>CM056719.1:48450148-48537949 GCA_029844215.1 Przewalskia tangutica
TGAATATGTCTAAACCATAAAGGGTTATAACGCTTTACGGGAAGTTGGTTATAACGACTTTATGGCTAAGGTTAAGAAAGTCATTTATTTTGGATTATTAGGCATAAGTTGCCTAGTTTGTGAAAAATTGGAAGTTACTTGATTTCAAGCTTTGAAACGAAGTTTTCCAAACGTAGTAACTTACTTGAAAAGTAGACACACCTGATACTACTGGTAGTATTCAGATTTTACCAGAGGAGTATTTTGAAAAGAACGTACGACGTAGTACTTCTGGTCAGTTAATTGAGAATTATCCTACGCGTGCCTTGATAAGTACTTTGGCTCAAGTTAATGGAGAATTATCCTAGTGCCTTGATAAGTACTTTGGCTTGGTTAATCGAGAATTATCCCATGTGCCTCGATAAGCACTTTGGCGTTAATCGAGAATTATTCTACGCGTGCCTCGATAAGTACTTTGGCTCAAGTTAATTGAGAATTATTCTACGCGTGCCTTGATAAGTACTTTGGCTTCGATTAATCGAGAATTATTCTACGCGTGCCTCGATAAGCACTTTGGCTCGATTAATTGAGAATTGCCTATATGTGTCTGGTGATAGCCTCGAGCGCAAGTATTATGTTTTATTACGCTGTCGCGACTCTGGAGCGGTCTACGCCTTGTCAGAAGTTTACTCGACGCATCGACACCGAGCGGGATTCCACCGCATGCTTCCATTATTTGTGTTACCCTACCACATGCTTATACGACGGGATGCCGGCACGCGGACCGCGAGGATACCCTATGGTCACGCTTTATACGACGCGATGCCGGCACGCGACCACGAGGGATACCTCGACACGCTTATACGACGCGGATTCCGGCACGTGGACCGTGAGTCGTTAGATTCCCGATTTGTTTGTATTACCCTACGGCCATGCTTATATCGACGTGGGATGTCGGGGCATGCGATCGCGAGGATACCCTACGGTCATGCTTATACGACGTGGATGCTCAGGTACGCGTCACGCAGGATACTCGACACGCTTATACGACGGGATTCCGGCACGTGGACCGGAGCGGTTTGATTCCCTGATTTGTTTGTATACCCCATGGTCATGCTTATACGACGCGATTCCGGCACGCGACCACGGTAGATACTCGATACGCTATCGCGTTATATTGTTATATCACGGATCGCCGACAATGGAGAAAGGATTCCACTGCACGGTTGATATTACGGGCGAGACCCATAGTTATATTTGAGTAAGCACTTGAGGCACGCGTCGACTTGATATGATCGCCACGATTGCATCGTAGGTTGGCTATCATACATGTCTCATGTTTTGTTTAGATCGTTATGATTTCATTACAAGATTTCATCGCTTCACATACTTAGTACATTCTTCGTGATCGACCTCCTTTCGGCCGCTCACGCCGCAGTTTAGGTACGCTGCTTGGTGATCGCAGTGTAGACCGCCGAGTTTTTGGATAGCTCCCTGCTCAGAGTTTATCTTTTGGCATAGTTCCTTCAAGATGCATTAGTACTGCATGGGTACCGGGGCCTTGTCCTGGTCATAGTTCAATATAACTCTGGGAGGTCCGTATTCATACGCTGGATCGACTCATGTACAAAAGGTCTTTTCATGTATATTATACGGCGCCTTTGTCGCTTTGCCCTCAGACGTATGTTGGTTTTAAAAAAGCGGTGTTATTTAATTCGCAGCACTTAGTTGTTAAGGTAGGTGCCTAAGTAGGCACCACACGCCCGGTTCGGCGTGACAATTATACCAACTGCATAATAGTTTTACCAACTTCGATACGAAGTCCATATAATCCTCTCCGCCATCAAGGCTTTTCTCATATCTCGCAATCAAAATATCACGCAGGAGAGACTACACTAACAACACGCCTCTATCGCACGATCTCAGAGTGAGAAGAGGCGGAAACCAATCCTAAATGCATTATAGCCTCCTGCTTATGTACGTGGTGCACAACACATCGATAAACAAGAATCTACTATACACGGTCTCAGACATGCCGAGGACTAATCGCTTGATACCACTGTCACGCCCCAAATCTCTGGCTCATGAACGGTGCCCCTACCGGGCACCTTCTACCCATACAACATAAATAAACCGCGAAGATAAATAGCACTCATTTTTTAAAAACAAAGTAAAGCCGAAAGGCTTTCAGATAAATATAAATCACCAAAGTGGTCTACGCTGCATAACAATATAAATACAACTTACACCAGTCCGACCCACATATGAATACATACACTCTAAGAAGGTGACAACAACTACGACGACAAGACCCCGCTGCACTCAATAAAACCTAGCCATAATGACAAACTACTTTAACTTGAGTCATCTCAAAATGTCAACAAAGATCCTAAGCTCAGCAGATCCACAATCAGGTACCTAGACTGCGGACATGAACGCAACCCCCTAAGGAGGTCAAGATAACAAGTACTAAGTATGGAACTAAATAAAGTACATTAAACAAGATCATAATCAGATAAAAGAATGACAGGGCAAGTATAAAAATTAAAATACCAGATCCTACTGTGCCATTTTAACTCATGAAATCAATCGTACATTAATCATTCTTTTCCTTCTTCAATAAGAATTAACATCATATTCTTACATACATACTTAAGAATTCAATCAAGTTTTTCCACATAACTTACATATCTTACATAACATAATTCGCCCTTTATGGAGAGACTTCTTATTTAGAGCTTACTTTGATTATCCATACGCGATAACGTAATCCGCCCATTTATGACACGCGGTAATCGATGAATCACGTGGCATAATCCGCCCGCCCGGCTTGCATCGTGGAATCATGTAGCATAATCCGCCCGCCCGTGGCCTTGTATCGTGGAATCATGTAGCATAATCCGCCCGCTCAAGGCCTTAACGTGGAATCATGTAGATAATCCCGCCGCTGGGCTTGTAAGATGAAATAACCCGCCTATGTAGGCTCTGGTAATATCATGTAATCCGACCTATGGGTAGGCTCTGTATCTCATAACATAATCCGCCTATTTGTAGGCTCCTGTGATTTTCCTTACATAACATTTTAAACCATCTTTTCACTTTTCTTAAGTCGTTATAACAACTTTCCATAAAGCTATTATAACAACCTTTCATTTTAGAGAACTTAAGACACTTTTATTCTGCAACATTAGGGAAACTAAACCCAAAATACTACGCACATACATACTTAAAAAGAATCATAAACTCCTTTTAAATCAATAAACGATACTTTTAAAACTCAAGTCACATACTCTTTCAAATCAAGCCTCTTAACTTTATAAATCAAGTAACCCATATCTTGAAAAATAAAGTCTCATAACTCAAAGAAATCAAGTCTCATAACTTTAAATCAAATCTCTTACTTTAGAAATCAAGTCCCATATGTTGAACAATAAAGTCTCATAACTTGTAAAGAAATCAAGTCTCTTAACCTTAAATCAAATCTCTTAACTTTAAAGTACTTCACGAACTTATACAATTTTGACTAAGCCACTCATACTTTTATAATCAAGACTCATATATTTCCAAAATCGACTTACTTACTTCAAATGAATTAAGTCGCATAGACTTACCAAATCAAGTCACATAGACTCACTAAAATTTAGTCACATAGACTTACCAAATAATCATGTCAAAGGAAGGAAGAAGTTCACATACCTCGTTGGCGACTAACCCAAACGATAAGTAGCAATACGCTCCAATGTACTTCAACCTTATTGGCTATTCCACAAGCCAAGTAGAATGTGCTACACGTAGTACTTCAACCTAAAATGACAATAGCACTTCTATCAACTATAAGCTATCAAGTGTATGACTTATACCAAATAATGACCCTCTAATTCTACGGAAAATCAAAAGACTTTCTTTGTTTCTACGCATTTTCCACCTTTCCAAGGCCCGTATTCATCAACCAACAAGCCACATTTAAGGAACAACCAACAGTTAGCCAAAGGGGATTACACGCCTAATCGACGGTAAAATTCTGCCCTACGCTTATACAAAACAGTCCACAAATCAGCCCATAAAAACAGTCCGCAATCCAACCATAACGAGGGTAAAATGTGAGGCCTTTTAACGCCTTTCCACACCCTTATTCCCTTAGGACTTTCATTAGAAACTACTAAACTTAAACATGCATAACAACAACTAAATTTTCAGAATTTAATACCTCAAAACAGTCTACTAAACGACATAACAACGCCTAACGCTTTGGGCGCTACCACAACAACTACACCCCGATAACTCGTTCCTTAATCCATTTTATTCCATTTCGAGTTCCAAATCTTCTACATAAGTTATAACAACTTATTAACAACAATATTAATCCATTATAACATGCAATAGGTGAAGATAACAACGACAATAACTAACTAATTCCATTTGCACCAAATCTGTCCCAAATCGGTTTTAGCCCCAAAAATTGCTCAAATGCTTTTATTCTTCATTCTTTCTAACACAAGTTCATCCATACACAATAAAAATATGTAATATCCAATTACTTTAAAAGAAGGTATTTTACCTCATTTTTGCCCAAAAACGCCCCAATAAGGCCACCGTCTTTATTGGTGCTAGCTGCTTCGCTCCACTTCTTCAAGTTCCAATCACATATATGTACTCCCTACAACCTGTGAGCAACTTCTCTTGAATCTCACTTCCAAAGTCGATTGAACCCCTAGGGTTTTGGCATCAACTGAAAGACAAGTAAAAACGTAGAATATTAATCTAGGATTAGCACTTGGTTTAAGTGGAATAATCTTGGAGAAATAAATTGCTCAACAATGGTTGTTCTAGCCGCGGGCTCTCGAATTATGGAGCTAAAGGGGAGAAGATGAGAGCTTATTTTTGGTCTATGTAAAGTGATCCAAGTCTTGCAAGACTTGGATATGTATAGCCAAGTGGAGTGGGACCCATGTCCACTTGTCCCCTCTCAAAATATCTAATTTGTTGTCATCTTAGAAAGACAAGTGGAGTGGTGCCACGAGTCGCCCTCCGATTGGTCCAAAATATTATAATTTTTCTCAAGGTCCTCGCGAAATTGTGAAATTCTCATGACCCCATATTATCAATTCCAACACCTTATAATCCAATACTAAGTCCATAAATCCAATTAGAAGTATTATACTCCAAGTTAATAATTTTTCCGTCACACATTTTTTCCCTAAATTTTCCTTAAGAAAATGTAATTATTCTTTCCTTCCAAAATTCAAATCTTAAATCCTTAATCATGTTATCAATTAGTAGCCCTGGTATTACGGGGTGTAACATCCTTCCCCCCTTAGAAACATTCGTCCTCGAATGTTCATCTAAGGTCTCAATAGTTAGCTAGTATTCCACGATTCTCGATTATTCCACGTCCCAATCTTACATTATCTCTCCTCATACTGCAAGATAGTTTCTCATAATCTCAATATCATGTTGTCCTAATCACAACAACCATATTTACTCCATAAAAATATTATTCATGCATCTCACTTAAGCATACAACACAAACTTAATCGAATAATACGGTATGTTCATAAGTCAATTAAACCCGATCTTTCAAGAGTCTATCACAATCTTAGTCGCCATTACCTCTCGACTAGTCCAAATAAGTACATATATAAAGCCTAGCTGGATTCAATAAATTGGTTCACTCCTTCCAAGTAATTATTAAGGCTTAACCAACTCATGGTAACTCATAATCATTCTAGGCAACGCACATATGACCCCAAATAAATACGCTCGTACAGATACATATCATCATTATACCACATTTACAATAGTTTTACCAACTCGATACGAAGTCCATATAATCCTTTCTGGGCCATTGTTGCCTTTCTCATATATGCAATCAAAATAACACGTTAGGGAGAGACTACACTAACAACACAACTCTATCGCACGATCTCAGAGTGAGAAGAAGGGAAACCAATCCTAAATGTACTATAACCTCCTGTTTATAAATGTGGTGTACAAATACATCGATAAACAAGACTCTACTATACACCGCCTCAGACATGCCGAGGACTAATCGCTTTGATACCACTGTCACGCCCCAAATCTCGGCTCGTGATCGTGCCCCTACCGCACCCTTCTACCCATACAACATAAATAAACCGCGAAGATAAATAGCACTCATTTTAAAAACAAAGGCAAAGCCAAAGGCTTTCGATAAATATAAATCACCCGAAAGCGGTCTACGTTGTACAACAATATAAATACAACTTACACCATTCCAACCTACATATGAATACGCACTCAAGAAGGTGACAACAACTATGATGGACAAGGCCCCGCTTACCCCTAAATATACCTAGCCATAATGACAAACTCCTAACTCGAGTCATCTCAAAATGTCGAACAAAGATCCTAAGCTCGCAGATCCACAATCGTGGTACCTAGACTGTGGACATGAATGCACTTCTAAGGGGGCCGACAACAAGTACTAAGTATGGAACGGAAATAAAGTACATTAAACAAGATCATAATCGCATAAAAGAATGACAGGGCAAGTATAAAAATTAAAATACCGTGATCCTACTGCCATTTTAACTCATGAAATCAATCGCATTAATCATTTTTTCTTCTTTTAATAAGAATTAACATCATATTCTTACATACACACTTAAGAATTCAATCAAGTTTTTCCACATAACTTACATATCTTACATAACATAATCCACCCTTTATGGAGAGACTTCTTATTTAGAGCTTACTTTGATTATCCATACGCGATAACGCATCCGCCCATTTGCGACACGGCATCGACGAATCACGTGGCATAATCCGCCCGCCCGGGGCTCGGCTGCATCGTGGAATCATGTAGCATAATCCGCCCGCTCGCGCCTGTACCGGAATCACGTAGCATAACCGCCCGCATGGGCCTTGTAACGTGGAATCATGTAGCATAATCCGCCTCCCGTGGCCTGTAAGATGACACAACCCGCCTATGTGTAGGCTCGGTAATATGGCGTAATCCGCCTATGTGTAGGCTCGCCAGATCTCATAACATAATCCGCCTATTTGTAGGCTCGTGATTTTCCTTACATAATATTTTTATGTCAACGTTATACCCCGTATTTCCGCAGTATGTACGTGGGGACGACGAGAAATTTTCGAACTTCTTAGGCTTGGCGAATTCTTTTGTGCACAACACCCGCTAGAGTCGCTTTTCGACGAAACGCTTTCACACTTTCGTAGGGAATTTCCGCTATGTCATTTATAATTTTTGGCGGATTTTTCCAGAGACGAAACATTTTGATCAACGGGAGGGTGACATGTCACCCTCACATCGAAGGCTCGGACGGCAACCACGGCTTGGCTTCGACGATTTTCGGACCACTTTAGTTGGTAGGATATTTTGTGCAAGTTGTGTGGTAGATGGATAAGGTCCACATGGTTGAAATCTAGCCCTACACTTGCCTTACACTTGCTGAATCTTGGCCATTGGTTGGCCATTTCTGACCTATAAATACCCCACCCTTTGGAAGACTTCTTCATCCAAAATCTTCCTAAGTCTTCAAGTTCTCTTCCTCCCTCCTCAGGTAGTTCGCCCACCACCCCTCTTCCCTTGTGAGGCCTTGTGGCCGAGAAACCCTACCCCTTTGTGAGTACTAGCCGAGAGCACCACCCCTCCTAGTGGTGCTAGCCGTGGGTACCCCTAGCCTAGTTGTCTCGTGATAAATACCCCTTGTGTGGTATAGAAATACTCATAGTATTGTTATAATGCCCAAATACTCGCCCAAATACCTTGTAGTATTCCCAAGGTTACGCGTATACAAAAGCCCAGAAAATACGATTATACTTCCTTTAGCCACAAAAATGAAAACCCTCAGGAAATCTTCACCCGTTGTTGGTTGTAAGTAGAAGTTGGTTAGAACTTCTAAGGGTTGTTCGAGCGCGAGTAGGAGCTAAGCGCTGCTCGTGATCGACTTTATACTTGGATAATTTTGGGCTTATCGAGGTAAACACTATCGCCCTTCTATTGTAAATGGAAATTACATGTTAGAATATATATAGTTCAAGTATACTATATATAGAATCGAACTTAGTATTGTGGCAATGTCTTTTGACTTAAGCTCAAGAATAAAGAATCGAATCAATCAGAATTGCAAAGAGACTTGTGTAGTATTACATCGAGTAATTATACACGCCCTTAGATATAAACCCCGTTGGCTTGGTAGCCGCCTGATAGAGAGAGATTTACGCCGCGTGTGCGTGAGGCCGCGAATTTTCTCGTAGAAAGATGGAACTTGTGTTTAAGATTTAATAGACGCCAGTGACCTTTATAGGTGAAAGTACTAAGAGTAGCGTATTCTACTCAAGGAGTGGAAAGGGCTAGCAAGGTTGTAGTACTGGAGCTTTTTGCTTATTGTCGATAATCGCCGCGAGGTATGCGAACCTCTTCCTATCTCTTCTAGTACGACATGTGGAACTATGTAGTACGGTAGACGCATACGTGTTAATCGTGTTTGATTGTTTTAAAACATAAAGTGTTATAACGCTTTATGGGAAGTTGGTTATAATAAACTTTATGTAGGTAAGAAAATACTTGTGGTTTTAAAAGGTAATCACGTGAATTATAATCGCTTGTTATAATAAAGAACTTCAGTATTTCAAAAGATTTATAAATCGCTTTGAAGGAGAGTAACCCTTGGTTTTAAAGGTTTTAAAAGCGTTATACTAGCTTTACGGGAGTTAGGTATAATGTCTTAAGAGAGGTAAAGAAAATGGTTTATCGATGTTAAGTTAACAGATTTGATCTTATAAGATAAGAGACTTAACTTATTTGTTTTAATGTGAATGTTTGGTGAAACCTCATTCGTGAGTAATGAGTACTTGGTTTTTTAAAGGGATAATGTTTTACCGATTTGAAATCGTAATGTGTATCGATTGCACCATCAGCGTTAATAAAGGAAAATGTATCGACTAATGAATTGTATTATTAAAACCAAGAAAACCTCCATCTGCATAGAAACTAAGATAAGACAAAATGATATTACATTTTCTAGATCATGGTCATTGTAATAAGAATGTTGTAAACAAGAATAACCTACTCTCACGCGAGACATATATTACTCAATTGTTCTAAAAAGGAATCAAGTGATTAAGTTTGGGAACTATGAAACCATTTGAAAACGAGAAGCTTGAGTAATTGAACTAGGCAAACCGAACTTAGGAAAAGAATGTTGTTACTTGATTTTGAAAAGGAACGTGGGTTGGTCATTCTAATACTACTGCATCGGGTGACTTTTATAAAAGTAATGGATCTCTTTTAAAAGAACTTAACGTATGTAGTACTTTGGGGTTAAAAACCCGACTTGGCATAAAATGAAAGTACTTTGAGTTGTGTGAAACTTGCTCATGCTTGTTGTTGTGAAACTTGCCTATGCTTGTTGTTGTGAAACTTGCCATGCTTGTTGTTGTGAAACTTTCCTATGCTTGTTGTTGTGAAACTTGCCTACGCCGTGATGATAGCCTTTGTTTTGCAAGTGTGGTATTTCTTTGTTACCGCGTCTCGATAGGCGTTGACTTGTCGAGAACTTACTTGGACACGCCGGGCGATGGAGAATTCCACGCATGTTTCCATTTTGATTATCGCCTTGTTGTTGATGTCACACGGACATGTCTACACCGACGCAAAGATTCGTATAACGCGGCCACGCGGCCGTTGATTACCCGATATATGGTTATTACGCAACATGGACGGTTCACACCGGCGCAAGATTCCGGCACGTGGCTACGCGGCGGTTGACCACCCAAAGATATTGTTATTGAGGTTACATAGGCACGCCTACACCGACGCAGATTCGGGCACGCGCCACGCGCCTTGTTATTATTGTTGCATCATGGACATGTCTACACCGATGCAGATTCCGGCACGCGCCACGACGCGAACATGATGGATGTTGCGGGCGTGAGACCCATAGTTATATTTAGTGGTGACTTTGAGCGCGAGTCCTCGACTTGATCGCTTTATGTTGCGTCAGATTTTGGTTATCATACATGTCTCTCGCTTTTTTTGGCTATTATGATTTCATTTACGATTCGATAGCCACATACTGCAATTGTCAGATCGACCTCCTTCGGCCGCGCTCACGCCGCAGTAGGTACATCTGCCGTGGATCCCCGCCTTAGATCTCATTTCACCAGGTTGAAAGCTCCTTCTGAGGCTTATCTTTGCATGTTTCTCGAGTTGTAGGTTCTTGTACATTCGTGGTACGAAGGGCCCCGTCCGCCATAGTTGTTGTAAATCTTAGGTCCGTAGCATCAGTGGCGTGGTTTGTAAAAAGGATAACTGCTCGGTTTTTATGTATATACCAAGGCAAATTTGGTTGGCTCGCTTATTTATTATATCTCTTGTTTCATGACTCGTGTTTTATTTTCCGCTGGTTTTCTCGATGTTGTATCACTAGGGTGCCCGGTAAGGCACCGAACGCCCGGTTCGGGCGTTACAAAGTGGTATCGTGAGCAGCTAGTCTCTGAAAGTGTCTACGCACCGTGTCTAGTAGAGTCTTGATTATCTGTGTTGTGCACCACATCTATAATCGTGAGGCTATAGGACATGTAGGATTGGTTTCTATTCTTCTCATTCCGAGATCGCGCCTTAGAGCCGAGTTGTAAGTCGACCCTCTCCGATGTGTTTCATTTTACGCTATGCCTACAAGCAGCGCAAAGGCCTGTAAGGGCAAGGCACCGAGGAGCTAGTGGGATACAGAGAGTACGAGGCGCAGCCCGTCAAGACTGAGACAGCAGCCCGACGGCGAAGTTTCACGCCGCCAAAGACCAAAGAGGAGTTAGAGCCGTGGTCGATGAGACTACAAGACTCGAGCCTCCAACCCCACAATGGAGCAGGGAGATGGGTCACGCGAGATGGCCCGCTTATTGGCCGTGGTCAGGCTGATACGAGGACAGCCGACGCGGCCTGCCCAAAGAGACCGCGTGCACCCGGCAGCGATACTGAGGCTACGGACTTTCTCGAGTTGTAGCCCGCCGAGTTTTATGGGTCGAGGCTCGAGGATGATCCGCAGGAGTTCATCCGTCGATTCTGCAGGATCACGGGTGATCAAGGCTTCAGAGATCGAGTCCGCGACCTTCGGTTCGCATCGCCGTGATACCGCAATGATCGGGTTTGATTCGCGAGCTTTCGGGAGAGCATGCACCTCAGCAGATGGGATGAGTTTTGGGGCTTTTCTCACGCACTTCTTGCCTCCGCAGATGGCGAGGGCACGGCCGACAAATTTTTGTTATCGAGACAGAGAGGCGACCGTCAGGAGTACAATGTCGAAGTTCGATTCTTCGCTCGAGCATGCCCCCGCGCTTGTCGCAGAGTATGGAGGATAGGGTGCATCGCTACGCCACCGCTAGATGATTATATGGCCGAAGTCTTGTGCGGGTGTTTCTTCACCGCATGGACATTGCCCGCATTCGTGCTCATGCACTTGCGCGAGGAGCGCAGATCGACGCAGCGGACTGCCAGCGAAGGCCAAGACGGCCGAATATTTTGGCGACTTCGAGGCGGACCGCCTCGAAGCAGACTAGTTATGTACTCCGCCATTGCAGAGTGGTCCTCCGCAGCCTTCGGACCAGGATATTCAGAGCGGTCGTGGCTCCTGTGTTCGATGTTCGTGAGTAGGGCGTTGGCCGATGATCACCCCTACCGGTGTGGTCGATGCGGTAGACCGCATTTCGGAGTATCGTAGTACCAAGGAGCTTGTTATTCTTGCGCCAACAGGCCATATGATGAGAGACTGTCCGACTGTGGGTAGCGCTGTAGGATAGCACAGACTACTAAATCACTTGCGGGCCACGGTAGAGGTCGCGGTGGAAGTTCCAAGTTTTAGCGGGCCTCAACCGCCTAGTTTCGTATATCCTTAACCTCGTAGATACTTGTATGTATTGATGTTAATGATGTGTTAAGTGTTATGTTCGGATAGCTTTGTGCTATAGTGTGATTTAAAAACCTGGTTAGTAAAAAGGGTAAGTCCCTGGGTAGCGTGAAATGGAAGTGGTAGCTTTCATGACATGTAGAGGTAAGATTGTTCGGATCAAGAAACTAGAGAGTTGGCGTGACGGAGGGTCGGGTTGAGGGCGTGTTGCGTGTCAACCCGTGAGTCGGATTGAGGTGGGTCAGCTCGTGGTCCCGCCAGAGGTAGGGTCACGGTGTTAGGCCCAAGTTTTGATGACCATCGATGAGTTCATAGATATGTTCGACTGAATCAGTTCGTGAAGGCCGAGAATGGCCTTAGAGGAAATCGAGGTAGTAAGATGACCAAGTTTGGAGGTAGTAACTCAAGGGTTGGAAACAAACGCTGACGGAAGTGTGGATACGGAAAGAGCTCGAGTGTTCGGTATGCGACGAGATAGGGAGAAGTGAACGCGTGATCGCTTTCTTTTGTGAAACGAGGTGCGGCGGAGTATATTTTAGACCTTGGTGGGGACTTTTGTGCTAACTGAGGTGGTTCCTCGTTGGCGTGGATTTGGGTTTTGCGCACATGTTATTTTGTGGCCAGGTGTGGCATGTTTGATTCTCGTAAGTATAGTAGTGAAGACTATACTGACGCACGTTTGTTTTGAGACTTAGAAGGAACATTCGGGACGAATGTTTCTAAGGAGGGGAGAATGTTATACCCCGTATTTCCAGAGTATGTACGTGGGGACGACGAAATTTCGAACTTCTTTAGGCTTGGCGAATTCTTTTTGT
Organism: Przewalskia tangutica; assembly: GCA_029844215.1. Classification (NCBI taxonomy): domain Eukaryota; kingdom Viridiplantae; phylum Streptophyta; class Magnoliopsida; order Solanales; family Solanaceae; genus Przewalskia; species Przewalskia tangutica. Next base: position 48,462,849 of record CM056719.1, read on the forward strand.
GCACAACACCGGCTAGAGTCGCTTTTCGACTAAACGCTTTCACTTTCGTAGGGAATTTCCGCTATGTCATTTATAATTTTGCGGATTTTTCCGAGAGACAAAACATTTTGGACCAACGGAGGGTGACATGTCACCCTCACATCGAAGGCTCGACGGCAACCATGGCTTGGCTTGGACGATTTGGACCACTTTAGTTGGTAGGATATTTTGTGCAAGTTGTGTGGTAGATGGATAAGGTCCACATGGTTGAAATCTAGCCCTACACTTGCCTTACACTTGGTTGAATCTTGGCCATTGGTTGGCCATTTCTTGACCTATAAATACCCCACCCTTTGGAAGACTTCTTCATCCAAAAATCTTCCTAAGTCTTGAAGTTCTCTTCCTCCCTCCTCGTAGTTCGTCCACCACCCCCCCTCTTCCCCTTGTGAGGCCTTGGGGCCGAGAAACCCCTACCCCTTGTGAGTATTAGCCGAGAGCACCACCCCCCCTCCTAGTGGTGCTAGCCGTGGGGTACCCCCCCCCCTAGCCTAGTTGTCTCGTATAAATACCCCTTGTTGTGGTATATAAATACTCTCCTAGTATTGTTATAATGCCCAAATACCTTGTAGTATTCCCAAGGTTACGCGTATACAAAAGCCCAGAAAATACGATTATACTTCCTTTAGCCACAAAAACGAAAACCCTAAGGAAATCTTCACCCGTTGTTGGTTGTAAGTAGGTTGGTTAGAACTTCTAAGGGTTTTTGAGCGCTCGGAGTAGAGCTAGCGTTGCTCAGATCGACTTTATACTTGGATAATTTTGGGCTTATCGAGGTAAACACTATCGCCCTTCTATTGTAAATGGAAATTACATGTTAGAATATATATAGTTGAAGTATACTATATATGTAATCAACTTAGTATTGTGGCAATGTCTTTTGACTTAAGCCCAAGAATAAAGAATCGAATCAACTGTAATTACATAGATCAGATTGCAGTAGACTTGTGTAGTATTACTGAGTAGAATTATACACGTCCGGTTAGATGTATAAACCCCCGGTCGCTTGGTAGCTACTCGATAGAGAGGAGATTTACGCCATGTGTGAGGTCGCAATTTTCTAGAAAGATGGGAACTTGTGTTTAAGATTTAATAGACGCCAGACCTTTATAGGTGAAAGTACTAAGAGTAGCGATTCTACTCAAGGAGTGGAAAGGGCTAGTGCGTTGTAGTACTTGGAGCTTTTGCTTATTGTCGATAATCGCCGCGAGGTATGTGAACCTCTTCCTATCTCTTCTAGCATGATATGTGTGAACTATGTAGTACGGTAGACGCATACGTGTTAATCGTGTTTGATTGTTTTAAAACATAAAGTGTTATAACGCTTTACTGAAGTCGTTATAATACTTTATGAGGTAAGAAAATACTTTGTGGTTTTAAAAGGTAATCACGTGAATTATAATCGGCTTGTTATAATAAAGAACTTGCTGTATTTCAAAAGATTTATAAATCGTTTTGAAGGGAGAGTAACCCTTGGTTTTAAAGGTTTTAAAAAGCGTTATACTAGCTTTATGGGGAGTTAGGTATAATGTCTTAAGAGAGGTAAAGAAAATGGTTTACTGATGTTAGAAGTTAACAGACTTGATCTTATAAGATAAGAGACTTAACTTATTTGTTTTAATGTGAATGTTTGTGTGAAACCTCATTCGTGAGTAATGAGTACTTGATTTTTTTAAAGGGATAATGTTTTACTGATTTCTAAATCGTAATGTGTATCGGCGCACCACCGCAATGCTAATAAAGGAAAATGCATCACTAATGAATTGTATTATTAAAACCAAGAGAAACCTCCATCCGCATAGAAACTAAGATAAGACAAAATGATATTACATTTTCTAGATCATGGTCATTGTAATAAGAATGTTGTAAACAAGAATAACCTACTCTCACGTGAGACATATATTACTCAATTGTTCTAAAAAGGAATCAAGTGATTAAGTTTGGGAACTATGAAACCATTTGAAAATGAGAAGCTTGAGTAATTGAAACTAGGCAAACTGGAACTTAGGAAAAGAATGTTGTTACTTGATTTTGAAAAGGAATGTGGGTTGGTCATTCTAATACTACGTATCGTGACTTTTATAAAAGTAATGGATCTCTTTTAAAAGAACTTAACGTATGTAGTACTTTGGGGTTAATGTTATACCCCGTATTTCCTGAGTATGTACGTGAGGGCGTACGTATATTAATTTGAGCCTTAAAGTAAGCATAGTTTCGAAAATTGTACACAACACCCGAAAAGAGTCGTTTTTCGACGAAACGTTTCCACGCCGTAGGGAAAATTCCGCCATGTCATTTATAATTTTTGGATTTTTCCGAGAGATAAAATATTTTGGACCTATAGGAGGGCGACACGTGTCACCCTTAGGTGGCACAAAGTGGACGGTTTTGGAGGGAGTTGTTGGCACGTTTTTGCCATGGAAAATGCCTTAAACATTTGGTCAATGTTTGGCTAGATATTTTGTGTAGTAGATGAGAAAGTGGGGCCCACAAACACTTGTCCAAATCCTAGCCCTACACTTGCCTAACACTTGTCTTCATCTTGGCCATTGGTTGGCCATTGCTTGACCTATAAATACCCCCCTTAGTTGATGAACTTCTTCATCCAAAAATCATTCTCCAAGTCTCAAAATCCTCCCTTGGTAGCATTCTACCAAGTCCCTCCCCTTTGTTGGGCCTTGTGGCGAGCCTACCCCCCCTAGCCTAGTTGTTTTCAGATAATACCCTTGTTGTGGTATAGAAATACTCTCCTAGTATTGTTATAATGCCTAAATACCTTGGCCTAAATACCTTGTAGTATTCCCAAGGTTACCTCTATACAAAAAACCCATAAATACTAGTATACTTTCCTTTAGCCACTAAACGAAACCCTTTGGAAAAATCTTCACCCGTAGTTGAAGTTATAAGTAGGTTGGTTAGAACTTCTAAGGGTTGGTTGAGCGGCCTGAGCGCACTGAGTAGGAGCTAAACCTTGCTCAGATCGACATATAAACTTGGATAATTTTGGGCTTATCGAGGTAAACATTCCTAACCTTCATTGTAATTGGAAATTACATGTTGTAGAGAGTATATAGTTAAGTATACTATATATAGAACTGAACATAGTTGTGTGGCAAATGTCTTTTGACTTAAGCTCGAATAATACTTACGCAATGTCTTGCGACTTAAGCTCGAATTTAAAGAAGAGAATCAATCAGAATTACATAGATCAGACATGAGACTCTGTAGCATTATCGTAGTAGAATTGTACACGTCCGTTAGACGTGTTAACCCCCTGGCTTGTAGCCGCCTCGATAGAGGATGAGATTTACGCCGCATGGAGGTGCGCCAATTTTCTCGTAGAATATTCTACGCCGATCTAAAGATATTAATAGGCGCTTTGTGGCCTCTATAGTTGTAGTACTACGTGTGGAGTGATCTGCTTGACTGAGAGTGTAGCCGACGGTTTGAGGTACTTGGAGCGTTTTGCTATTAGTCGATAATCGTCGCGAGGTATGTGAACCTCTTCTTATCTATTCTAGCATGATAGGTGTATAACTATGTAGTACCAGACGCATACGTGTTAAATGTATTTGATTGTTTTTAAACATAAAGTGTTATAACAACTCTATGTAAATGAGAAATGCTTTGTGATAACTGATTTGACTTATGACCAACTTGATGTGTGATAATAAAGAACCTTGAAGTATTCTAATAGATTAAGAAACTTTTTTTGAAAGAAGTGTATACTTGGTTTGAAAACATAAGAGTTATACCAGCTTTATGAGAAGTTAGGTGTAACGCCTTAAGGGAGATAAAAAGAATGGTTTAATGGTTTAGAAGTTAAGAGACTTATTCTAAAAGATAAGAGACTTGACTTAATATGGATGTTTGTGTGAAACCTCATTCGTGAGTAATGAGTACCGGTTTTTGAAAGGAATAATGTTTTAACGATTTCGAAATCGTAATGTGTATCGACAAACCACCGCAGTAATAAAGGAAAATGTATTGAATAATTAAGTATTAGTAAAACCAAGAGAAACCTCCATCCGCATAGAAGCTAAGATGAGACAAAATGATATTACATTTTCTAGATCATGGTCGCTTAATAAGATTGATTATGAACAAGAATAACCTACTACCATGGCATATGTTACTCAATTGTTTTAAAAGAGATTAAGACATTGAACTATGAAACTTTTCAAAAAGAGACTTGCGTAATTAAAATTAGGCAACCGAACTTTAGGAAAAGAAAGGCATTGTGTTGTCTTAAAATGGTTTAAAGCATAAGGTGTTATAACACTTTATGGGAAGTTGGTTATAACGACTTATGAAAACAAAAGAAAGGTTTTATCATTGGTTTTAATGTGGTAACTTGACTTTAAAAGAGAGTATGAAAGTTGTTTTGGTTTACTTAAAAGATATAAGTCACTCTATTTTTATACTACGGGTATCGGGTGACTTTTATAAAAGGAATAAATCTCTTTAAAAGGAATTTAACGTACGTAGTACTTTAGGGTTAAAACCCGAACTTGGGCATAAAATGAAAGTACTTCGAGTTGTGTATAAACTTGCCTATGCTCGTTGTTGTGAAACTTGCCTATGCTTGTTGTTGTGAAACTTGCCTATGCTTGTTGTGATAGCCTTTGTTGTGAAAGAATTGTGTTTCTATACTACCGCGTCTCTCGATGGAGGGTCGGTTGACTTGTTGAGAACTTACTCGACGCGGACCTGGCAGCGGATAAATTCCACGCACGCTCCTCGCTGATAGTGTTACTTTTGTTAATCGCTTTGGACATCGACACGACGCGTAGCGCATCGTATGCTTCCACTTTGATTACCGCTTGTTGTCTTATTGTTTCCACTTTGGACATACCGACACGCGTAGCACGCATGCTTCCATTTGGAATCGTCTTATTGTTTCCTGGACATATCGACACGATGCGTAGCGCACGTATTCTTCCATTTGGAATGCCGTCTTATTGTTTCCTTTCGACATATCGACACGACGCGTAGCGCACGTATGCTTCCATTTGGAATGTTGTCTTATTTGTTCCCTTTGGACATACCGACACGATGCGTAGCGCACGTATGCTCCCATTTGGATTGATGTTGTTGTTATCATATCATGCATCGCCAGAGGAAGGTACTCCACGCGTGATTGATGTTGTGCGCGTGAGACCCTGAATTGATATAATCATATGTGTATCGTAGTTTGGTTATCATACCGCTCCCGCTTTATAGACTATTATGATTTCACTTACAGTTTTACGCTTTCACATACTTGGTACTGTTATGCGACTCTCCTTCGGGCCGCTCATGCCGCAGTAAGTACATCTACCGCCGATCCCCGCGTTAGGATCTCATTTCAGCGTTTTGGGAAGCTCCGCTTCGCCGGAGGCTTATCTTTGGTATGTTACCCGAGTCCGTAAGTTCTGAACGCCTGTGGTATATGGCCCCGCCCCGTCATAGTTGTTGTATAAATCTTAGAGGTCCAGAGTAATCGCAAGTGTGGTTTGTAAAAAGGATAACTGCTCGGGTATTTATGTATATATGATGGCGCAATTGCTTTGGTTGCTGCTTATTTATCTTGTCTCTTAATTCATGTTCATGTTTTTATTTCCGCTGATTTTCTCGATGTCAGATCACTAGTGCCCGGTAGGCACTCACACGCCCGGTTCGGTCGTGACAAAAGTGGTATCGTGAGCGCTTAATCCTCGGAAAGTGTCTGCATCGTGTCTAGTAGTCTTGATTATCTGGTGTGTTGGCACCACATCTATAATCGTGAGGCTATAGGACATTTAGGATTGGTTTCCATTCTTCTCATTCCGAGATCGTGCCTTAGAGCCGTGTTGTAAGTTGAACCCTCCGACGTATCTCGCTTTTTACCGCTTATGCCTCCGCAAGGCAACCCGCCCGTAGGGCAAGGCAAGAGAGGAGATACGAGCAGAGCAAATGACAATCTCTACAGACCACAAGACTGAGCCTCCACCCTACAGTCAGCGAGGAGATGGGTTACAAGGACGGCCCGATTAATGGCCGTGGTCAGGCGACTGAGGATAAGCCGGACGCAGAGCCTACCCCAGAGCACCCGTAATTCAACCCCGAGCGCATTTGAGACTACGGATTTTCGAGGTGTAACCCGCGAGTTTTATGGGTCGAGGCCCGAGGATGATCCGCAGGAGTTCATCCTGGCAGCTGGCCGGATCATGAGAGTGATCAAGGCATCGAGACCGAGTCGCTGGTCCTAGGTTCGATCGGCCGCGTGATACCGCAGCCGATTGGTTTGATTCGCGAGCTGTCCCGGAGAGAATGCACTGACTTTGTGGACGAGTTCTCAAAGGCATTTCTGCACACTTCTGCCGCCACGGATGAGAGGGCTCGCCGACAGATTTTTGGTGTTGCGCAGAATCGCGACGGCATGCGGGAGTACAATGTGAGTTCGACTCATCGCCCTGACGTCCTCGCATTAGTAGCTAGTATGGAGGATCGAGTCCACCGATATATTCTGGCTCGATGATTACCTAGCGAAGAGTTGTTCGTGTAGCTCTTCACCGAATGGACATCGCCCGCATGCAGCTTATGCACTGAGGTGAGGAGCGAGAAATCGACGGAATGACCAAAGTCGCGAAGAGGCCGAATCGCAGGTCCTTTGGTGATTTTCGAGGCGCATCGCCAAAGCAGACTAGTTATGCGCCTCCGCCAAGATGCAGTTGTCCTCTACAATCTTGAGCGTCAGAGTTTTCGCGAGCGTGTCGGGGCTCCAAGGGTTCAGATCGGAGAGAAGGGTGTTAACCAAAAGCCACCCCTACCTCGTTGTGACCGTGGTAGACTCATGGGGAGTGTCGTGCTAGTCCGGAGTTTGTTTTACATGCGCCGCCAGAGCCATTTGGGAGAAACTGTCCACCGTGGTAGCGGTAGGATAGCACCGACTACGGGTCGGGCAGGTTCTTCACCTTCCATAGCCAGCAGATGTTCATACACCGGCGGCCACAGAGGTCGCGGTGGAAGTTCCCGCTTTAGCGGTCCTCAATCGCCTATTTTCAGTATATCCTTAACCTCTGAGACTTGTATGTATTGATGTTATGATAATGTGTTAAGTGTTATGTTCGGATAGCTTTGTGCTAAAACGTGATGTAGAACCTGGTTAGTGAGAAGGGTAAGCTTGGGGGTGAGAAAATGATGAACCTTAGAATATTACAGTTGAGACCTTAGATGTAAGGCTGTTACACCCCGTAAATTCTAGAAGATAGATAAGTTGACAACATGTGTTGGACGGATTTTTAGTTTACCTTGGAGTGTTGTACCCCAGTTGTTAAGAATTTCGAGGTGTTTAAAAAGCCTAATGTGTAGCCCGTTAAATCTAGATCCCAACGCAACAAACCGTTCGTCGATTGGACATCGGAGTCAAAAGTTATGGAAGTTTCAAGTTTGGTGCGCGCAATGCCGCAGCAGCTTCGATGCGGCAGTACGCGGGCGCGGATCGCAGGGTCGCGCGCGCCGCTTGTACCGGGGTCACAGGGTTGCAGGCGCGGCGCGAACGCAGGTCGCGGCGCCGATACGCGAAGATTTATTTTTGAAGTGGAGGCCATGGCGGCCGCGGGCCGCGCCGAGGCGGAATTTTGCGCAAGAAGTGACGAAAAACAGGATATTTCGTTTATAACCTATGGGAGGGTGACAAGTGTCCCTCCCATCCTTTTATCGCAAGTGGTCCTATTTTAGGGCCAAGTCTTGAAGACTTGGCCATTCCATTTCATTTCATTTCAAAACCCTTCCATGGAAACCTCTCCTTCTCTAGTTTTGGAAGAAAAACCTAGCTTTATGAGATTGTTGGGCGGCGCAAGAAGAAAAAGTGTGGGTAAACTCGTGGGTAACGCTGTGGGCGATTTTGTGGAAGAGTGGAAGAAAAGGGGCTTTTGGGCTATTCCTTAAGGTAAAAGTTTCCTTCTTGGTTATGAGCCTAAGGTCATTTTATTATAGTAGTATAGATCCGTGAGCCCGAGGTCGTTATATTTAGAGTTTGAATAGATTTGTGAGCCCGAGGTCACATAGTTAAGTTTGTATAAGATTTGTGAGCCCGAGGTCATATAGTTAAGTTGGCTTAGATTTGGATCTTGTAGCCTTGTTGATTTCGCCTTGTGAAAGGTGGCAAGTTAATAGAAACAAAGGAAGTTCTGTCCCAATTTCCGTAGAATGTAGGCCTTGTACTTAGTTTACTCTACGCTCAAACTAGAGTTTGATAGACGCTTTATGGCCCTTTATAGGATTGAAGTACTACGTGTAGCATATTCTTCTGGCGGAGATAGTCATGGAGCATTTTGCTTTAGTGTCGACAATCGTCGCGAGGTATGTGATTCTTCCTATCCTCTTCAAAGATGACTATTTGTGAAATATATAGTGCGTTGACGACGGTGTTAAAGGAAATTGATTTTCCAAATGGTGTCTTGACTTGTTATGAAGTGTAAAGGGCTTCATTATGTGTAAGAGTAGTAAGTCTTATCCGTTAGTAATGGGCACTCGGTGCTTAAAGAATGAGTCCTCTTGGTCTCATAAATGTTTATGTGGTAATTGGTTGGTTTAAAACATAAAGGGGTTATAACGGCTTTATGGGAAGTTAGTTATAACAACTTTATGTGAATAAAAGAACGGTTGTTGATTGGTGGAAGTTAAGAGACTTGATCTTGTAAGATAAGAGACTTAACTTAGAATTGTGAAAGTTTTGTAATGTATTCAAAAGTTGTAAAACCTCATTCGTGAGTAATGAGTAATACTTGGTTTTTGAAAACTTAAGAGTTATACTAGCTTTACGGGAAGTTAGGTATAACGGCATAAGAATGTGAAATGGATTTCGAAAGTGGGAACAAGTATCGAACACACCACTGCAGCGCTAATAAAGGAAATGGTTTCGACTAATTGATTATATTAAAACCAGAGAAACCTCCATCCGCATAGAAACTAAGATAAGACAAAATGATATTACATTTCCTAGATCATGGTCGCTTAAATGAGAATCATTGATAACAAGTTCTGACTTTTCTTAAAATTCCAAAGAATGAACTTAATGGATTGCAAAGGATAATGTACTGGATTTTGGAAAAGAGAAGTAACTTGAGTTTGAAAGTATAAATCACTTGTTTTCAAATATCGAACTTTTCTTAAGGGAAAAGTAAATGACTTGGTTTTAAAAGGTAGGAATACTTGACCTTAAAGGAGTTAATTACTCGACTTCTAAAAGTATACTTGACGTTATGTTAATTGTGTTTGAAGTACGTGTTCTAAACATGAATGTGTGATACTACGTGATAGTATCGTATGGTTTCTACGAAAAGAGAGGTCTTTGAAGGTAGGAAAGAATGTAGTATTTTGGGGTTGGAACCCGGTTTGTCGACTTAAACGAAGGTACTTTGAGTTGTGTGTAACTTGCCTGTGCTTGTGGTGATAGTTTCGTTGTTGTGCAAGTGTTTGACTTTGTGCTACCGAGTCTCTCGACGGAGGGCCGGATATCGTGTGGTATGATGGACATATCGACACGCTTGGGTAGCCCACGTATGCTCCCACTATATTGATCCTTCGGGGACATATCGACACGCTGGGTAGCCCACGTATGCTTCTATTAGGAGTGTTATCTTGTAAACCGTTTGGACATACCGACACGCTGGGTAGCCCACGAGTACGCCGCCCACAGCGAGTATTATCCGGTATTTGTTTGGACATACTGACACGTTGGGTAGCCCACGAGTATGCGTCCACAGTGAGTATTATCTTGTTATTGGTTTGGACATACAGACACGCTGGGTAGCCCACGAGTATCGCCCACAATGAGTATTATCTTGTTATTGGTTGGGACATACCGACACGCCGGGTAGCCCACGCAGTACGCGCCCACAGCGAGTACTATCTTGTTATTGGGTTGACATACCGACACGCTGGGTAGCCCACGAGTATGCGCCCACTTTGAGTAATGATCTTTCTGCGTGAGTCCCCGACTTGATGTGATTTGATTTGATCGAATCAGATATACGTGGTGTAATCGTAGTTTGGTTATCATACATGTCTCCCGCTTTCCTTATAGACTATTATGATTTCTTTTACGATTTTTCTGCTTCGCATACTCTGCACTTGTAATCGACCTCTTCGGGCCGCGCTCACGCCGCAGTAGAGATACATCGCTTGTTGATCCGCACCCTTTGGATCGCTGTTCGCCTCGTAAAGCTCCATTCCTTCGAGACTTTGTCATTTGGTACGGCTCTCGTTGTAGAACTTTTTGTACATTCGTGGTATGGCGGGCCCCGTCCCGTCAGAGATGTTATAAAATTCTTAGAGGTCTGTAGAATCGATGTGGCAAGGATTGTAAATCGCTCAGTGTTAGTTATTTTCGTAAAAGGTAACCGATTGTTAGCCTCGCTTTCCTCTTTTCATTGGTTATCATGTATGAGTTTTAATTTCCGATTTTCTCTCGATGTTGTTTGACTACTGGGTGCCCGGTAAGGCACCGCCGCCCGGTTTTGGGTCGTGACGTATGGTATCGAGAGCGCTTAGTCCTCGGAAAGTGTCTGCATCGTGTCTAAGTAGTCTTGATTATCGACGTTGTGCACCACATCTATAATCGAGGTCATGGACATTTAGGATTGGTTTCTATTCTTCTCATTCTCGAGATCGCGGCCTTAGAGCCGTGTTGTAAGTCGACCCTCCGACGTGTTTCGTTTTACCGCTTATGCCTCGCGAAAGGCAACCAGGCCCGTAAGAGCAAGGCAGCAGAGTGAGTCGCGAGTAGAGCAAATGGCGCCTCTACAGAGACCACAAGATTCGAGCCTCCAGCCCCACGGCCCGAGCAGAGGAGATGGGTTACGCGAGTTGGCCCGCTATTGGCCGTGGTCAGGCCGACACGAGGATAGGCCGGACGCAGCAGCCCAAAGAGCACCGCGGTTCACCCGAGATCGGATAGTTTGAGGTCGCGGACTTTCGAGTCAGGCCCGCCAGAGTTCTACGGGTCGAGGCCTGAGGATGATCCGCAGGAGTTCATCCGACAGTTACAGCGGATCATAAGAGTGATCAAGGCATCGGAGACCGATTCAGTGGTCTTAGGTTCGCATCGGGCCGCGTGATACCGCAGCCGATCGTTTGATTCGCGAGCCGCCCGGGAGGGCATGCACTTCCAAATGAGACGGGACGAGTTCTGAGGCATTTCTTGCACATTTCGCCTCCACGCATGGCGAGGACTCGGGCCGACGATTTTTGATGTTGAGGCGTAACGCGCGCACGTTCAGAGTACAACGTGGAGTTTAACTCACTAGCTCAGCACGCCCTCGCGCTAGTAGTAGCCGACATGGAGGACAGAGTGCACCGCCATGTCACAGGCTTGATGACTATTTGGCGCAGAGTTGCTCGAGTAGCTCTTCACCGCATGGACATTGCCCGCACGCAGCTCATGCACTGATGCGAGGCACGAGAGTCGACGGAATGACCAAGATCACAGAGTAGGCCAAGGCGCAGGTCCTTCGTGACCTTTCGCAGGCGTGCAGCAAAGAAGGTTAGTTATGCGCCTCCAAGACGGAGTGCTCCACCTCGCCGCCGTGACGCTCGAGAAATTCGCGAGCAGTCGGGGCTCCAAGGTTTCGGTTTTGGGATCGAGGATGTTAGTCGGACGGGACCACCCTTACCTCGTTGTGACCATCGTGGTAGGCTCCACGATGGGAGTGTCGTGCTAATAGGGAATCTGTTTACATGCGCCACCGGGCCATTTTGCAAGGAATTGTCCCACCAGATAGCGCGAGGTTGAGATTCAGCCTTTCGGATCGGGACGATTCACCTCCTCCTTTGTGCGTCGTGTCGGAAAGAACATGAGTAGAGCGACAAGAAGGGAGGTGAAGCAATAGTGACAGTATGTTCTTAACCCTCTAGAGTATTGTATGCTTTGATGTTGTGGTGATGTGTCGAGTGCTATGTTCGTAGCTTTGTGTGTATATAATGTGTTTTGGAAGCATGGTTAATAAAGAGGGTAAGTTGGGGATGAGAAAAATTTTGAACCTTAGAATTTATAACATTGAGACCTTAGATGTAAGGCCGTCTTGGGTAGAAGCTTTCATCGTTAATCCTTGTCGAGTGTATGGTATACATGGAGTTTTGTGTGATGATTCCATGGGTAGTTTGCGATGGAAGTGGTAGCTTTCCATGACGTGGATTAGTAAGATGGACGAGTTGAGGTAGTGACTCAAGGTGGTAGAAACGTAAGCAGTTGATCGACCGCGAACGTGCTAGGGGGTGTGAGTGTACAAGGAAGGTACGCCGAGTAAGGAGAGTATCCTTTAGACCAAGGGAGGAGAAAATAGTGATGTTTGCACGCAGAGGTGATTTCCGTTAGTGGAATTGGAGATGCGTGATTTCTATATTATGGCCATGAGAGGCATAAATGAGTTTTGGTAGGTATAGTAGTGAAGACTATACCGCGCACGTGTTCTCAAGACTTAGAAGGAACATTCGACGAATGTTTCTAAGGAAGAATGTTACACCCCGTGAAATTCTGTAAGATAGATAAGTTGACAACATGTGTTGGACGGATTTTTAGTTTACCTTGGAGTGTTGTACCCCAGTTGTTAAGAATTTCGAGGTGTTTAAAAGCCTAATGTGTAGCCCGTTAAATCTAGATCCCAACGCAACAAACCGCTCGTCGATTCGACATCGAGTCAAAAGTTATGGAAGTTTCAAGTTTGGCGCGCAATGCCGCAGCAGCTTCTCGCATGCGGGTAGCGCGCGCCGGACCGCGATCAGCGCGCGCCAGCTTGTACCGGGGGTCACAGGCGCAGGCGCGCCGAACGCAGGTCGCTGGCATACGCGGAAGATTTATTTTGAGTGGAGCGCCGCGGCGCCGCCGGGCAGCGCGCCGAGGCGGAATTTTGCGCAGAAGTGACGAAAACAGGGATATTTCGTTTATAACCTATGGGAGGGTGACAAGTGTCCTCCCATCCTTTTTATCAAGCAGTGGTCCTATTTTAGGCCAAGTCTTGGAAGACTTGGCCATTCCATTTCATTTCAAAACCCTTCCATGGAAACCCTCTCCTTCTCTCTAGTTTTTGGAAGAAAACCTAGCTTTAGAGGAGATTGTTGGGCGGCAAGAAGAAAAAGTGTGGGTAAACTCGTGGTAACGCTGTGGGCGATTTTGACGGAAAGAGTGGAAGAAAAGGGCTTTTGTGGGCTATTCCTTAAGGTAAAAGTTTCCTTTCTCTTGGTTATGAGCCTAAGGTCGCTTTTATTATAGTAGTATAGATCCGTGAGCCCGAGGTCATTATATTTAGAGTTTGAATAGATTTGTGAGCCCGAGGTCTGTTATAGTTAAGTTTGTATAAGATTTGTGAGCCCGAGGTCATATAGTTAAGTTGGCTTAGATTTGGATCTTGTAGCCTTGTTGATTTCCTACAAAGGTGGCAAGTTAATAGAAACAAAGGAAGTTCTGTCCAATTTCCGTAGAATGTAGGGCCTTGTACTTAGTTTACTCTACGCTCAAACTAGAGTTTGATAGACGTTTTACGGCCCTTATAGGATTGAAGACTACGTAGCATATTCTTCTTAAGGAGATAAGATCGTGGAGCATTTTGCTTAGTGTCGACAATCGTCGCGAGGTATGTGATTCTTCCTATCCTCTTCAAAGATGACTATTTGTGAAATATATAGTGCGTTGACGACGGTGTTAAAGGAAATTGATTTTCCAAATGGTGTCTTGACTTGTTATGAAGTGTAAAGCGGCTTCATTATGTGTAAAGAGTAGTAAGTCTTATCCGTTAGTAATGGGCACTCGGTGCTTAAAGAATGAGTCCTCTTGGTCTCATAAATGTTTATGTGGTAATTGGTTATTTAAAACATAAAGGGGTTATAACGGCTTTATGGGAAGTTAGTTATAACAACTTTATGTGAATAAAAGAACGGTTGTTGATTGGTGGAAGTTAAGAGACTTGATCTTGTAAGATAAGAGACTTAACTTAGAATTGTGAAAGTTTCGTAATGTATTCAAAAGTTGTAAAACCTCATTCATGAGTAATGAGTAATACTTGGTTTTTGAAAACTTAAGAGTTATACTAGCTTTATGGAAGTTAGGTATAACGGCATAAGAATGTGAAATGGATTTGAAAGTGGGAACAAGTATCGAACACACCATCATAGCTAATAAAGGAAATGGTTTCGACTAATTGATTATATTAAAACCAGAGAAACCTCCATCCGCATAGAAACTAAGATAAGACAAAATGATATTACATTTCCTAGATCATGGTCGCTTAAATGAGAATCATTGATAACAAGTTCGACTTTTCTTAAAATTCCAAAGAATGAACTTAATGGATTGCAAAGGATAATGTAATCGGATTTTGGAAAAGAGAAGTAACTTGAGTTTGAAAGTATAAATCACTTGTTTTCAAATATCGAACTTTTCTTAAGGGAAAAGTAAATGACTTAGTTTTAAAAGGTAGGAATACTTGACCTTAAAGGAGTTAATTACTGGACTTCTAAAAGTATACTTGACGTTATGTTAATTGTGTTTGAAGACGTGTTCTAAACATGAATGTGTGTGATACTACGTGTGATAGTATCGCATGGTTTCTACGTAAAGAGAGGTCTTTGAAGGTAGGAAAGAATGTAGTATTTTGGGGTTGGAACCCGGTTTGTCGACTTAAACGAAGGTACTTTGAGTTGTGTAACTCACTGCGCTTGTGGTGATAGTTTCGTTGTTGTGCAAGTGTTTGACTTTGTGCTACCGAGTCTCTCGACGAGGGCCGATATCGGGTGGTATGATGGACATATCGACATCGCTGGGTAGCCCACGGTATGCTCCCACTATATTGATCCTTCGGGACATATCGACACGCTGGGTAGCCCACGGTATGCTTCTATTAGAGTGTTATCTTGTAAACCGGTTTGGACATACCGACACGCTGGGTAGCCCACGAGTACGCTGGCCCACAATGAGTATTATCTCGGTATTTGTTTGGACATACCGACACGCTGGGTAGCCCACGGTATGCGCCCACGCGAGTATTATCTTGTTATTGGCTGGACATACCGACACGCTGGTAGCCCACGAGTATGCGCCCACGTGAGTATTATCTTGTTATTGGTCGGGACATACCGACACGCTGGGTAGCCCACGAGTATGCGCCCACAGCGAGTACTATCTTGTTATTGGGTCGACATACCGACACGCTGGGTAGCCCACGAGTATGCGCCCACTTTGAGTAATGATCTTTCGGCGAGTCCCCGACTTGACGTGATTTGATTTGATCGAATCAGATATACGTGGTGTATCATCGTAGTTCGTTATCATACATGTCTCCCTGCTTTCCTTATAGACTATTATGATTTCTTTACGCATTTTTCTGCTTCGCATACTCTGCACTGTTGTACGACTTCTTCGGGCCGCGTTCATGCCGCAGTAGAGATACATCGCTTGTTGATCCGCACTTTGGATCGCTGTTCGCTTCGTAAAGCTCCATTCCTTCGAGACTTTGTCATTTGGTACGGTTCCTCAAGTTGTAGAACTTTTTGTACATTCGTGGTATGGCCCCGTCCCGCCGTGAGATGTTATAAAAATTCTAGAGGTCCAGAAAATCGATGCAAGGCGGATTGTATCGCTCAGTGTTAGTTATTTTCGTAAAAGGTAACCGATTGGTTAGCCTGCTTTTCTTTTCATTGGTTATCATGTATGAGTTTTAATTTCCGCTGATTTTCTCTGATGTTGTTTGACTACTTGGGTGCCCGGGTAAGGCACCAGTCGCGGGCCCGGTTTTGGGTCGTGACAAAGGCCGTCTTGAGTACCAGATTTTGCAAGTGATCCTTGTCGGAGCGCATTTTATGCCTAGAACGTTTTGTGTGATAAAGTCCCTGGGTAGTGTGCAATGGAAGTGGCAGCTTTCATGACCAGAGGTAAGATTGTTCCGGATCGGGAACAAGAGCGTGATGCGTTAAGTGGGTCGGGTCAGCCATGATGAGGGCCAACCCGCGCCGCTTCGGTAGGTCGTCACCGGTGGTCCCGCGGTGGTAGGGTCACGAGGGTGTTAGGCCCGTGTTTAGATGACCGTCGATGAGTTCGTGGATATGTTCGACCATAAGTTGATCGTGAAGGCCGAATGGCCTTAAGGAAGATTGAGGCTAGTAAGATAACCAAGTTGGAGTGGTGACTCCAAGGTTTGGAGAACCAAGCGGATCGATGTGTGGTACGTATACTAGAAGAGTTCAAGTGTTAGAAGAGTACGACGAGTAAGGGTAGAGGCGAGCATGTATTACGAGCATAGATATGATCATTTCTTGTGAAGGAGAAGGTGCAAGGATGTATATTTTAGACCTCGTGGATCGCATGCATCGGTACCATTTGTTGGGTCGCCGGAGTGACACTAGAACCTCGCGCAAAGTGACAAAAGTTTGTGATGTTAGAGGTGTTTCCTCGTGGACTTGGATGTAAGTATTTGCGCGGTGTTTCGTGGCGGTGTGGCGTGATTGTTCTCGTAAGTATAGTAGTGAAGACTATATCGGGCGCATGTTTGTTTTGAGGTTAGAAGGAACATTCGGACGAATGTTTCTGGCGAGGAGAATGTTATACCCGTATTTCCGAGTATGCGTGAGGCGTGACGATATTAATTTGAGCCTTAAAGTAAGCATAGTTTCGAAAATTGTACACAACACCCTAAAAGAGTCGCTTTCGACAAACGCTTTCCATTTCCAGAGGGAAAATTCCGCTATGTCATTTATAATTTTATGGATTTTTCCGAGAGATAAAATATTTTGGACCTATAGAGGCGACACGTGTCACCCTTAGTGGCACAAAGTGGACGGTTTTGGAGGAGTTGTTGGCACGTTTTGCCATGGAAAATGCCTTAAACATTTGGTCAATGTTTGGCTAGATATTTTGTGTAGTAGATGAGAAAGTGGGGCCCACAAACACTTGTCCAAATCCTAGCCCTACACTTGCCTAACACTTGTCTTCATCTTGGCCATTGGTTGGCCATTGCTTGACCTATAAATACCCCCTTTAGTTGATGAACTTCTTCATCCAAAATCATTCTCCAAGTCTCAAAATCCTCCCTTAAGTAGCATTCGCCAAGTCCCTCCCCTTTGTTGGGCCTTGTAGGCAGCCTACCCCCTAGCCTAGTTGTTTTCGTATAATACCCTTGTCAGGTATAGAAATACTCTCCTAGTATTGTTATAATGCCTAAATACCTTGGCCTAAATACCTTGTAGTATTCCCAAGGTTACCTCTATACAAAAACCCATAAATACTAGTATACTTTCCTTTAGCCACTAAACTAAACCCTTTGGAAAAATCTTCACCCGTAGTTGAAGTTATAAGTAGAAGTTGGTTAGAACTTCTAAGGGTTGGTTGAGCGGCCTGAGCGCACGGAGTAGGAGCTAAACGTTGCTCAGGATCGACATTTGTACTTTGATAATTTTGGGCTTATCGAGGTAAACATTCCTAACCTTCTGTTGTAATTGGAAATTACATGTTGTAGGAGTATATAGTTAAGTATACTATATATAGAACTGAACATAGTTGTGTGGCAATGTCTTTTGACTTAAGCTCGATAATACTTACTGCAATGTCTTGCGACTTAAGCTGAATTTAAAGAAGAGAACTGAATCAGAATTACATAGGGCTATCAGACATGAGACTTGGTAGCATTCATGTAGTAGAATTGTACACGCCCGTTAGATTAACCCCTGGTTGGCTTGGTAGCCGGCCTCGATAGAGGATGAGATTTACGCTGTTGCGGGGGGGGGGGGGAGGTGCTGCCGAATTTTCTGTAGAATATTCTACGTCGGGATCTAAAGATATTAATAGGCGCTTTGTGGCCTCTATAGGTTGTAGTACTACGTGTGGAGTGATCCGCTGATCGAGAGTGTAGCCGACGGTTTGAGGTACTTGGAGCGTTTTGCTATTAGTCGATAATCGTCGCGAGGTATGTGAACCTCTTCTTATCTATTCTAGCATGATAGGTGTATAACTATGTAGTACGGTAGACGTACATGTGTTAAATGTATTTGATTGTTTTTAAACATAAAGTGTTATAACAGCTCTATGTAAATGAGAAATGCTTTGTGATAACTGATTTGACTTATGACCAACTTGATGTGTGATAATAAAGAACCTTGAAGTATTCTAATAGATTAAGAAACTTTTTTTGAAAGAAGTGTATACTTGGTTTGAAAACATAAGAGTTATACCAGCTTTATGAGAAGTTAGGTGTAACGCCTTAAGGGAGATAAAAAGAATGGTTTAATGGTTTAGAAGTTAAGAGACTTATTCTTAAAAGATAAGAGACTTGACTTAATATGGATGTTTGTGTGAAACCTCATTCGTGAGTAATGAGTACCTGGTTTTTGAAAGGAATAATGTTTTACTGATTTCGGAAATCAGAATGTGTATCGACAAACCACTGCAGCGTTAATAAAGGAAAATGTATTGAATAATTAAGTATTAGTAAAACCAGTAGAAACCTCCATCTGCATAGAAGCTAAGATGAGACAAAATGATATTACATTTTCTAGATCATGGCTGCTTAATAAGATTGATTATGAACAAGAATAACCTACTCGCCTATGGCATATGTTACTCAATTGTTTTAAAAGAGATTAAGACATTGAACTATGAAACTTTTCAAAAAAGAGACTTGCGTAATTAAAATTAGGCAAACTGGAACTTTAGGGAAAAGAAAGGCATTGTGTTGTCTTAAAATGGTTTAAAGCATAAGGTGTTATAACAGCTTTATGGGAAGTTGGTTATAACGACCTTATGAAAACAAAAGAAAGGTTTTATCATTGGTTTTAATGTGGTAACTTGACTTTAAAAAGAGAGTATGGAAGTTGTTTTGGTTTACTTAAAAGATATAAGTCACTCTATTTTTATACTACGGGTATCGGGTGACTTTTATAAAAGGAATAAATCTCTTTAAAAGGAATTTAACGTACGTAGTACTTTAGGGTTAAAACCTAACTTGGGCATAAAATGAAAGTACTTCGAGTTGTGTATAAACTTGCCTATGCTCGTTGTTGTGAAACTTGCCTATGCTTGTTGTTGTGAAACTTGCCTATGCTTGTTGTGATAGCCTTTGTTGTGAAAGAATTGTGTTTCTATACTACCGCGTCTCTCGATGGAGGGTCGGTTGACTTGTTGAGAACTTACTTGGACGTGACCGGCAGTGACGGATAAATTCCACGCGTTCTCGCTGATAGTGTTACTTTTGTTAATCGCTTTGGACATACCGACACGATCGCGCGCACGTATGCTTCCACTTTGATTACCGCCTTGTTGTCTTATTGTTTCCTTGGACATATCGACACGATGCGTGGCGCATCGTATGCTTCCATTTGGAATGTTGTCTTATTGTTTCCTTTGACATATCGACACGATCGTAGCGCACGTATTCTTCCATTTGGAATCTGTCTTATTGTTTCCCTTCGACATCGACCGATCGCGCGTAAGCGCACGTATGCTTCCATTTGGAATGTTGTCTTATTTGTTCCTTTGGACATACGACACGACGCGTAGCGCACGTATGCTCCCATTTGGATTGATGTCTTGTTGTTATCATATCATGCATCGCCAGCGATGGAAGGTACTCACGCGGATTGATGTTGTGGCGTGAGACCACAATTGATATAATCATATGTAGTGTATCGTAGTTTGGTTATCATACCGCTCTCGCTTTTATAGACTATTATGATTTCACTTACGATTTTCTGCTTCACATACTTGGTACTGTTATCGACCTCCTTCGGGGCTGCGTTCATGCCGCGGTAGAAGTACATCGCCGATCCCCGCGCTAGGATCTCATTTGGCGTTTTGGGAAGCTCCGTTTCGTCGAGGCTTATCTTTGGTATGTTACCCAGTCCGTAAGTTCTTGAACGTTCGTGGTATGGCGGCCCCGCCCGTCATAGTTGTTGTATAAATCTTAAGGTCCAGAGTAATCGTGGGCGGGGTTTGTAAAAGGATAACTGTCGTATTTATGTATATATGATGGCAAATGCTTTGGTTGCTTTGTTTATTTATCTTGTCTCTTAATTCATGTTCATGTTTTTATTTCATTGATTTTCTCTAATGTTGTATCACTAGGGTGCCCGGTAAGGCACCAACACGGCCCGGTTCGGTCGTGACGCTTAAAAACCCGGACTTTGGCATAAAATGAAAGTACTTTGAGTCAGGTGAAACTTGCTATGCTTGTTGATGGAAACTTGCCTATGCTTGTTGTTGAAACTTGCCTATGCTTGTTGTTGAAACTTTCCTATGCTTGTTGTTGTGAAACTTGCCTATGCTTGTGATGATAGCCTTTGTGCAAGTGTGGTATTTCGTGTTACCGCGTCTCGACAGGCGGTTGACTTGTCGAGAACTTACTTGGACACGCCGCGGCGATGAGAATTCCACGTATGTTTCCATTTTGATTCTTCTTGTTGTTGATGTCACATGGACATGTCTACACCGTCGCAGATTCCGGCACGCGGCACGCGCCGTGGGTTGATTACCGATATATGGTTATTACCGCAACATGGACGTGTCTACACCGACGCAAGATTCCGGCACGTGGCCACGCGGCGGTCGACCACCCGAGATATTGTTATTGAGGTTACATGGGCATGTCTACACCGTCGCAGATTCGGCATGTGGCCACGCGACCTTATTATTATTGTTGCATCATGGACATGCTACACCGTCGCAAGATTCCGGCACGCGCCATGATGCGAACATGATGGATGTTGCGGGCGTGAGACCCATAGTTATATTTGAGTGGTGACTTTGAGGCGTGAGTCCCCGACTTGCTTTTATGTTATGCGTCATTGTATTTTGGTTATCATACATGTCTCTCGCTTTTTTTGGCTATTATGATTTCATTTACGATTTGTGATCACATACTGTACTGTCAGATCGACCTCCTTCGGCCGCCTACGCCGCAGTGAGGTACATCGGCCGTGGATCCCCGCTCTTAGGATCTCATTTCGTGTTGAAAGCTCCGTTCCTTGAGGCTTATCTTTGGTATGTTTCCTGAGTTGTAGGTTCTTGTACATTCGTGGTATGGCGGGCCCCGCCCGTCATAGTTGTTGTAAATCTTAAGTGCACCTGCATTGTGGCGGTTTGTAAAAAGGATAACTGCTCGGTTTTATGTATATACCAAGGCAAACCGCTGCTGGCCTGCTTATTTATTATATCTCTTGTTTCATGACTCGTGTTTTATTTTCCGCTGGTTTTCTCGATGTTGTATCACTAGGGTGCCCGGGTAAGGCACGATATGCCCGGTTCGGCGCATACCACGACTGACTAATCGCTCTTATACCACTTTTGTCACGACCACCTCGCCCGCGATCGTTCCCTACACGCACCCTTTCGTATACATCGAGAATAGCAATGAACATACACAACTCATAAAATAAAATCATACTTAGACATGAGACATTAACAAAGAAGCCGATAAGGCTACCTTCAGAATATATACAAAATTAAAGCAAGACATCCTCGTTTACAAAACCCAATCCACAAATGTGACTACGCACTTAAGAATAACAAGCGTGGCGGGACATGGCCCCGTCTTAACCCCGAATGTACAACAAACGACCATACCAGGATCTGCATTGAGATAAGCCTCGAGTAATGGAGCTTCAACAATCAACAGTGATCCTAAGAGTGAGGATCAAGAACTTTGTATACTCTACCGCGCATGAACGCAGCCCTTGGCGAGGTCGATAACATGTACCAAATATGTGAAACTGAAAGTACTGTGAAGAAATCATAAAGTCTAATATAAAACTGGAGACATGTATGATAACTCAAATAACAGTACACTGTGCCTTACTAACAATGAGAGTGTATAAGTGTATACTTCTTCGCGTAAAAATAAGAGGCTCATGATCAAAGTAGGTCACCCGCCAGTAATATCATTAAGCAATCCTACTCACGGGACTATTTCACCCGCGTAGTTCCTCTTGACCCGATGGAGCGTGCGCTCGCATGGGACTATTTCACCCGCAGACTATTTCACCGTTTGGGCGGTGGGCCCGCAATGAGTACAAACGCCGACTCGCGTCATGGGTAGCAAATCCATGGAATTAGTAATGTCCGGCTTTACCCGTAGAATAACATAAACTAGCACAACCACTATCATACATAATATAAGCACTACCGCATGATACATAACATAAGCGCCACGCTTATCCTAACATAACATAAGCCACCGCTTATCGTACATAACATAAGCAAGTTAAGAAATCCCCCTAACTTCTTATTAGTCTTATTCATATACACTCTCATTTTAGTTTACTTAAGGCACTAACATGTCATTATAACAATCCGGGTATTTAACCCAAAGTACTCCATACTTCAACTCTTTTAAAAATGACTCTTTTTTCATATAAAACTTCCAAGATACTAATAACCGTAGTATCAAGTCACATCTATTTTTCAAGACAAGTCACAATACCTTTTAGAAATACATTTAGGCTTCTAAATCAAGTGACTTCTTTCTTTTAAAACCTTAATCAATGGATGCCTTTAAATCAACTTGCCTTTCAATATTTCAAGTCATTTATGATACTTAAAGTACTTAGAGTAAATCACCCTTTTTAACTTTCCATAAAGCTATTATAACCAACTTCCCATAAAGCCGTTATACTAGCTTTATACTTTAGAATCTTACATTCTTCTTTATAACCAAGAGACTTAAACTTTCCAAACGAAACAAGTATCATATACTTTCGAAATACTTAAAGTCTCTTAATTTTTAAAAACCAAGATATCCTTAATATTTTTAAACAAGTGAGTTAATTCCCTAACTCAACCAACTTGGACATTCTTAAAATAAGCCAAGGATATCAAATGGACTAGATTTGTCACGACCCGAACCCGGGCCCGTGACTGGTGCCTTTCCCCGGGCACCCAAGTAGACATACATCAGAGTAATCAGCGGAACATAAAACAAGGCATGGAATAACAAGAAGTGTAAAACAATAATCCGAGAAAGTTGCCTTGCGGCATATATAAATATTAACTAGAACAGTTACATCCTTTTTTACAATTCTGCCCACAACAGTACTACAGACCTCTAAGAGTGATATGACAACAATGGCGGGACAGGGCCCCGCCATACCCCTAAATGTAAGCACCTACAACGACACGGGACTATACCACTGATAAGCCTCCGGAAGAAACGGAGCTTCCCAAACGCTGAATTGTGACCCTGAGAGCTAGGATCAACGACTGGTGTACCTCTACCTGCGGCATGAACGCAGCCCGAAGGAGGTCGATAACAGTACCAAGTATGTGAAACTGAAAATACTGTAAATGAAATCATAGTAGTTTATATAAAGCAGGAGAGATGTATGATAACCAAACTACAGTTCAAAATAAATAAGCAGTCATGTCAAGTCAGAGACTCACGCCCTCAAAGTCATCACTCAATTATAACTATGGGTCTCACGCCCACAACATAAACAAGAGTGAAATAGATATATCAGAATGGTCTTTTCTAGGCCGCTAATGATCAAGCAAGGCCAATCGCCCATAGTATCATTATGCGTGCCTAATCTCGACTTCCCGCACCCGCATAGTCACACATAGACGCGTAGCCGTATAGACCTCATCGGGGTAGCTAACCCTGCCTCCTCGACTCCCGCAATCCGCATAGTCTCAATAGACCGCATAGTCACATTGCACTGCATAGGCATCCCCGCATCGGGATAAAACACCGGAATGATCAATCACGGAGCATACCGCTGCTCGCATAGTCACATAGACCGCGTAGGCCGATAGACCGCGTCGGGTGGCAAGCCCGGTATAATAAGTCGAGGGTATGTGATATAATAACGATGACAACGGGCTTAAAGTTTAACAACATAAGCACAACAAGAATAACCCCTTTACACAACACCACAAGATACTAACACACGTAGTATCCTAACATGTTTACTTACCAAATCAACAAGAAAGTATTACAAGGCTATCACAAACCAATACAATCAAGTTCTTCACACAAGGTACCTTCTATTTTATGTTAACAAGTTCGGGTATTTATCCCCAAAGTACTTCATACATTAACTCTTTAAAAGATCCGTTTCTTTCACAAAAGTCACCTGATACAGTAATAAAAAATAGAGTGACTATCTTTTTAAGTAAACAAAACACTTCCCTTTTGTAAAATCAAGTAACCACATTATTTTCCAAACGTTCAAGTTTGCCTAATTTCAAATGCTCAAGTTTCTCATTTTCGAAAGGTTTCGTAGTTCATAGTTTTAATCACTTAATGATATAATTCTCTTTTAAAACAATTTGAGATACATATGCCTTATATGTGAGTAGGTTATTCTTGTTCATAATCAATCTTATTTAAGCATCCATGATCTAGGAAATGTAATATCATTTTGTCTCATCTTAGCTTCTATGCAGATGGAGGTTTCTACTGGTTTTAATAATACTTTATTAGTCAATACATTTCCCTTTATTAACGCTGCAGTGGTGTGTTCGATACTTATTATGATTTCCGAAATCAGTAAAACATTATTCCTTTTAAAAACCAAGTACTCATTACTCACGAATGAGGTTTCACACAAAATTCAGTCAAGTCTCTTATTGTTATACCTCGTATTTCCAGAGTATGTACGTAAGGGAATACGTACAAAAAGTTTGGCCTTAAAGTTTAGGCCTTGGACGTTTTTTGGGCACAACTCACAAAACAAATAGTTTTCCGAC
Organism: Przewalskia tangutica; assembly: GCA_029844215.1. Lineage (NCBI taxonomy): Eukaryota > Viridiplantae > Streptophyta > Magnoliopsida > Solanales > Solanaceae > Przewalskia > Przewalskia tangutica. The sequence continues at coordinate 48,487,570 of CM056719.1, forward strand.
GAAACGTTTCCACAGCTTTCGTAGGGTAAATTCCGGCTATGCCATTTCTAATTTTTGCGGATTTTTCCGAGAGACGTAACACTTTGGACCAACGAGAGGGCGACACTTGTCACCCTCTCATTGATGGATGTTACACGGAAATAGGGCCGAATGGATGGCCATCCTTGTCATGTAGTTGGTAGGATATTTTGTGTGCAAGTTGGCCAAGGACACTTGCCCTAATCTTGACCTTACACTTGCCTAGCACTTGGCTAAATCTTGGCCATTGGTTGGCCATGTCTTGACCTATAAATACCCCCTTAAGATGAAGAGTTCTTCATCCACAAATTCCTTTCCAAGTCTTGAAAATCCTCTCCTCTCCCTTGTAGCCTTTTTCGTCCAACACCCCCCCCCCCCCTTTGAGTGAGCTTGGCCGAGGCAACCCCTCCCCCTAGCCTAGCCGAAATCTACCCCCCACCCTTGGTAGAAAAGTTTCCTTTTAGTATTTTTATAATTCCCAAAAAACCCAACCCCAAATACCATAGTACTTATTAGAAGTTGTAAATAACTTCTAAGGTTTCTCGAGCTCTGAGCGCATAACTTAGGAGCTAAACCTTGCTCAGGTGCGACTTTTATCTAGGATATTATTGGGCTTACCGAGGTAATAAACTTGTCCTTCTTTTGTAATTAGAGAATACATATTGTAGAAGTATAGAAATAAGTATAAATACTTAGAAGGATACTAAAGAATAGAATTGAACTATTATCACAGAAGGGTTTTAAAGAAGAATAATCGAATCAGACTTACATAGGACTGTTTTCACTGAACTTGAGTAGCTCACCGTAGGAAGTGCCCAATTTTCCGTAGGATATAGAACCTCTATTTAGAATCACATGAGTAGTGCGAGCGTTGATAGACGTGTCTGACTATTATAGGCTGATTCTCTGCGCGCGACATATTCAACTTGGCAGGTGGTTTTCGCTGAGAAGGTATGTGATTCTTCTTAAAGCATGATATTTTACAATATATATGTAGTACGGTAGACGATACGTGTTAATAATAATAACTACGGCAATGTCTTTGACTTAAGCTGAATAATACTTACAATGCCTCACGCTTAAGCTGAATAATAAAGATCGAAAGCATTTCAAAAGAATCTTGAATCATTTTTAATGAAGAAAACTAATTGGTTTTAAACGAAGCTTAAGAGTTATACTAGCTTTATGGGAAGTTAAGTATAACCACTTAAGAATGATAAAAGAAACAGTTTGCCTATGTGTTTATAACGGACTTATATTGAATTGTGAAAAGAATAATAAGATGGTTTGATAAGTAGACTGATATGATGCTATGTGTGTAGTGTCTTGTAACGTTTGTATAAGAGAGTATTCTTGTTGTGCTTATGTTGTTTAACGATAAGTCGTTATGTTAGTGTAATATCACTCACCTCTTGACATATTACAGGGTTAAGTCGCCTCCACGCGGGGTAGACTCAGCGATGCAGGACCGTGATTCGAGAATACCTCATGCGGGTCCGGGGACCTATGCGGAGCTACGGAGTTCCGTGTTAGTGATGCGGGTTATACCTCATGCGTCTATGTGGCCACGCGACTACGAGTCGGGGCGACGCCGAGGAGTAGCTACCCTCGATGCGGGGTTATGTACCTATGCGGCCTATGTGAGTGGCCTATGCGGACTACGAGAGTCTGGATTAGGCTTGCATGGTGATACTACGAGCAATTGGCCATGCTTCGATCATTCGCACCTAGAAAAGACACTCTGATTTACCTATTGTTGCTCTTGTTTGTGATGTGGCACTATGTGCGGTTTCTTAGTTGTTTCATACATATTTGTAAACCGGTTTTAAAAATGATATGTTTTCATTTAAGTACTTTACGCTGCATACTTAGTACCGTTGTATCGACCTCCTTCGGGCCGTTCATGCCGCAGTGGGCAAGCAGTACTAGATCCGCATCCTTAGGATCTTTTGTGTTGGTGTCGTGAGCTCCATCTTATAGGAGGCTCTACCATTGGGTATGCTCTCCTGTTGTAATTAGTTTTGTTGGTCAGGGTATGGCGGCCTCGCCCCGCCATAGTTGTTTACTTCCTAGAGGTCAGTAGTCTGTTATGCAGTTGGGATGTAATCGCAAAACTGGGTTATATATATGCCAAAGGCAAGCTTTTCATCGATAAATTGTGTCTCATTTTACAATTGTTTCATGTCTTGTTTTATATTTCCGCTGATTTTCTCGATGTATGACCGCAGGTGCGGGTAGACACGATCACGCCCCGAACAGTCGTGACAAAAGTGGTATCGAGCGATTAATCCTCGGAAGGTGTCTACGCACCGTATCTAGTAAGTCTTGATTATCGGTGTCAGTGCACCACACCAATAATCGAGGCTATAGGATATTTAGGATTGGTTTCCATTCTTCTCATTACGAGATCGTGCCTTAGAGTCGTGTTATAAGTCGGACCTTCTAACATATCCCTTTTTCTCAGAATGATTATGCCTCCACGTAAGGCAACCCGGCCCAGTGGCAAGGCAAACGGCGGAGCTGCTAGTGGGACACCTAGAGTCACGAGGGCTCGCCCGGGCCTATACTGCAGACGGCGAGTTCTACGGCGCCGCCGCCCCAGCGAGACCACGCACCCACACCTCCCGTCCCACACCGGGCGGAGGAGTTAGGTACAAGGAGATGGCCCACCATCGCCGGGATCGTGGGCGCACATGAGGACAGCCGATGCGTCAGCCCAGCCCGACCACTGCACGTAGTTCACCCGAGGCAGAGTTTGAGGCTACGAGACTTCCGAGTAGCCCGCCGCAGTTTTACGGGTCGAGGCCGGAGGATGATCCGCATGAGTTCATCCGTCAGCTACAGAGAATTTTGAGAGTGATCAGGGCGTCGGAGACCGAGTCTGTGATCTTTGGTTCACATAGGCTGCGTGTTACCGCAGTCGATTGGTTTGATTCATGGGAGTTATCCCGGGGAGAGCACGTCCCCGCCTACTGGGATGAGTTCTCGAGGCTTTCCTCACTCACTTCGCCTCACGGATTGAGGGCGCGGTGATAGATTTTTACCGCTGAGGCAGAGGCGCCGTCGGGAGTACAATGTCGAGTTTGATTCATTGGCTCGATATGTCCCAAAGATTGTAGCAGATATGGAGGATAGGTGCACCGCTACGCCAGGGCTAGATGATTATATGGCCGAGTCATGCGGGTGTTTCTCTTCACCGGGTATGGACATTACCCGCACGCAGCTCATGCTCTTGGATGTGAGAGCGTAGACCGACGGGTTGTGCGAGCAGAAGAAGACCAGGACGGCAGGGTATTTTGGTGGCTATCGTGGTGGGCGGCCTCAGCAGTCTAGATTTGCACCACACCACTCGAGCACTCACGCGCCGCCCTCGACAGCCGAGATATTCGAGGCGCATCAGGGGCCCCAGGACTTCGTGACGCCCGAGCGAGGCATCGCCGACGGACCACCCTCCGGTGTGGCCGTCGGTAGATCCCACTTCGAGGCGTGGTCGCTACGGAGCTTGTTTGATTGTGGCCAGCAGGTCACTATGAGGAATCAGACCAAGAGGCGATCTTGATGGTAGGGTCACCTCGTGTTCTTTCATGGTCTTCATCCCCGACACCTACTCGCCCGGAGGGCAAGGTACTCATGGACCCAGGTCGCGCGGAGGTCGTGGCGCGGTCCGATTCTAGCGGTCCTCGAAACGCATTTATACTTTGTCCGGTAAGCGGGATCGGGAGGCCTCACGATGTCGCCGCAGTACCTTATCGGGCACGGGTTTGATGTGTATGCTTTGATAGATCCGGTTCTACTCCCCTATATATCTCCCTTGTTGCTAGTAGGATAGGGATAGAGCCCGAGTCCATAGACCCTTTCGAGGTAGCTACGCGATGGTGATTCGGTGGTAGCTCGGCGGGTATATAGAGCTTGTCTGTGACCATTTACGTCGGACCAGCCGACTTGATAGAGTTGGATATGATTGATTTCGGCGTGATCATGGGTATGGATTGGCTGGCTTCGCTACGCCAATGTAGGCTGCGAGGAGAGAGTAGTGCGGTTCCAGTTTCACGAGCCGTTGTTGAGTGAGAGCACGCGGTATCGCCGGTGGTAGGTTTATTTCCTACCTCAGGCTAGGAAGATGGTGCGAGAAGGGTATATCTACCATCTCGTTCGGGTGTTTGATAATCAAGCTGCGGTACCAGATTTTCCGTCTTCGGTGGTCGAGAGTTCCCGACGTGTTTCAGGCGACCTCCGGGTATCCCTTCCGAGAGGAGATTGAGTTTTGTATAGACATATTGCGGACACTCGCCTATTTCCATTCCGCCATACGAATGGCACCGCCGAGTTGAGAGAGTTGAAGGATCGGCTTAGGATTTCTTTGGAGAAGGGCTTCATCAGCCTAGTGTTTCTCCCCGGGAGCGCCGTATTGTTCGTGAAGAAGGGCGGGCGCCGCGCGTGTGTTGATTACTGCGGTGAACAAGGTGACCATTAAAAAGATACCCTTCCGGGATTGATGATTTGTTCGACCGGCGGGCGCGAGATGTTTCTCCAAGATTGATCTGCGATCGGGCTATCATCGAGTTCGAGTCGAGAGGTGGATGTCCCTGGATCGCATTCGGACGATGCGGGCATTATGAGTTCGTGGTCATGTCCTTTGGGTTGACCAATGCTCGTGGTATTCATGGATTTGATGAACCGAGTGTTCAAACCATTTTGGACACGTTTGTGATAGTGTTCATTGATGATATCTTGGTTTATTCTCGCCGAGCGGGACCATGCGAAGCATTTGAGGCTGTCTTGTGATTCTCGAGACCCAGCTTATGCGCCAAGTTTTCCAAATGTGAGTTTTGGTTGACTTGGTGGCTTTTCTTGGGCATATTAGCGTTTGATGGCATCCGAGTGGATACGGCCAAGATCGAGCGTCGAGACTTGGCTGCACCTACTACTCCGGCGAGGTTCGCGATTTCGGGCCTTGCGAGGATATTATCGCGGTTCGTGGAGAAGTTTTCTTCTTTCTGCACCATTGACTAAGTGACTCGGCGCCAAGTTTGATGGTGATGTTTGTGAGCGGGGTTTCGATTCTTTGAAAGAGAGGCGACGACCGCCCCGTTCTTACTCTTCCGGAGGTCCGACGGTTATGTTGTGTATTGCGATCGTCGGGCATCGGGTTGGAATGTGTTGATGCAGCATGGCAAGGTTATAGCGTATGCATCCCGACAGCTGAAGAAACACGATAGGAACTACCCCACCCACGATTTGGAATTGGCAGCGGTGATTCACGCCTTGAAGATCTGGAGGCACTACTTATATGGGGTTCATGTGGATATTTATACAGACCACAAGAGCCTCCAGTATATCTTCAGCCAGAGGGAGCTAAACTTACGACAGAGACGGTGGTTAGAGTTGCTTAAGGATTACGATGTTGATATCCTGTACCACCCTGGGAAGGCCAATGTTATGGCAGATGCTCTTAGTCGTAGGTCGATGGGGAGCCTATCAGATGTGCAGCTAGAGAGAAGGGGCATGGTTCGTGATTTGCATCAGTTAGCGAGCCTTGGTGTCCGTTTGATTGATTCTGATAGCAGTGGGGTTAGAGTTCGTGAGGTTGCCGAGTCTTCCATCGTCGAGGAGGTGAAGAGGCAACAGTTCGAGGATCCGGCTTTGATTCGATATCGTGATACAACTCTTCCTGAGGCAAGAGGTCCTTTTGAGGTAGCACCACGGGTGCTAAGGTTTGAGCGAGTTGTGTGTTCCGGATATTTCGGGACTTGGCGGGTTCTTGGGGAAGCACACAGCGCGTGTTACTCTATCCATCCAGGGTCGACCAAGATGTACCACGACCTTAGATCTGTGTATTGGTGGGATGGCTTGAAGAGGGACGTTGCAGAGTTCGTAGCTCGGTGCGTGTTGTCGCAGTGAAGGTAGAGCACCGGAGGCACAGTGGTTTGTTGCGAGCGATTGAGATCCCGACACGGAAGTGGGAGGTAATCAACATGGATTTTATCACGATTACCTCGCACTCGGAGGAGACATGATTCTATATGGGTTATCGTCGACGGTGTGAAATCAGCCCACTTTCTTCCGTCGGGCGACTTTTTCTACCGAGGATTATGCGAACTTACATTCGAGAGATCGTCGATGCATGGAGTCCCTATTTCGATCATATCGCAGAGGAGCGCGATTTACGGCTAACTTACAGAGGTCTTTCCGAGAGGTTTAGGACGCGGTGAGCTTTGAAATCGCATTCCATCCACAGACAGACGGACAGGCCGAGCGCACTATCCAGACTCTTGAGGATATGCTGCGATCCTGTGTTATTGATTTCAGGGGTAGCTGGGAGGATCATTTGCCTCTAGTTGAGTTTGCATACAATAATATCTACCACTCCAGTATTCAGATGGCGCCTTATGAGGCCTTGTATGGGAGGAAGTGCAGATCGCCTATAGGTTGGTTCGATGTGGGCGAGGTGCAGCTAGTGGGACGATTTGGTGCGCGATGGATAAGGTGAAGCTTATCCAGAGAGGTTGGCGGCACCGAGTCGGCGAAGTCATATGCAGATCATCGTCGTCGGCATCTAGAGTTCGAGGTTCATGATTGGGTTTTTCTAAAGGTGTCACCCATGAAGGGTGTGATGAAATTCGGGAAGAAGGGAAACTCACCCAGGTATATTGGGCGTTTCAGTTGTCTGCGAGGTAGGCAAGGTTGCTCACGAGTTGGATCTGCCGTCCGATCTGGAGGCGATGCATCCGTGTTTCATGTTTCTATCTTTGAGAGATGTATCGGGGATCCATCTAGGTACACCCGATTGATGATGTCGGTGTGGGGTTATCGTATGAGAGATTCCCATAGCGATAGTCGATCGTCGGAGTTAGGCGTCTGCGGACCAAGGGCGTGGCTTCAAAGTCTTGTGGCGGAGCGAGCTCGAGGGAGAGATGGCGTGGGAAGGCGAGGAGGACATGAGGCGAAGTATCCTCACTGTTCCCACACCTCCGTAATTCACTTTCCTACTTGTAAATTTTCATTATCGTTTATGCCTAAGTGTTGTTTTGTGGCCGTGTGGCGTTTGCAAATCGTTTAAGTTATGAAGGACCTTATCGTTATCCTGTCTTGGGAAGGAACATTCGGACGAATGTTTCTAAGAGAGGGAGAATGTTATACCCGTATTTCAGTATGTGCGTGGGAATACGTCTGAAAAGTTTGGCCTTAAAGTTTTGGCCTTGGACGTTTTTGGGCACAACTCACAAAACAAATAGTTTTCCGACTAAACGTTTCCACTTTCGTAGGGTAAATTCGGCTATGCCATTTCTAATTTTTGGATTTTTCCGAGAGGCGTAACACTTTGGACCAACGAGGCGACACTTGTCACCCTCTCATTGATGGATGTTACACGGCAATAGGGCGAATGGATGGCCATCCTTGTCATGTAGTTGGTAGGATATTTTGTGTGCAAGTTGGCCAAGGACACTTGCCTAATCTTGACCTTACACTTGCCTAGCACTTGGCTAAATCTTGGCCATTGGTTGGCCATGTCTTGACCTATAAATACCCACGAAGATGAAGAGTTCTTCATCCACAAATTCCTTTCCAAGTCTTGAAAATCCTCTCCTCTCCCTTGTAGCCTTTTAGTCCAACACCCCTTTGAGTGAGCTTGGCCTAGGCAACCCCTCCCCCTAGCCTAGCCGAAATCTACCCCCCCTCCCTTGGTAGAAAACATTTTTGGATGAAGAAGTCTTCAAAGGGGGGGGGGGGGCGAAAGGGATTTTAAGACTTAGAAAACATTTTTGGATGAAGAAGTCTTCAAAGGGGTATTTATAGGTCAAGAAAAGGCCAACCAATGGCCAAGATGAAGCCAAGTGCTATGCAAGTGTAGGCCAAGATTTACCCAAGTACACCTTATCCATCTACCACCAAAAATATCCTACCAACTACTTGACAAAAAAAAAGCCACAAAAATCGTCCAAGGAAGCCCCATGTTTGCCGTCCATTGAGGGTGACAAGTGTCACCCTCCCGTTGGTCCAAAATATTCCATCTCTCGGAAAAATCCGCAAAAATAATAAATGTCATAGCCGGAATTTTCCCTTCGCCAAGTTTGTAAAACGTTTAGTAAAAACGACTCTTTCGTAGTTGTGAACAACATTTTCGTACTTGCCTACTTTAAGGCTCAAACTTTTCTCGTCGTCCCACGTACATACTGCTGAAATACGGGTATAACATTCTCCTCCTTAGAAACATTCGTCCCGAATGTTCCTTCTAAGTCTCAAAACAAACATGCGCCAGTATAGTCTTCACTGCTATATTTACGAAAACAATCACGCCACGCCTGGCCATCAAATAACACATGCGCAAATACTTAATCCAAGTCCACGAGGAATCATCTCTAGTATAACAAAAGCTCTTACCCGAGGTCTAAAATATACTTCCTTCGCACCTTCTCCTTACAAAAGAAATGATCACATCTATGCTCGCAATACATGCTCGCTTTTTCCCTTACGCTGCCGTACTTTCTCGCACACTCGAACTCTTTCTCATGACTTACCACATTTTCTCTACTGCTTCAGTTTCCAAAATCTCGGGTTTACTATCTCCAACTTGGTCATCATTAACTGGGAACAATCTGGATGGGTCTCCGATACTCTTCCGAACAGAGCAATATGAAAGATCGGACGTACTGCCTCCTACGTCGGACGACAATGCTAACTATAGGCAACCTGGCCTATTCTTCACATGATCTGAAAAGGCCCAAAGTAACTCGGGCTACGTTTCCTCGCTTCGAATCTCGTCACACCTTCCGGTGGTACCTTGAAGACCCACCGTCAACCTGAACTCCAAGCGTCGTCGCCGATTATCCGCACAACTTCTGTTGACTCTGAGCTGCCAATAACCTCTTCTGGATAAGCTTCACCCTATCCACATCCTGCTGAACAAGTATGAACCAACTATCTGAACCTTGCCAACATCGAACCAATCGAACGACAACTTACATTTCCGCCCCTAAAAGGCGTCATAAAGCGATATTCGAATACTGAAATGGTAGTTATTAAACACTCCCTCAACAGGAGGCAACAATACCCACAGCTACCCCTGAAATCCAAACTCTGGCCCGAGGGCGAATGCGATCGCGATACTCACTGAGTTCCTAACCTGCTGGTAAAACCTCGAGAAAAAGCGGTAGTGCACTGGCTCCAGCATGTCATAAGGTGAAGGTAGGCACCCCGTGCAGCTTACAAGCTTTCTGATATACCATCACTGCCAAGCAACGGTCCTGACTGAAAGACACGATGGGCTGGCCTCATCGGCCCGACTACTGGTTGAACGCATCCACTAACTCGTACGATGGTTAACTAAACTTGGGCCTAACACCCTCGTGACCCTACCACCTGGCGGGACCACCACAACCGACCCACCATAAAGCAGTCGCGGGTTGACCGCAGCATGGCCTCAACCCGACCCACTCTCGCGTAAAACACTTGCTCCCCGATCCGGAACAATCTCACTAATCACGTTACGAAAACCTAGCGGTCTTCTTAGCTCAACTACCCTCTTTCATTCCACACTACTCAGGGACTTATCCCACAAACATAGCTCACGTGCACCATGCACTCCGACAAGGGTTAAACGTAAAAAATATAAAGCTTTTACTCGAGATGGCCTTGCTTCTAAGGTCTCTACGTATAAAGCTCTAAGGTTCACACTTTCTTATCCCCCAATCTTTCCCGGTTAACTAACCATGATTTCTAATCACAATACACTTATGTTATCTGAACATAACACTTAAGATATACTCATCTCATCATACGTACTAATCTCTAGAGGGTTAAGGATATACCTGTATCTACTGCTTCACTCCCCTTAGTCGTTCTAATCAAACCTACCCCATAGGGCGCATAGCTAGGGAAGATAACGAACTACCCACCGATCCTGAAGGCTGAGTCCTCCTACTAGGACATCCTTTCGACACATGGCGGCGACGCCCAGAAACAAGTACCAACTAAAAGGCGACATTCGCGGGATGGCGTGCATCATGTGAATGCGAGGAAAATCAATCCGGTGTTTGGAACCTACGTGTAGCTGTGAACCGGAGGCTCTGGAGCTCTGACCAACTCCTGCATATCGAGCGTCACGAACCCCGCGAGGACCACTGCGCATTGGTGGATGTGCATAATCAATCTGCTGGAGAGGCGATTCGCCTCGAAAGTTACCAAAGGACCTTGCTGTTCCGGCCCTCTTCTGCTGTCCTTGGTTAACCCGTTGATTTCTACGTTTCTTGGCCTGCTGCGCATAAGCCCGTACGCAGGCCATGCTCAAGCCTAACTGAAGAATTACTCTTGCACAACCCTCTCTTAGATAGTCGTCAAGACTCGCGGTACATCGGTATACTCTCTGGTAGCCAAATCCATAACTAGTAACAGGGTCGCCTCTTTGCAATCTATATTCTCTGTTCCCGGTCGTGGAACTGAAGGTTCATATATCAAGGTCGTAGTAGGCACTGCTGCCGCCGTGCTAAACTCTGTTTGGTGGCGTCGTGCAGAACTCCCCAAATGAAGCACCACCCGGTGATGATTGGCCCCGTGCCCACGTAACCTCTCTCAGACTCTACTCGCGGCTCCGCCGCCTTGCCTTCGGGCGGGTTTGCCTTACGCGGCGAGGCATAGCGGTAAGGGAAATAAATCGTTAGAGGTCCAACTCATGTCTGACTCTAAAGCACGATCTTAGAGTGAGAAAAATGGAAACCAATCCTAAATATCCTATAGCCTCACGATTATTGGTGTGGTGCACAACACACCGATAATCAGAATCTACGGTCTGATGCTGTAGACACTTTCCGAGGATTAACTGCTCTGATACCACTTTTGTCACGACCCGAACCCGGGCCCATGACTGGTGCCTTTCCCCGGGAACCCAAGTAGACATACATCAGAGTAATCAGCTGAACATAAAACAAGGCATGGAATAACAAGAAGTGTAAAACAATAATCCGAGAAATTTTCCTTGCGGCATATATAAATATTAACTAGAACAGTTACATCCTATTTTACAATTCTGCCCACAGCGATTACGGATGTCACGACCGAACCGGCCCGTGGTAGTGCCTTACCGGGCACCCTAGTGATACAACATCGAGAAAATCGGCGGAAATAAAAACATGAACATGAATTAAGAGACATGATAAATAAGCAAAGCAACCAAAGCAGTTGCCTTCGGTATATATACATAAATACCGAACCTTTTACAAACCACGCCACAACAGATCTGGACCTCTAAGATTTTTACAACGGCTATGACGGACGGGGCCCCGCCATACCACAGAATGTACAAGAACCTACGGACTCGTGGTAACATACCAAAAGATAAGCCTCCAAGAAATGGGGCTTCCGACACCTTGAATCGTGATCCTATGAGCGAGGATCCACAACCGATGTTCTACACTGCGGCGTGAACGCAGCCGAAGGAGGTCGATAACAGTACCAAGTATGTGAAAGCGTAAAGCGTAAATGAAATCATAATAGTCTATATAAAGCGGAGACATGTATGATAACCAAACTACGATTCACAACATAAAAGATCATGTCAAGTCGGGGACTCACGCCTCAAGTCATCCTCACGCGTGGAACTCCTTCCTCACCGCGGCCTAGGTGTAAATCGTGTGGAATCGTGTCGACCCATCCCGTGGGACTCGGTAAAGAATCATGTGGAATCGTGTCGGCCCGTCCCATGGGACTCGGTAGAGAATCGGATGGAATCGTGTCCCGCCATCTCGGGACTCGGTGAATAATCGGATGGAATCGTGTCGGCCCGTCCGTGGGACTCGGTGAAGAATCGGATGAAATCGTGTCGGCCCATCTCGTGGGACTCGGTGAATAATCGGATGGAATCGTGTCCCCCGTCCATGGGACTCGGTAAATGTCGTTCATAACAAATCAGTGCCCTCCATCGAGAGGCGGTGGTATAGAAATACAGTATATGCACACAAGGCTATCAAACACAAACATAGGCAAGTTACACTTAACTCAAGTTTATTTTAGGCCAAAGTCCAGGTTCTGACCCCAAAGTATTACGTACGTTAAATTCTTTTTAAAAGATCCATTCCTTTTATAAAGGTCACCCGATACCCGTAGTATTAAAATAGAGTGACTCACATTTTTAGGTAAACCAAAACACTTTCCTTTTCAACATCAAGTAACAACATTCTTTTCCAAAAGTTCAAGTTTGCTAATTTCAAACACTTAAGTCTCTTATTTTATAAAGGTTTCATAGTCCATAGACTTAATCACTTAAGAATATAATCCTCTTTTAAATAATTTGAGAAACATATGACTTATATGTGAGTAGGTTATTCTTGTTCATAATCAATCTTATTAAAGCAGCCATGATCTAGGAAATGTAATATCATTTTGTCTCATCTTAGCTTCTATGCAGATGGAGGTTTCTACTGGTTTTAATAATACTTAATTAGTCAAAACATTTCCTTTTATTAACGTTGCAGTGGTTTGTCGATATTCATTCTGATTTCCAAAATCAGTAAAACATTATTCCTTTTAAAAACCAAGTACTCATTACTCACGAATGAGGTTTCACACAAAACTCATATTAATTCATTCAAGTCAAGTCTCTTATCTTTTAAGATCAAGTCTCTTAACTTCTAACAATCAGTAAATCATCCTCTTTACCACTCTTAAGACGTTATACCTAACTTCCCATAAAGCTAGTATAACTCTTATGTTTTCAAAACCAGGTATTGCTCTTCTTTCAAAACGGTTTCTTAGTCTTTTGAAATACTTCAAGATTCTTATTTATCACACGTCAAGTCAGTTATAAATCAAATCAGTTATCTTTTAAAAACCACAAGACATTTCTTACTTACATAAAACTGTTATAACCAACGTCCAGCCGTTATAACACTTTATGTTTTAAACCAATCAAATCGTTTAACACGTATGCGTCTGCGTACTACATAGTTATACATATATCATGCTAGAAAAGATAGGAAGAGGTTCACATACCTCGCGGCGATTATCGACTAATAGCAAAAGCGCTCAGTACCTCAACCGTCGGCTACACCTTAAGACAAGCGGATCACGCCACACGTAGTACTTGACCTATAGAGGCCACAAGGCGCCTATTAACATCTAGTTCTCAACGTAGAATATTCTCTGAAATTTGTGGCACCTCCCCGCAACCGCGTAAATCTCCTCTCTATCGAGGCACGCTATGAGCCAACAACTCCTAGAAGGGGTTATGCGTCTAATCGGGCGTGTACAATTACACTTCACGGTAAAGCTACCTGAAGTCTCATGTCTGATCCTATGTAATTCTGATTCGATTCTCTTCTTTAAATTGGGCTTAAGTCAAAAGACATTGCCGCATAATTATGTTGATTCTATATATAGTATACTTCAACTATATATTCCTACACATGTAATTTCCAATTACAATAGAAGGTCAAAGTGTTTACCTCGATAAACCCAAAATTATCCAAGTTTATATGTCGATCCTGAGCAAGGTTTAGCTCTACTCGTGCGCTCCAACCCGCTCCAAACAACCCTTAGAAGTTCTAACCAACTTCTGCTCAATTACTTCAACTATCAATGAAGATTTCCTTAGGGTTTAGTTTAGTGGCTAAGGGAAAGTATAATAGTATTTCTAGGCTTTTAGTATAGGTATAACCTTGGAATACTACAAGGTATAAGGGCTAAAGTATTTGGGCATTATAACAATACTTGGAGAGTATTTCTATACCACAAAGGGGGGTATTATCTGAAAACAACTAGGCTAGGGGTACCTGGGCTAGACACTACAAAGGGGAGGAGGCTCTCGGCGAGGCTTCTCAAGAGGGGATGGTGGACGAAAACTACAAGGCAAGGGGAGGATTTCAAGACTTGGAAAGGATTTTTGGATGAAGAAGTTCATCAACCTAGAGGGTATTTATAGGTCAAGCAAAGGCCAACCAATGGCGAATCCATCAAGTGTTAGGCAAGTGTAGGGCTAGGATTCAACCATGTGTACCTTATCCATCTACCCACAAAATATCACAAAATATCCTACAACTCCACTTGACCCCTTTTCGTCCAAAGCCTGACTTCCTCCGATGTGAGGTGACACATGTCACCCTCCCGTTGATCCAAAATGTTCGTCTCTCGGAAAAATCCGCAAAAATTATAAATGACATAGCGAATTTTCCCTTGAAGTTTAGTAAAGCGTTTAGTCGAAAAAGCGATTCTTTCGCACTTGTGCCCAAATTTTCGAACCTAGCCAAACCTTAAGGCTTAAATTTATATACGTACGCCCTCACGTACATACTCTGGAAATACGGGGTATAACAACAGACCTCTAAGAGTGATATGACAACAATGGCAGGACAAGGCCCCGCCATACCCCTGAATGTAAGCACTGGCAACGGGGACTATCTGGTGATAAGCCTCGGAAGAAGCAGAGCTTCCCAAGCGCTGACGTGACCACGAGAGCTAGGATCAACGGCGGTGTACCTCTACTGCGGCATGAGCATGGCCGAAGGAGGTCGATAACAGTACAGTATGTGGCGAAAATCGTAAATGAAATCATATTAGTCTATATAAAGCAGGAGACATGTATGATAACCAAACTACAGTTCACAATAAATAAGCAGTCATGTCAAGTCAGGGACTCACGCCCTCAATGTCATCACTCGATTATAACTATGTGTCTCACGCCCACAACATAAACAAGAGTGAAATAGATATACTGTAACTGGTCTTTTCTAGGCCGCTAATGATCGAAGCAAGGCCAATCGCCCATAGTATCATTATGCGTGCCTAATCCTGGACTTCCGTAGCGCATAGGTCGCGCATAGACCGCATAGGTCGTATAGACCGCGTCGGGGTAGCTAACCGGTACCCTCACGGACTCCGATCCGCATAGTCTCAATAGGCGCATAGTCGCACGGATCGCGTAGGGCATCCCGCATCGGGATAAAACACCGAATGATCGATCACGGAGCATACCGCTGCTCGCGTAGTCACATAGACGCGTAGGCCGTATAGACCGCGTCAAGGGTGGCAAGCCACCGGTATAATAAGTCGAGGGTATGTGATATAATATGATCAACGGGCTTAAAGTTTAACAACATAAGCACAACAAGAATAACCCCTTTACCTGACACCACAAGATACTAACATACGTAGTATCCTAACATGTTTACTTACCAAATCAACAAGAAAGTATTACAAGGCTATCACAAACCAATACAATCAAGTTCTTCACACAAGGTACCTTCTATTTTATGTTAACAAGTTCGAATTATTTATCCCCAAGTACTTCATACATTAACTCTTTAAAAGATCCGTTTCTTTCACAAAAGTCACCTGATACGTAATAAAAAAATAGAGTGACTATCTTTTAAGTAAACCAAAACACTTCCCTTTTGTAAAATCAAGTAACCACATTATTTTCCAAACGTTCAAGTTTGCCTAATTTCAAATGCTCAAGTTTCTCATTTTCGAAAGGTTTCGTAGTTCATAGTTTTAATCACTTAATGATATAATTCTCTTTTAAAACAATTTGACATACAAATGCCTTATATGTGAGTAGGTTATTCTTGTTCATAATCAATCTTATTTAAGCAGCCATGATCTAGGAAATGTAATATCATTTTGTCTCATCTTAGCTTCTATGCAGATGGAGGTTTCTACTGGTTTTAATAATACTTTATTAGTCAATACATTCCACTTTATTACTTGCTGATGGTGTGTTCGATACTTATTCTGATTTCCGAAATCAGTAAAACATTATTCCTTTTAAAAACCAAATACTCATTACTCACGAATGAGGTTTCACACAAAATTCAGTCAAGTCTCTTATTTTTTAAGATTTATAAACCATTCTTTTTATTTCTCTTAAGCCGTTATACCTAACTTCCCATAAAGCTAGTATAACTCTTAAGCTTTAAAACCAAGCATTACTCTTACATTAAAAAATGATTGATATTCTTTTGAAATGCTTCAAGATCCTTATTATTAGGGCTTAAGTCACAAGACATTGCGTAAGTATTATTCGGGCTTAAGTCAAAAGACATTGCCTTAATTATTATTCGGTTCACACTGCGTCGTCTCTGTACTATATATATATTTAAAATATCATGCTCGAGTATAGGAAGAATCACATACCTCGCGACGATTATCGACTATTAGTAAAGCGCTCCAAAATCGTAGTCAGGCTAGCCTTTTCCACCCTCAGGTAGAATACGCTACTCGCGATCATTCAACCTATAAAGGTTAAACAAGTCTATCAAAGCCTAGACTACTCTTGTAGAATATTCTTCGATGTGATTCGGTTCAAGTCTAATCATAATATCCTTCTATTACGGTTCAATTCTCTTATGAATCTTATATTCATTTCTATGCTACAACGATATGTAATTTCCAATTACAATATAAGGTTAGGATTATTTACCTCGGTAAGCCCAAAATTATCCAAGTTTAATGTCGATCTGAGCAACGTTTAGCTCTCCTAAGTGCTCCACCCGCTCCAAATAACCCTTAGAAGTTCTACGCAACTTCTTCTTAATACTCGACCAACTATGGAGATTTTCCTTAGGGTTTCGTTTAGCGTGAAGGAAGTATAATAGTATTTACGGGCTTTTTCGTATAAGTGTAACCTTGGAATACTACAAGGTATTTGGGCCAAGGTATTTTGGAATAGTAACTATACGTGGAGTATTTCTACCAAGAGGGGGGTACGATTTATACGAGAACCACTAGGCAAGGGGGGGGTGTGCTACGGCTAGCACCACTAGGAGAGGGGGGTACCCCTCGGCCAAAGGCCTCTCAAAGAGGGGAGGGGTGCTCTCGGCTTAGAGCTCTCGAGAGAGGGGAGAAAGGGATTTTAAGACTTATAAAACATTTTTGGATGAAGAAGTCTTCAAAGGGGGGGGGGGTATTTATAGGTCAAGCAAAGGCCAACCAATGGCCAAGATGAAGCCAAGTGCTATGCAAGTGTAGGGCCAAGATTTACCCAAGTACACCTTATCCATCTACCACCAAAAATATCCTACCAACTACTTGACAAAAAAAGCCACAAAAATCGTCCAAGGAAGCCCCATGTTTGCCGTCCATTGAGGGTGACAAGTGTCACCCTCCCGTTGGTCCAAAATATTCCATCTCTCGGAAAAATCCGCAAAAATAATAAATGACATAGCCGGAATTTTCCCTTCGCCAAGTTTGTAAAACGTTTCGTCGGAAAACGACTCTTTTCGGTAGTTGTGAACAACATTTTCGGCCCTTGCCTACTTTAAGGCTCAAACTTTTCTACGTACGTCCTTACGTACATACTCTGGAAATACGGGGTATAACAAGATTGTCAAAATCTCGTACGTCTACCGTACTATATAGTTACAACTACTCATGCTCAAGAGATAAGAAAGTTCCACATACCTCTTCGGTTCAATCCACTTGCTAAGTCGATATGTAAATGCGTAGTATGTCAACATAATGACCATAATACGTCTATTAACTTCTAGTTTCAAACGTAGAATATTCCAAGTGCAAAGCTACTAAATTCTATGGAAAATCGGACAACACTTCCTTTGTTTCTACATACTTTGCCACCTTTTTCAAGGCCAAATTCAGTAACCAAACACGCCACATTTAAGGCTCAACCATGTAGTTATCAATAGGGGATTACACGCCTACAAGACGTGTAAAATTCCGCCCCACAATTGATATCAAACAAGTCCAAAAACACAATGTCCATTCGGCCAAAATTAGGGACAACAATACAAATTCGTTTCCAATCCCTTTTCAATCCAAGTGGTTTAGTATAACATGTTATCTAGCCGCAATTGATTACAACTACTACAATCCTCAAGTAGGTAAACATGTGACGATTCTAATTAACGACCAAATTGCATTTCAATTTCAAATGGCTCAAATGTCAAATCGGATTTAGGCTACTACAATCCATATCACTTATCAATCTTCAATACATATACTTCATGCTAGTTAAAATGTAAGGCTACAACAATATGTAATCTTGTAACACTTAAGAAAACAAGATTGTTACCTTAGTGAGCCTTAATCCATTTCAAGATCCGAAGCCGCTCCCTAGAAACTTAGAGCCTCTCCTTGACACTCCAATCCGCCACTTGAAGGCCTTAGAAGATCACAAACAACTTCCCTTATTTTCCCAATCCAAAACCTAGGAAAGTGACTAGGTTTTCACCTTGCGACTAATACGAAAACGCCACTTTTCCGGGATCTTTCTATTGAGATACCCTTACAATATCCTTAGGAACCTTGGTTTAAAGTGTGGAGCTTATTGGACAACAAACAAAAAAATTCCCCTTGAAAAGAAGCCATTGCCGTGAGCTTCAAAATAGAGAGCAAGAACAAGATTTCAAATTTTTCTCTAAGTGTAGAATGACAAAGTCTTGCTACTAGTATACTTAAATAACACTAGGAAGGATCAAGATTAAAACAAATGGGTGGCTTGGATGCATTTCACAAGGATCAAGCCAAGTGGCCTTTACTAAGTCAATAATATCAAGCTCTAGCCCTTAGCAAGACTTGGTCATCTCTTTAATGGTCAAATGACCATTTTGGCCATGTCTAAATCGTCCAAGAGCACTAAGGGGGGGGGGGGGGGTGACACGTGTCGCCCTCGTTAAATCATAATATTTCGTTTTCCGACAAATTCCAAAATTCCGATAAAATTTTACTCGTCTCCAATCTTAACATTTTGAGTTCTTACGTACATTCTTATAAACATATCTTGGAATTCCGGGGTGTAACACCTACTCCCCTAGAGTTGGGTTTACCACCCCCTTCCAACCCCTATGTCGACCTGTCCGCTCAGGTCGATCGACGTTCCACACTCTGCGAGGTTCTTCATAGTATTGGCGGTGAATTAGGCTCCACAACTCAACAACCTCTCTATTTATCTTATTGGCTATTGTTATATAAAAATATGGGTAATGGGAATTATTTTACCGGAGGTGACAGACCTTCAATGTTTGAGAAGTATATTAAAAAAAAAAAATCCCCCGCTAGAGATGGCAGTGGATCCTGGACCCCGTCTAGATCCGCTGGATCCAGATCCATTTTATATGATATGGATCTTGAAAATGTGGACCCGACGGATCCAGATCCATTTCTGACAGAATAGATCTGGATCTTGTATTTGTGATCCGTATCCGGTCCAGATCCGACCCGTGGATCTATTTTTTATTAAATATATCCATAACCTAGAATGTAATTTTATAAGTATTTTCTTTATTCGAAGAAGTATTACACAATGAATCTACGCATGATTATCGCCTGTTGCAAGACAAATAATTGCAAACCATCCTTTTGTATATCAATTAGTTGTTCCACATACCCAAATTTCTTTTGTGTACGGGGTTAAAGATCATTAGGAAACTGACTATAATGTATTATGAATGATCTTTACTCCATCTGGGAATATTAAATTTGTTTAGGCGACAAATCATTAGTACTAAATCTAGTACCAAACACAAGTAAATACTATCTGCTTAAACAACAGATTCGACGGACTTGAATATCGAATTATGCATTATGGACTTAAATATTAAATTTGTCAAAAACGTTTCAACAGGTGGGAATATTATTGTTACACCCCGTAATTCCAGAACATGTGTAAGAGAATGGGCCAATAATACAAGACTTGAAAATTGGTACGAAAGGAAGAATTGTTTTTCCGAAGTAAATCTTCCGAACGTCGGAAAGGAAATATGTTCGTTAATGAGAATTAGATTCTCAAAATGCATTATTTGAGGAGTATGGAACTTATTAACATTGTGGAAATTTATTTTTACAGATTTGGTCACGTGGGGCCCACCCGAGAAATTTTATGTTTTGTGGGGCCCACGAGGGTTACAAAATTTTATGGACGAATGGGAGGGCAACACGTGTCACCCCCCACATAGGCTTGCACGATTTGGACAAGGGTGAAATGGTCATTGACCAATGTAGATGATCAAGTCTTCAAGCTTGAGATAATTGACTTAGTCAACTTGCCCGACTTGTATAGATATTAATTATTATTCATCCTAGCCACACATATGTTGTAATCTTGACCCTCCATTTTGTTATATATACACACTAGTGCAAGACTTAGTCTTCAACACTTAGAGAAAAAATAGAGAAACCTTGTGCTAGCAAAAGAGGCTCTCGGCTTTGTCACATTCCCACACAAATTTTTTTGGCAAGTATGGTTCACTATTCACAAGACTTTAACCCAAGGTCCTAAGGATATTGTAAGGATATCTCAATAGAAAGATCTCGGAAAAACGACGTTTTCACGTTAGCCGCAAGGCGAAAACCTAAGTCGTTTTCATAGTTTTGGATTGGAAATGGAAGAGAAGTTGTATTTGAACTTCTAAAGGCTTCAAATAGCGGATTGGAGCGTAAAGGAAAGGAGCTAAGAATGGCATGGAGCGACTTTGAATCTTGGAATTTTATAAGGGCTTATAAAGGTAACAATCTTGTCGTTTTAGTAATTAAAGATTACTTATTGTTGTAGTTATGGATATAAATAAACATGAGATGTATATATTATGAAGTTGATAAGTGTTATGGATATTGGAACCCTAATCCGAAACTAGCATGTTTAGCCTTTGAGATTAAAATTCAATTTGATTATTAATTTAGTAAATCGCATGTTATATAAAGAAGGAATTATAGCTGTTAAAGTTGTTTATGACTATATAACATGTTAGACCTAAGAACTTGGATTGAAAAAGAATTGGAAAGGACTTAGGATTGGTTATATTGGTGGTCGAATGCCCTTATAAGTGTTGGATTGTTTTATATGAATTGTGGGGCAGAATTTTACACGTATTGTAAGGTGTGTAATCCCCTTTGATTGGTTGATGTATTGAGCCTTAAATGTGGCATGTTGGTTATTGATTTTCGGGCCTTGAAAAAGGTGAAAAAGTACGTAGAAACAAAGGAAGTGCTGCCCGATTTTCCGTAGAACAAGGGACCGTATACTTAGTATTATTCTACATTAGAAACTAGAAGTTGATAGTCATGTTGTGACCATTATAGGTTGACAATTCTACGTGCGGCGTGTTCGACTTAGCGTGTGGATTAAGCGAAAGGTATGTGAACTATCTCTCTTCTTCTAGCGTGATTCCTTATGATAAAGAAAGTAAGTCCTACTCATAAATGATTCATTCCTTGATTGTACTTGGATTGCCTAATATAGAAGTTGTTCTATATACGTCATTGATTGTACTTTGGATGTTTAAATTGGAAGTTGTTATAATTCATTCCCTTAATGAAGTTTGGAT
Source organism: Przewalskia tangutica (assembly GCA_029844215.1). Classification (NCBI taxonomy): domain Eukaryota; kingdom Viridiplantae; phylum Streptophyta; class Magnoliopsida; order Solanales; family Solanaceae; genus Przewalskia; species Przewalskia tangutica. The sequence goes on from CM056719.1 coordinate 48,508,854, forward strand.
TTTCAAAAGTGAAAGTATTTACTTGAAGTACATAGAGTCTTGAAAAGGAAGTGGTCTCCAAGTCTTTTGGCTAGTGCCTTAGTTCCAAAACCTAAAGGTTGTTATAATGACTTTAGGAGTCAAAGGAGTGATTTACTTAATTGATTTAAAGAGGAGAAATGACATGATTTAAAGAGAAGTAACTTGTTTTAAATGTGTAAGTTACTTGATATTTAAAAGTAGAAGAAACTTGATTTCTAAAGTTAAGAGACTAGAAGTATTTTGAAAGTTATGTAACTTGATTTGAAAGTATATGATACTTGGTTTTAAAAGTATAAGTCTCTTGGTTATAAAAATAATAAATTTGTCTAAAACCATAAAGGGTTATAACGACTTTATGGGAAGTTGGTTATAACGGCTTTATGGAAGGTTAAGAGAGTTGTCTATTTTGATGGATAGGTATGAGTTGCCTAGGTTGTGAAATTTGAAGTTACTTAGTTCAAAGCCTTGAAATGAATTTCTAAAGGTGTAGTAACTTATTTGAAAAATAGACATGTCTTGATACTACGGGTGTTAGTATCTTTGGATTTTATATAAAAAGGAGTCTTTTGAAAAGAATGGACGTACATAGTACTTTGGCTTGATTAAATGAGAATTATTCTATTTGTGCCTTGATAGTACTTTGGCTTGTTTAAATGAGAATTATTCTATTTGTGCCTTGATAGTACTTTGGCTTGATTAAATGAGAATTATTCTATTTGTGCCTTGATAGTACTTTGGCTTGCTTAAATAAGAATTACTCTTGGTTTGTGTAAAGACATGGTAATTGTCTTGGTTTATGTAAAAAGGAAAGGCATGGTATTGTCTTGGTTTATGTAAAATGGAAAGACATGGTAATTTTCTTGGTTTGTGTAAAGGCATGGTATTGTCTTGATTTATGTAAAAAGGAAAAGGCATGGTGTTGTCTTGGTTTGCTAAAATGATGGTTATTCATTTTATAAATAAAGGTCAAGAATGGTTTGCTTGCGTATGGGTTGCTCATATAGACATTCGTGCAAATGTCGTATTTCCACATCTCCGCGTCCCTTCATAAAGGGCCGGCAACTTGTTTCAAGGATATCATGGAGTAGCTCCCCATGGTGGTGAGTGGTACACACTCACGGCGGGTCGGTATTTGACTCGGGCGGGTTAAATTCCCAGGATATATATAAGCCATGGATTAGCTATCCGTGATGCGAGTATCGTGTACCGATGACTCATTGCGGGTCCACATGACCTATGCGGGTGGATTAGTCCCATGATAGGTGGCATTATAACACAGAGGGTGGTTGACCCTGGCACTGGCACGACCTTCATGTTTTGAAACGGTAGTGATTTCATTAATGAAAGGGTGCAGTGTGTTTATGACTTAAAATGGAACAGTTGGTCTCATTGTTAAAAAGCATAACTTAAAAGATAAAAATGATTGCATTACTCTCATGATTGCAAGGTTCATTGTGCTTATTGAGGTTATATTATATCATGGACTGCCGGCAGTGAGGAAGGATTCCACGGGCATGATTGATATTATGGGCGTGAGACCCATGGTTATATTTGAGTAATGACTTGGAGGGCATGCGTCCCTGATTTGACATGACTGCTTATGTATTGTGTATTGTAGTTTGGCTATCATACATGTCTCCTGTTTTGTATAGGCTGTTATGGTTTCATTACAGTATTTTCAGTTTCACATACTTGGTACATTCTTCGTACTGACCTCCTTCGGGGGGTTGCGTTCATGACGCAGGTTTAGGTACATAGTTTGGTTATCTACAGGTGTAGGACCTACTCAGAGTTTTGGATAGCTCCGTCATTGAGTTTATCATTTTGGTATAGATCATTCAAGACATGCTTTTGTACGATTATGGTGCAGCGGGGCCTTGTCCCGTCATAGTTCAGTAAAACTCTTAGAGGTCTGTATTCATATGTGGGATTGGACTCGTGTACGGTGTAGTGCCTTTTGTTAAGTATATTATATGGCAGCCTTGTCGACTTTGCCCTTGCATGTTCGTTGGTTTTAAAAAAAATGAGGTGTTATTTAATTCTGCGGTTTAATTATGTTATTAAGGTAGGATGGTGCCCAGGTAGGGCACCAGTCATGTGCCCGGGGTTCGGGGCGTGACCAGTGGTATCGAGCGATCGATCCTCGGAATGTCTATAGTATACTCATTCTATATATAGTATACTCAACTATATATTACTACAACATGTAATTTCCAATTACAATAGGGGGACAAGATTATTTACCTGGATAAGCCCAAAATTATCTAAGATTATATGTCGATCCTGAGCAACGTTTAGCTCCAATTCCTTACGCTCCAACCCGCTCCAAGCGACCCTTAGAAGTTTCCAAACAACTTCTCTAAATACTTCAACCAAGCTAGGAAGATTTTTCTAGGGTTTCGTTTAGCGACTATTGGGATAAAGTAGTATTTCCGGGCTCCTAGTATTGAAATAACTTTGGAATACTACTAGGGATACTAGGCCAAGGTATTTGGGATTATACAACAATACACAAAGTATTTTCTACACAAGAGGGGGGGTGGACGAAAATACTAAAGGGAGGGAGTATTGCCTTGGAAAACTTTCAAGTGTGGAATGAATTTTAGTCTTCAACTTAAGGGGTTTATATAGAGGATTCAAGGGCTAAGATCAAGCAAGGTGTGTGGTCAAGATTGGGCCATGTGTGTGTGGGTCCCACCACCACATGGCCAAACGAAAACTATGCCAAGTGTAGTGGCCATTTCGGCCAAGGGACAAGTGGCCTAGCCACTTGTCCACCAATTTCGGCCAAGTGTACAACTCAGGAAAACATACCAAAAGATAAGCCTCCGGAGAAACGGAGCTTCCCAATACGCTGAACTGTGATCCTATGAGCGAGGATCAACAACCGATGTACCTCTACCTGCGGTATGAACGCAACCCCCCGAAGGAGGTCGATCTGATAGGTACAGTATGTGGCGAAAATCAGTAAATGAGATCATAGTAGTCTATATAAAACAGGAGACATATATGATAATCAAACTACAGTACATAATATGTAAGCAGTCACGTCAAGTCAGGGACTCACACCCTCAAAGTCATCACTCAAATAACTATGGGTCTCATGCCCGCAACATCAATCATGCCCGTGGAACACCTTCTCATCTGCCGCGATCTCGATAACCACACCAAGGAGTACACATGAATACCAGGTCCCACCTGTGTCATAAAAACCGTACGGGGCAAGTACGAAGGCTAACTACCAGATACCAAAGCCGCATCATCAACTGACCGGGGCAAGTACGAAAGCCAACTACCAGATACCAAAGCCGTACCAACAAATCTATAAAACCATACCACGGGCGACCCAGGCAAGTACGAAAGCCAACTACCAGATACCACTGCGCCGCGTGGTGGCGGGCAAATCTGAACTAACTACGGATACCAAGCCGGAATCATGAGACTTCGTCACAAAACTGAACGGGGCAAGTACGAAGGCTAACTACCAGATACCAAGCCGAATCAGCCACGACCTCGGGGCAAGTACGAGAGCCAACTACCAGATACCAAGCCGAATCACTAAAACTAATGGAGAGCTAGTCCATGGAATAATAATCACAGAAGCGTACCCGTGGAATGCTCGCCACCGTCGACGCGTCAAGTAAGATCATAACAAATCAACCGGCCCTCCATCGAGAGACGCGGTGGTATAGGAATACAATACTAGCACGACAAGGCTATCACACGCAAACATAAGCAAGTTACACACAACTCAAGGTACTTTCATTTTATGCCAAAGTCCAGGTTCTAACCCCAAAGTACTACGTACGTTAATTTCTTTTTAAAATATCCATTTCTTTTACAAAGGTCACCCGATGCCCGTATTATCAAAATAGACTGACTAACATTTTAAGTAAACCAAAACAACTTCCATACTTACCTTTTTAAACCAAATTAAGACAATACTATGCCTTCTTTTTAGACCAAAACACTTCTCCTTTTAAAGGCAAGTCTCTTATCTTTTAAAAACCACAAACCATTTCTTTACCTACATAAAGTTGTTATAGCAAACTTCTTATAAAGCCGTTATAACACTTTATGTTTTAAATAACCAAATTCATTTAGCACGTAACGTCTACCGTCTTACATAGTTCACAACAATCATGCTAGAAAAGATAGGAAGAGGTTCACATACCTCGCGACGGTTATCGACAATTAGCAAAACGCTCCACAGTACTCTAACCTTGCTCGCCTTTTCCACGCTTCAAGTAGAATACGCTACTTGTAGCACTTCAACCTAAAAAGGCCACAAACGCCTATCAACCTCTAGATCTCTTGAGAATAATTCTAGATACAAGATTCCTTATTCGTGGAAAAATTCGGCAAAGACCTCCCCCGCAACCACATAAATCTCCTCCTCTAACGAGGCTGCTGCAAACCAACACTCCCGGGGTTTACACGTCTAACCGGGCGTGTACAATTCTACTCCACAATAATACTACAAGTCTCAGAATACAAATTCTATGTAAATTGTTATACCTCGTATTTCCAGTATATGCGTGAGGCGTCGATATAAGTTTAAGCCTTAAGTAGGCAAAGTGGCGAAATTGTGCACAACCCCGAAAATAGTCGTTTCCGTGAAACGTTTTCTAAACTTGCGAAGGAAAATTCGGCTATGTCATTTATTATTTTCGGATTTTTCCGAGAGATGAAATATTTTGGACCAACGGGAGGTGACACTTTTCACCCTCAATGGACGCAATGGAGGGAATTCTTTGTACGTTTTTGTGCTCTTTTTTGGTCAAGGGTTAGGTAGGATATTTTGTGTAGTAGATGGATAAGGACACATGGATGAATCCTCACCCTACACTTGCATAGCACTTGGCTTCATCTTGGCCATTGGTTGGCCATTGCTTGACCTATAAATACCCCCCTTAGTTGATGAACTTATTCATCCAAAAATTGTTCTAAGTCTTGAAAGCCCTCTCCCCCCCTTTTGTGTTGTAGTTCTCGTCCTAGCCTCCTCCCTTTGAGAAAGGCCTTGGCGAGCACCCTCCCCTTTGTAGTGTCTGGCAGGAACCCCTAGCCTAGTTGTTTTCGAGAAATACCCCCCCCCCTTGGTTGAGAAATACTTCTCCAAGTATTGTTATAATGCGCGAAATACTTTAGCCCAAATACCTTGTAGTATTTCCAAGTACCCTCTATCTGGCCGGAAAATGCTATTATACTTCCTTTAGCCACTAAACGAAACCCTAAGGAAAATCTTCATAGTCGGTTGAAGTGGTAAGTAGAAGTTGTGTAGAACTTCTAAGGGTTGTTTGGAGGCGGGTTGGAGCGCGGAGTAGGAGCTAAACCTTGCTCAGGATCGACATTTAAACTTGGATAATTTTGGGCTTATCGAGGTAAATACTATTGTCCTTCTATTGTAATTGGAAATTACATATTGTAGGAATATATAGTTGAAGTATACTATATATAGAACTAAACATAGTTTTGCGGCAATGTCTTTTGACTTAAGCCTGAATTTAAAGAAGAGAAGCGAATCAGAATTACATAGGTGTATTCTGATGAACTTGTGTAGCATTACTGTGAAGTAGAATTGTACACGTCCGGATTAGATGTATAACCCCCCCCCTCTCGGGAGTTGTTGGCCTGTTAGCAGGCCTCGATAGAGGAGGAGATTTCTGCGATTGCGGGGAGGTCTTGCGAATTTTACGTAGAATATTCTACGTTGAGATCTAGATGATAATAGGCGCCAGGGCCTTTATAGGTTGAAGTACTACGTGTGGCGTGATCTACTTGGCTTAAGGAGTAGCGACGGTTGAGGTACTTGGGCGTTTTGCTATTAGTCGATAATCGTCGCGAGGTATGTGAACCTCTTCCTATCTTTTCTAGCATGATATGTGTATAACTATGTAGTACGGTAAACGTACATGTGTTAAATGTATTTGATTGGTTTAAAACATAAAGTGTTATAACAGCTTTATGGAAAGTTGGTTATAACAGCTTTATGTAGGCAAGAAAATGCTTTGTGGTTTTTAAAAGATAACTGATTTGACTTATAACTGACTTGATGTGTGATAATAAAGAACTTGAAGTATTTCAAAAGAATCATTTTGAAAGAAGAGTAATATTTGGGTTTTGAAAGCTTAAGAGTTATACTAGCTTTATGGGAAGTTAGGTATAACGTCTTAAGGAAGGTAAAAGGGGTAATGTTTCTTGATTTGAATCGTAATGAGTATCGACAAACCACCGTAGCGTTAATAAAGGAAATGTAATGACTAATGAAGTATTATTAAAACCAGTAGAAACCTCCATCTGCATAGAAGCTAAGATGAGACAAAATGATATTACATTTTCTAGATCATGGCTGCTTTAATAAGATGGTTATAAACAAGAATAAACTGCTCACACATATGACATATGTTACTCAATTGTTTTAAAAGAGATTAAGACATTGAACTATGAAACTTTTCTAAAATAAAGAGACTTGAGCAATTGAAATTAGGCAAACTGGAACTTTAGGAAAAGAATGTTGTTACTTGATTTTAGAAAAAAAGGAAGTGTTCTGGTTTACTTAAAAATGTGAGTCACTCTAATTTTATACTACGGGTATCGGGTGACTTTTATAAAAGGAATGGATCTCTTTAAAAGGAAGTTAACGTACGTAGTACTTTAGGGTTAAAACCCGGACTTTGACATAAAATGAAAGTACCTTGAGTTGTGTATAACTTGCCTATGCTTGTTGTTGTGTAACTTGCCTATGCTTGTTGTTATGTAACTTGCCTATGCTTATTGTGATAGCCTTTGTTGTGCAAAAATTGTGTTTCTATACTACCGCGTCTCTCGATGGAGGGCCGGTTGACTTGTTGAGAACTTACTTGGACGTCGGTGTGACTAAGATTCCACGTATGCTTCCATTATTATTGTTACATGGGCATGTCTACACCGATGATGGATTCTGTGGACATGTGACCATTATGGTTATTTATGGCGAAGTATCGTGACTTACGGTTGTGATCGGGTGCGTAGCCTGTTTACTTGCCCCCGTCAGCTACGTGACGCAGGTGGATCTGGTATAGGTTATTGCACTTGCCACGTGTCGCCTTCGCGCGGTATCGTGACTTACGGTTGTGATCCGCGTTAGCCGATTCACTTGCCCCCGTCAGCTACGTGGCGCAGGGAGGAGCTGGTGGAGGCTAGTGCACTTGCCACGTGTCAGCTTCGCGAGTCAGTATTTTGATGGAGCTTCGTGACTTACGGTTGTGATCTGGTGCGTAGCCGATTCACTTGCCCCCGTCAGCTACGTGGCGCAGGGAGCAGCTGGTGGAGGCTATTGCACTTGCCACGTGTCAGCTTCATGATATAGTTGTACAGTATTATTGGTACGGTCGGATCTGGTAGTTATACTTGCCCCGTACGGTTTTTATGACACAGGTGGGACCTGGTGTTCATGTATACTCCTTTGTGTTGTTATATCATAGACTGCCGGCAGTGAGGAAGGAATTCCACGGGCACGAGTGATGATTTGGAGGGCGTGAGTCCCTGACTTGTTATGACTGGTTATATGCGGTGTACTGTAGTTTGGTTATCATACATGTCTCCTGCTTTTTATAGACTATTATGATTTCATTTACTGATTTTCGCCACATACTTGGTTCTGTTATCTCGACCTCCTTCGTGGCCGCGTTCATGCGCGCAGAGGTACATCGGCTGTCGATCCCCGCTTATAGGATCACATTTCAGCGTATTGGGAAGCTCCGTTCCTTCGGAGGCTTATCTTTTGGTATGTTACCCTGAGTCTGTAGGTTCTTATACATTCAGGGGTATGGCGGGGCCCTGTCCCGTCATAGTTGTTGTAAATCTTAGAGGTCTGTAGCACTGTTGTGGGCAGGGTTGTAAGGATTGTAACTGTTCAAAGGTCGATATTTATATATATATATATATATATATATATATATATATATATATATATATATATATCTTTGAAAGGCAAACCGCTTTGGTTGACCTATTTTCTTTATCTTGATCCATATCTATTTTTATGTTTAAGTTTATATTACTCTGGTTTTTCTCTGATGTTGTATCAATATGGTGCAGGGTAAGGCACGATACGGCTGTTCGGTCGTGACATAAATCTGATTCAATCCTTTTCAATATTCATTCTACATATAGTATACTCAACTATACATTACTACAACATGTAATATCCAATTACAATAGGGGGATAAAGATCCTTACCTCGATAAGCCCAAAATTATCCAAGTTTATAAGTCGATCCTGAGCAACGTTTAGCTCCAAATTCTTACGCTCCAACCCGCTCCAAGCGACCCTTAGAAGTTTCTAACCAACTCCTCTTAACACTTCATCTAAGCTATGAAGATTTTCCTAGGGTTTCGTTTTACGACTATTGGAATAAAGTAGTATTTTCGGGATCTTATGTTGGGATTTCTTTGGAATACCACAAGGGATTTAGGCTAAAGTATTTGGAATAACAATAATACTTGAAGAATTCTACTCAAGGTGGGGGGGTGTTTGGACGAGAACTCACTAAGGGAGGGAGGGGAATTTTTGCCTTGGAAACTTTCTAATGTGGATGAAATAAAGTCTTGCACACAAGGGGTATTTATAGGGAAATCAATGGCCAAGATCTAGGCAAGTGGATGGTGAAGATTGGGTACATGTGTGTGGGTAGTTGGCCAACCATTTGTTCACCACAAAAATGGGACAAGTGGCCACCACAAAAATGGGCCACTTGTCCACCTAAAAAACGTCTCACTTGTCCTTCTCCAATTCGGCCAACATGGCCACACGGGGGTGACACGTGTCTCCCCCCTACTCGTCCAAAATATTTCATCTTTCGAAAATATCCGTAAAGCCAAAAATCCAAAAATAAAGTGGGCCCCACAAAACCGTAAATTTCCTCCCGTGGGCCCCACGTGACCAATTCCGGAAATAAAATTCCATAATTCTTAAATATTCCAAAAAGTCCGAATACCAAATCTGGGAATCCAATTCCCTTTAACGAACATTTTTCCTTCACAAAATCCGGAAACTTTTCCGTCGAAAAATCACATCTTTCTTCCTTTCCAATTTAAATGTCGTATTCACGAACGTACGTCCTCGTATACATACTCTGGAACTACGGGGTGTAACAATAACAGTACACTGTGCCTTACTAACTATGAGAGTGAATAAGAGTATACTTTACTGCATAAAAATAAGAGGCTCATGATCAAAGTAGGGTCACCCACCCGTAATATCATTAAGCAATCCTACTCCTGGGATTATTTCACCCGCATAGGTCCTACGGACCCGCAATGGAGCGATGCGCTCCGCATGAGACTATTTCACCCGCACAGGACTATTTCACCCGCTTGGGCCCGGTGGGCCCGCAATGAGTACAAACGCCGCACTCGCATCATGGGTAGCATATCCATGGAATTAGTAGTAACCCGGGGCTTTACCCCGTAAGAATAACATAAACTAGCACAACCGGCTATCATACATAATATAAGCACTACCGGCTTATCATACATAACATAAGCGCTACCGGCTTATCCTAACATAACATAAGCGCTACCGGCTTATCGTACATAGCATAAGCAAGTTAAGAAATCCCCCTAACTTCTTATTAGTCTTATTCATATACACTCTCATTTTAGTTTACTTAAGGCACTAACATGTCATTATAACAATCCGGGTATTTAACCCAAAGTACTCCATACTTCTACTCTTTTAAAAATGACTCTTTTTTCATATAAAACTTCCAAGATACTAATAACCGTAGTATCAAGTCACATCTATTTTTCAAGACAAGTCACAATACCTTTTAGAAATACATTTAGGCTTCTAAATCAAGTGACTTCTTTCTTTTAAAACCTTAAGCAATGGATGCCTTTAAATCAATTTGCCTTTCAATATTTAAAGTCATTTATGAAACTTAAAGTACTTAGAGTAAATCACCCTTTTTAACTTTCCATAAAGCTATTATAACCAACTTCCCATAAAGCCGTTATACTAGCTTTATACTTTAGGATATTACATTCTTCTTTATAACCAAGAGACTTAAACTTTCCAAATGAAACAAGTATCATATACTTTCGAAATACTTAAAGTCTCTTAATTTTAAAAAACCAAGATATCCTTAGTATTTTTAAACAAGTGAGTTAATTCCCTAACTCAACCAACTTGGACATTCTTAAAATAAGCCAAGAATATCAAATGGACTAGATTGTCAAAATCTCGTACGTCTACCGTACTATATAGTTACAACTACTCATGCTCAAGAGATAAGAAAGTTCCACATACATCTTCGGTTCAATCCACTTGCTTTGTCCAATATGTCGTACGTAGTATGTCAACCTATAATGACCATAATACGTCTATTAACTTCTAGTTTCAAACGTAGAATATTCCAAGTGCAAAGATACTAAATTCTACGGAAAATCGGACAGCACTTCCTTTATTTCTACATACTTTGCCACCTTTTTCAAGGTCGAATTCAATAACCAAACACGCCACATTTAAGGCTCAACCATGTAGTTAACAATAGGGGATTACACGCCTACAAGACGTGTAAAATTCCGCCCCACAATTGATATCAAACAAGTCCAAAAACACAATGTCCATTCGGCCAAAATTAGGGACAACAATACAAATCTGTTTCCAATCCCTTTTCAATCCAAGTGGTTTAGTATAACATGTTATCTAGCCACAATTGATTATAACTACTACAATCCTCAAGTAGGTAAACATGCGACGATTCTAATTAACGACCAAATTGCATTTTAATTTCAAATGGCTCAAATGTCAAATCGGATTTAGGCTACTACAATCCATATCACTTATCAATCTTCAATACATATACTTCATGCTAGTTAAAATGTAAGGCTACAACAATATGTAATCTTGTAACACTTAAGAAAACAAGATTGTTACCTTAGTGAGCCTTAATCCACTTCAAGATCCGAAGCCGCTCCCTAAAAACTTAGAGCCTCTCCTTGACACTCCAATCCGCCACTTTAAGCCCTTAGAAGATCACAAACAACTTCCCTTAAGTTCCCAATCCAAAAACTAGGAAAGTGACTAGGTTTTCACCTTGCGACTAATACGAAAACGCAACTTTTCCGGGATCTTTCTATTGAGATACCCTTACAATATCCTTAGGAACCTTGGTTTAAAGTGTGGAGCTTATTGGAGAACAAACAAAAAATTTCCCCTTGAAAAGAAGCCATTGTCGTGAGCTTCAAAATAGAGAGCAAGAACAAGATTTCAATTTTTTCTCTAAGTGTAGAATGACAAAGTCTTGCTACTAGTATACTTAAATAACACTAGGAAGGGTCAAGATTAAAACAAATGGGTGGCTTGGATGCATTTCACAAGGATCAAGCCAAGTGGCCTTGACTAAGTCAACAATATCAAGCTCTAGCCCTTAGCAAGACTTGGTCATCTATTTAATGGTCAAATGACCATTTTGGCCATGTCCAAATCGTCCAAGACCACTAAGGGGGGGGGGGGTGACACGTGTCGCCCTCCCGTTCGTCGCAATATTTCGTTTTCCGACAAATTCCAAAATTCCGATAAAATTTTACTCGTCTCCAATCTTAACATTTTGAGTTCTTACGTACATTCTTATAAACATATCTTGGAATTCCGGGGTGTAACATTCTTCCCCCCTTATAAACATTCGTCCCCGAATGTTCTTTTGGGAGTCAAACTTAAAGATAGCGACAGTCTCCTTACAACCCCTACATACCAATAATGCCACATGTGGCCACATAACCATACTTATACCAGAACGTCAACCTGAACTCCAAGTGTCGACGTTGGTTAACTGCATAAAGCTTATATCGACTCTGAGCTTACTAATAATCTTTCCTAGATAAGCTTCACCTTATCCGCAGCCTGCTGAATCAAGTCTGGGCCAACTAACTGTACCTCTCCCACGTTGAACCAACCAATCGACGACCTACACTTCCGCCCATACAAAACCTCATATGGCGTCATCTGAATGCAAGAATGGTAGTTGTTGTTATAAGCAAACCCAACAAGAGGGAAATGATCCTCCCGGCTACCCCTGAAATAAAAAACACAGGCCCGTCACCTATCCTCAAGTGCCTGGATAGTACGCTCTGCCTGTCTCGCTTGGCCTGAGGTGGAATGCCACACTGAGACTCACCTGTGTCCCTAATACCTTCTGGAAAACCTCCAGAAGTCAGCCGTAAACTGAGCTCATCTGTCTGACATCATAAATGTAGGAACCCTATGCAGTCTCACAATCTCCCTGCTATACGCTAGCATGATCCTCAGTCGAGTAAGTGGTCCTAATTGGAAGAACACGGTTGGTTTCGTCAGCCTGTTACTATGACCCCTGCGAGTCGTGACTTCGAGTACGATGCCAGAATCGTTATACCGTATTTCCAGAGTATGTACGTGAGGGCGTACGTATAAAAGCTTAAAGCCTTAAGTAGGCAAAGTGGCGAAATTGTGCACAAGTGCCGAAAAAAGTCGTTTTCCGGCGAAACGTTTCCACAGCTTTTGTAGAGAAAATTCCGGCTATGTCATTTATTATTTTTGCGGATTTTTCCGAGAGACGAACATTTTTGGACCAACGGGAGGGTGACACTTGTCACCCTCATTGACCGATAAAGGGTTGGTTGGCCTTCGCCGATTGGTCCCTTATTTTGGGCCTTGTTTTGTGGCTTGTTTGTGGCTTGTTTTGTGGAGTAGGGTTAGGGTGCACTTGGCTTGATCTTGGCCTTACACTTGCCTTGCACATGGCTTAATCTTGGCCATTGGTTGGCCTTTGGTTTTCCTATAAATACCCCCCTTAGTGATGAACTTCTTCATCCACTCTTCACTTGTTCTAAGTCTTGGAAACCCCTCTCCTCCCTCTTGTAGACTCTCGTCCAAGAGCCCCTCTCCCCCTTGTGAAGGCCTTTGGCCGAAACCCTCTCCCTTTGTGAGCCTTAGCCGAGAACCCCCCCTCTCTTAGAGTGTTGTTCTCGTGTAACATACCCCCCCTCTTTGTAGAAATACTCTCAAAAGTATTGTTACTATACCCAAATTACCTTAGCCGTATACCTTGTAGTATTCCAAAGAAACCTCTATACGTAGAGCCCGGAAATACTACCGTATGTCCTTTTTGTCTCAAACCGAAACCCTAAGGAAAATCTCCATAGTTGGTTGGAGTATTAAGTAGAGGTCGCGTAGAACTTCTAAGGGTTGTTTGGAGCGGGTTGGAGCACCCGGAGTAGGAGCTAAGCATTGCTAAGGATCGACATTTATACTTGGATGATTATGGGCTTATCGAGGTAATTATCTTGTTCCCCTATTGTAATTGGATATTGCATGTTGTAGGAATATATAGTTGAAGTATACTATATATATAACTGAACATAGCTTGTGGCAATGTCTTTGGACTTAATCCTGAATTTAAAGAAGAGAACTGAACTGTAATTACAGTAGACTTGTGTAGTTTGACGGGTAGGGAAGGGCTGCCCAATTTCCCGTAGGATCTTGTATCTAGATTTATTCTACCGAGTAGTCTAGACTTTGATAGACTTGTATAACCTGTATAGGTTGAATGTTCTGCAAGTAGCATGTGCTACTTGAGAAGGTGGACCAAAGCCGGGTTATAGCCGTGGAGCGATTTGCTAATAGTCGATAATCGTCGCGAGGTATGTGAACCTCTTCCTATCTCTTCTAGCATGATATGTGTATAACTATGTAGTACGGTAGACGTACGTGTGTTAATTGAACGTAGTTGTACGACAATGTCTTTTGACTTAAGCCCGAATAATAATAATCTTGAAATAGTTCAAGAGAATTAAAGAACTGTTTTTAAAAGAATAGTAATACTTGGTTTTAAAAACTTAAGAGTTATACTAGCTTTATGGGAAGTTAGGTATAATGGCTTAAGAGAGATAAAACGAATGATTTATTTTAGAAGTTAAGAGACTTGATCTTATAAGATAAGAGACTTAACTTAATCAATGAATTTTGTGTGAAACCTCATTCGTGAGTAATGAGTACTTGATTTTTTAAAAGGGATAATGTTTTACTGATTTCGGAAATCAGAATGTGTATCGACAAACCACTGCAGCGTTAATAAAGGGAAATGTTTTGATTAATGAAGTATTAATAAAACCGAGAAACTTCCATCCGCATGAAGCTAAGATGAGACAAAATGATATTTCCTAGATCATGGCTGCTGTAATAAGATTGTTATAAACAAGAATATCCTACTCACACATAAGGCTTATGTTTCTTAGATGGTTTAAAAGAGAATTATATTCTTAAATGAATAAGACTATGAATGCAAACCTTTCTAAAATAAGAAACGTGAACATTTGAAATTAGGCAAACTTGAACGCTTGGAAAATAATGTTGTTACTTGATTTTACAAAGGTAAGTGTTTTGGTTTACTTAAAAAAAGGACACCACTCTATTTTATAATACGTATCGTGACTTATGGGAAAGAAGCGGATCTTTTAAAGATTTAATCGGAAGTACTTTGGGGATAGATACCCAAACTTGTTAGTAGAAAGTACCTTGTGTGAATAACTTGATTGTATTGGTTTGTGATAGTCTTGTAATGCTTTCTTGTTGATTTGATAAGTAAACATGTTAGGATGCTACGTGTTAGTATCTTGTGGTTGTTATGTAAGGAGTCATTCTTACCGCGCTTACGCTGCTAAACGGTAAGTCCATTGTACTATTATTATATCACCTACCCTCGACTTATTATACCGAGGGCTTGCCACCCTTGACGCGGTCTATACGGCCTATCGGTCCTTGTGACTACGCAGTGCGAGAGCTCCAGGATTGATCATTCCGGTGTTTAGCCCGACGCGGATTCCTTTGCGCGGTCTGCTGAGACTACGCGGTCTTTTGAGACTACGCGGTCATGGAGCTCAGCGGATACCGAAGGTTGCCGCCTTCGATGCGGGCGTACCTCAAAGTGTCTAGGACCATGATTCGAGGAATACCTTACGCGGGTCCGTGTGACCTATGCGAGTCGCGAGAGTTCCGTGGATAGACACGCACATTGATATCGCGGCAAATGGCCGCCGATTATGTAGTGCGGTCTAGGAAGACCTCGTGATACGCTTTATGGCATTTGTGGTAATCGAGGTCTTAGTAGTCGGCTATGCCTTCGCACTTACCCCGCACGTTTTATTGTGATGACTTTGAGGCGCGAGTCCCTAACTTGACACGATCGCTATTTATCAGAATCGTAGTTTGGTTATCATACATGTCTCCCGCTTTGTATAGACTACTATGATTTCATTTACGCATTTATTTTCAGGCCACATACTCGCACTGGCAGATCGACCTCCTTCGGGCCGCGTTCATGCCGCAGTAAAGGTACACCGCCGTTGATCCTCGCTCTTAGGGTCACAGCTCATTTGGGAAAGCTCCGCTTCTCCGAGGCTTATCTTCGCATAGTCCTCGTTGTAGGTGCTTACATTCGTGGTATGACGGCCCCGTCCCGTCGTTGTTGTCATATCATTCGTAGAGGTCCAGAATGTACCGCTGTGTGGTTTGTAAAAAGGATTAAACTGCTCATGTTGAAAAAATCGTTGTTTATATATATGCCAAAGGCAAGTTTTTCTCGATTATTGTTTCATATTTCATAATATGTCTTGTATCATTTTATGTTCCACGATTACTGATGTTGTATCACTAGGGTGCCCGGTAGGCACGACCACGCCCTAATCGGGTCGTGACAAAAGTGGTATCGAGCGCTAATCCTCTGAAAGTGTCTACAGATCAGATCTAGTAAGTCTCGATTATCGCTGTTGTGCACCACACCAATAATCGTGAGGCTATAGGATATTTAGGATTGGTTTCTATTCTTCTCACTCTGAGATCGTGCATTAGAGTCAGATTGTAAGTTGGACCTCTAACGAAATTCTTTCCCTTATCGCTATGCCTCCGCGCAGGCAACCCGCCCGTGAGGCAAGCGCACCGAGGAGTCGCGAGTAGAGTTCGAGGGTTACGAGGGCACAGCCCAATCATCACCGGTGGTGCTTCATTTAGGGAGTTCTCGCGACGTCACTAGCCCCGCAGAAGTTTAGAACGGCGGCAGCAGCCCTACCGCGCCATGATATTTGAACCTTCGCCCATTCCATCGAACAGAGAATATAGATTTCAAGGCGACTCACATTAACTATGGATTTGACTACCAGAGAGTATACCGATGTATCGCGAATCTTGATGAATATCAACGGTAAGGTTGTGCAAGAGTAGTTCTTCGATTAGGCTGAGCATGGCACGTGTAATGAGCTTATACACGCAGCCGAGAAACGTAGATCGACGCGTTAACCAAGGGCACAGCGAAGAGCCGTAACAATGAAGGTCCTTTGGTAACTTTCGAGGCGAGTCACCTCGCCAGCGGATTAGATTTGCAGACCCACCAGTGCAGAGAGGTTCTCCACGGATTTCAGGACGTTCGGGGTATGCAGGAGTTGGTCAACTCGTGGCTTCCGGTTCCATTGTAGCGCACGTCATCCCGGAATGTCGCCTTTTAGTCGGGTACTTGTTGTACCTATGACCTTCATGGTCTGATGTCGATAGAGTATCCTAGTAGGAGGACTTAGCCTTCATGTTGGGTGGGTAGTTCGTCATCTTCCCAGCTATGCGCTTACACGGGCGGTTTGATTAGAACAACTAAGGAGTGAAACAATGAGATACAGTATATCTTTAACCCTCTAGAGATTAGTATTGTGTGATGAGATGAGTATATCTTAAGTGTATTGTGATTAGAAATCATGGTTAGTTACCGGGTAAGATTTTGGGGGATAGAGAAGGTGTGAGCCTTAGAGTGTTATACGTAGAGACCTTAGAGGTGCCATCTCGAGTAAAGGTGTAGTGTTATGTTTGATCCTTATCTGAGTGCATAGTGCACGTGAGCTATGTTTGGGATAGGTCCTAAGTAGTATGAAATGAAAGAGGGTAGTTGAGCTAAGAAGACCGCTAGGTTTTCGTAACATGTTTAGTGAGATTGTTCCTTGGGAGATAGTATTTTGCGCCTTACCGGGTCGGGTTGAGGCTACGTTGCGGGTTAACCCGCGGCATGTTTGGTGGTGGTCTGGTTGTGGTGGTCGCCTTGTGGTAGGTCACGAGGGTGTTAGGCTCAAGTTTAGTTAACAGTGTGCGAGTTCGTGGATGCGTTCGACCGGTGGTCGGGCGATGGGGGCAGCCATCGTGTTCTCGATCGGGGCCGTTTACTGGTGTGATGAGTTATACGAAGGTTGTAAGGCTGCACGGTGTCTACCTTCACCTTATGATGACAATGGAGCCAGTACGGCTGTTTTTGTTTGAAGTTTTACTGTGCAAGGTTAAGAACTCAAAGTGAGTCTCAGACCGCATTCGCCCTCGGGCGGTGTGTGGATTTCGGGGTAGTCGTGGAATTGTTGTCTCCTGTGAAGGCGTTTAAACTACCATTTCAATGTTCGGATGTCGCTGAAGCCTTGTAGGGCGGAAGTGTAAGTTCTTGGCCGATTGGTTCTGATGTTAGCAAGGTTCGGATACTTAGTTGGGCTTGTTCCAACATCGTGGATAGGGTGAAGCTTGTCTAGAAGAGGTTCGGCACTCGGAGAAAATCGTGCGGATAATCGGCGACAACGCTAGAGTTCGAGTTGGTCGATCTTCTTGAAAGTACCACCCGGTTAGGGTGTGACGAAGTTTTGGAAAGCAGAGGAACTTAGCCCAGTTACTTTGGGCCTTTTGAGTTCATGGAGGATAGGCGGGTTGCTTATATGTTAGCATTTGCCGTCCGACTTAGGAGGCGGTGCGTCGATCTTCGTGTCATGTTCGAGAAGGAAATCGGAGATCCATCGAGTGTTCCCGATTAATGATGACGAGTTGGAGATAGTAACCGAGTTTTGGAAAGCTGACGATGTCGTAAATGTAGTAAGAGTTCGAGTGTACGGCCTCGTGGATCGTGATGCAGCCGGTACCATTTGTTAGATCGTCGGAGCAAGGCTCGCGACAAAGTGACAAAGTAGTATCGGTGACTAAAGTATATTTTTGACCCGGGAGAGGTATTTGTGGTGATGTTAGAGTGTTTCCTCATGGACTTGGATGGAGGTTTTTTGCGGGTGTTTCGTGGCGGTGTGGCGAGATTGTTCTCGTAAGTATAGTAGTGAAGACTATACCGGTGCGCGCTTGTTTTGAGACTTAGAAGGAACATTTTGGGACGAATGTTTCTAGGAGGAGAATGTTATACCGTATTTCCGCAGTATGCGTGAGCGTGCGATATAAAGCAAAGCCTTAAGTAGGCAAAGTGGCGAAATTGTACAAGTGCCGAAAGAGTCGTTTTCGTGAAACGTTTCCAGACTTTTGTAGAAAATTCCGGCTATGTCATTTATTATTTTTGCGGATTTTTCCGAGAGGCGAACATTTTTGGACCAGCGGGAGGTGACACTTGTCACCCTCATTAGACTGATAAAGGGGTTGGTTGGCACTTGGCCGATTGGTCCCTTATTTTGGGCCTTGTTTTGTGGCTTGTTTTGTGGCTTGTTTTGTGGCTTGTTTTGTGGAGTAGGGTTAGGGTGCACTTGGCTTGATCTTGGCCTTACACTTGCCTTGCACATGGCTTAATCTTGGCCATTGGTTGGCCTTTGGTTTTCTATAAATACCCTTAGTGATGAACTTCTTCATCCACTCTTCACTTGTTCTAAGTCTTGGAAACCCCTCTCCTCCCCTCTTGTAGACTCTCGCCCAAGAGCCCTCTCCCTCAGTGAAGGCCTTTGGCGAAACCCTCTCCCTTTGTGAGCCTTAGCGAGAACCCCCTCTCTTAGAGTGTTGTTCTCGTGTAACATACCCTCTTTGTAGAAATACTCAAAAGTATTGTTACTATACCCAAATTACCTTAGCCGTATACCTTGTAGTATTCCAAAGAAACCTCTATACGTAGAGCAGGAAATACTACCGTATGTCCTTTTGTCTCAAACCGAAACCTAAGGAAAATCTCCATAGTTGGTTGGAGTATTAAGTAAGGTCGCGTAGAACTTCTAAGGGTTGTTTGGAGCGGGTTGGAGCACCGGAGTAGGAGCTAAGCATTGCTAAGATCGACATTTATACTTGGATGATTATGGGCTTATCGAGGTAATTATCTTGTTCCTATTGTAATTGGATATTACATGTTGTAGGAATATATAGTTGAAGTATACTATATATAACTGAACATAGCTTGTGGCAATGTCTTTGGACTTAAGCCTGAATTTAAAGAAGAGAACTGAACTGTAATTACGTAGGGCGTATTCTGATGGAACTTGTGTAGTTTGTGGTAGGGAAGGGCTGCCCAATTTCCGTAGGATCTTGTATCTAGATTTATTCTAGGAGTAGTCTAGACTTTGATAGACTTGTATAACCCTGTATAGGTTGAATGTTACGTGAGTGGCATGTGCTACTTGAGAAGGTGGACCAGACTGCAGGGTTATACCGTGGAGCGATTTGCTAATAGTCGATAATCGTCGCGAGGTATGTGAACCTCTTCCTATCTCTTCTAGCATGATATGTGTATAACTATGTAGTCTTGTTATACCGTATTTCAGTATGCGTGGTAGCGTCGTATTATAATTTGAGCCTTAAAGTTGGCTAGTTTCGAAATTTGTACACAACACCCGGGATTAGAGTCGTTTTTTTAAAGCGTTTCCACGACTTTCGTAGGAAAATTCCGGCTATGTCATTTATAATTTTTGCGGATTTTCCAAGAGTGAAACATTTTGGACCAACGAGAGGCGACACTTGTCACCTAATTGGAAGAGTGGGCCGGACGAAATGGGAGAGTTGGCGTTTTTGTGCATTGTTTTTGGTCGAGGAGTTGGTAGGATATTTTGGGTAGATGGATAAGGTTGCACATGGCTTAATCTTGACCTTACACTTGCCTAACACTTGGATGGATCTTGGCGTTGGTTGGCCTTCACTGACCTATAAATACCCCTCTGGTTGAAGACTTTCTTCATCCAAAAACTTGAGCAATCTAACTAAGTCTCAAAATACTCCCTCTCCGAGCTTTCGTCCACCACACCCCTCCCTTTGAGAGCCCTTGGCGAGAGCCACCTCCCTCCCTGTGGTGTTTTGCCGTGGGTACCCCTAGCCTAGTTGTCTCGTATAGATACCCCCTTTTTGTGGTATAGAAATACTCTCCAAGTATTGTTATAATGCCCAAATACCTTAGCCCCAAATACCTTGTAGTATTCCCAGTTACACTTTTACAAAAGCCAGAAAATACTATTATACTTCCTCGATCCAAAAGCGAAACCACTAAGTAAATCTTCACCCGTAGTTGAAGTCATAAGTAGAAGTTGGTTAGAACTTCTAAGGGTTGGTTGGAGCAGTTGGAGCGCGGAGTAGGAGCTAAACGTTGTTCGGGATCGACGTATAAACTCGGATAATTTTGGGCTTATCGAGGTAAACATTCTTGACCTTACATTTGTAATTGGAAATTACATGTTGTAGGAGTATATAGTTAAGTATACTATATATAGAACTGAACATAGTTGTGCGGCAATGTCTTTTGACTTAAGCTGAATAATACTTACAGCGATGTCTTGCGACTTAAGCTGAATTTAAAGAAGAGAAGCGAATCGTAATTACATGGGGTGTATTACGGTGAGACTTGTGTAACATTCGTGTAGTAGAATTGTACACGTCAGGTTAGGCGTGTTAACCCCCGGTTGGTTTGGTGGCGGCCTCGATAGAGGAGGAGATTTCTGTTGTTGCGGGGAGAGTCTTTGCCGAATTTTACGTAGAATATTCTGCGTCGGGATCTAAAGATATTAATAGGCGCTTTGTGGCCTCTATAGGTTGTAGTACTACGTGTGGAGTGATCTGCTTGGCGAGAGTGTGGCGACGGTTTGAGGTACTTGGGCGTTTTGCTATTAGTCGATAATCGTCGCGAGGTATGTGAACCTCTTCCTATCTGTTCTAGCATGATATGTGTATAACTATGTAATGCGGTAGACGTACATTATGTTTAATGTATTTGATTGGTTTGAAACATAAAGTGTTATAACGGCTTTATGGGAAGTTGGTTATAACGACTTTATGTAGGTAAGAAAGTACTTGTGGTTTTAAGAGGTAGCGATTTGAACTATAAGCGGTGGCTATGTGATAATAAAGAACTTGAAGTATTTCAAAAGATTTTGAATCATTTTGAGAGAAGAAGTAATACTTGGTTTTGGAAACTTAAGAGTTATACTAGCTTTATGGGAAGTTAGGTATAACGGCTTAAAAATGTTTCTTGATTTGAAATCAGAATGTGTATCGACAAACCAGCTGCAGCGTTAATAAAGGAAATGTTTTGGACAGATTTAGTATTACTAAAACCGGTAGAAACTTCCATCTGCATAGAAGCTAGATGAGACAAAATGACATTTCCTAGATCATGGTTGCTTAATAAGATTGATTATAAACAAGAATAACCTACTCACATAAGACATAGGTTTCTCAAAGCGTTTAAAGGAGAATTATGTTTTAAAGGATTTAAAACTATGAACTCTGAAACCTTTTTCTAAAATGAGAAACTTGAGCATTCGAAATTAGGCAAACTTGAGCGTTTGGAAAATAAGGTTGTTACTTGATTTTACAAAGGAAAGCATTTTGGTTTACTTAACAATGTTAGTCACTCAATTTTATACTACGGGTATCGGGTGACCTTTGTAAAAGAAATGGATCTTAAAAGGAATTTAGCGGACGTAGTACTTTAAGGTTAAATCCGACTTTGACATAAAATGAAAGTACGCTTGAGTCGTGTGTAACTTGCTTATGCTTGTTGTTATGAAACTTGACCGTGTTCGTGTGATAGCCTTGTTGTGCAAATCTGTGTTCTCTTCGACTCTTGGGGTCATCCGAATGTATTTCACTTGATTCAAGTCATCCGAATGTATTTCACTTGATTAATTTCATGGGAATGTATTTCACTTGATTCACGGGTCATCGGGAATGTATTTCACTTTGGATTACGGTTCATCCAGGAATGTATTTCACTCGACTACGGTTCATCCGAAGATATATCACGACTCTTAGGTTCATCAGAATGTATTTCAGCGACTAAGTTCATCAGAATGTATTCCACGTTTCTATATTGGGTCCGTAAGATGGGCGAGACACGTTATCGTATCCACATGATTTGTACCTAGGCTGGCAAGAAGGTGAGGAAGAAGTTCCACGGGCGTGAGGATGACTTTGAGGCGTGAGTCCACGACTTGACATGGCTTTATGTTGTGAATCGTAGTTTGGTTATCATACATGTCTCTGCTTTATATAGACTATTATGATTTCATTTACGATTTTTCTGTTTCACATACTTGGTACTGTTATGCGACCTCCTTCGAAGCTGCGTTACATCTGCGCGGTAAAAGGTACATCGGTGTCGATCCAGCTTTAGGATCACCTTTCGTATTGGGAAGCTCAGTTCCCGGAGGCTTATCTTTTGGTATGTTACACGAGTGCATAGATTCTTATACATTGGGGTATGGCGGGCCTGTCCGTCATAAATTGTTTGTAAAAATCTTAAGTGCATGCTTTGTTGTGGCGGGGTTTGTAAAAAGGATAAGCGTTGGGTATTTATGTATATATGATGAAGGCAATTGTTTTGGTTGGCTTTGTTTATTTATCTTTTCTCTTAATTCATGTTCATGTTTTTATTTCGCTGATTTTCTCGATGTTGTATCACTAGGGTGCGAGGTAAGGCACGATC
Source organism: Przewalskia tangutica (assembly GCA_029844215.1). Taxonomy (NCBI): domain Eukaryota; kingdom Viridiplantae; phylum Streptophyta; class Magnoliopsida; order Solanales; family Solanaceae; genus Przewalskia; species Przewalskia tangutica. Next base: position 48,531,571 of record CM056719.1, read on the forward strand.
CGGGCGAGTTGGAGTCGTGACAAAAGTGGTATCGAAGCGATTAGTCCTCGGAAAGTGTCTACTGACGGGTGTCTAGTAGAGTCTTGATTATCGGTGTGTTGTGCACCACATCTATAATGTCGAGGTCTGCGAGACATTTAGGATTAGTTTCCATTCTTACCATTCGAGATCGTGCCTTAGAAGGCTGTGTGATAAATTGGACCCCTCGGCGTATTCCTTTCCTTTACGATTATGCCTCCGCGTAAAACCTTGAGCCCGGATGGGCAAAGCGATCGAGGAGCTGTTAGTGAGATCTGAGGAGTACGAGGCGCGAGCGATCGATACGAGCAGTACTTAAGCGGCGGGTTTCGCGGCGCCCGGCCAGCGAAGTTTAAGCGCGCGATGGCTGCGAGACTCTGATGCACGAGCCTCAGTCCACGGCTGGAGCCGATGAGATAAATGCAAGGAGATGGCCCGATTCTGCGGCGGTCGTGGCAGATATGAGGATAAATTTGGATGCGGCGATTCAACCCAGCGGCACCGTGAGTTCACCCCGGCGAGCGGTTTGAGGCTACGGGACTTCTGGTTGTAGCCCTCCGGTGTTCTATGGATCGAGAGGCGAGGCGACCCTCGAGTTTATCAAAGCGGCTCGGATCGTAAGTGATCCCGAGCCTCGAGGCGAAGTCGGTGGTATTGGGTTGCATCATTGCGTGATCTGCGATTGGCCGGTTTGATTCGTGAGCTGTCGGGAAGAGCATGCACTTCCAGCAGTTTGGGACGAGTTCTCGAGGCATTTCTTGCATATTTCTTGCCTCGCGAGATGAGGAGGGCTCGGCCGACAGATTTTTGACGTTGGCGGGGCGGGCGAGCGGTTAGAAAGTACAATGTGGAGTTCGACTCATTAGCTTCGGTATGTTCCCGTAGTAGCGGATATGGAGGACGAGTACACCGCTACGTCACGGGCTGGGCGATTACTTGGCGAGCTTGCAGGTGTAGCTCTTCCAGGGCATGGACATTGCCGCGTCTGGCTTCATGCGCTAGGATATGAGGCGCGGAGAGGTCGGCGGAATGGCCGAGATCGGCGAAGAGGGCGAGCAGCAGGTCCTTTGGTAGCTTTAGCGGACCGCCTAGGCGATCCTAGTTATGTACCTCGCGATGCAGTGGTCCTCCACGCCTTCTTGGTCGTTGGGTATTCGGGGCTGAGTGAGCTCGAGCTTAGGTTCCTGAGTTTACGTGAGTGCTAGCGGCGGGATTCATATCCCGCCGTGTGCGCGATGTGGCAAACATCATCCGGAAATGTCGTCTTTTTGCGGTGCTTGTTTCACTGCGCCGTCGAGCATGTGACGAAGCGTACTTATAGGAAAATCGGCGACTTAGCGCGACCTACCGAGATCGATGGCAGGTTCATCGCCTTCTACGATTATGCGCCTGAGGCGCACTTATGATTAGAGTGGGCGGTAACCAATTATATCCTTAACCATCTAGAGGCTTGTATGTTTTGATGTTATGTTAATGTGTTAAGTGTTATGTTCGGATAGCTTTGTGCTAAAATGTGATTTAGGAACTCAGTTGGGGAAAAAGGGTAAGCACTGGGGTGAGAAAATGATGAACCTTAGAATATTACAGTTGAGACCTTAGATGTAAGAGCCGCCTCGAGTACAGATTTTGCGAGTGATCCTTGTCGAGTGCATTTTATGCCTAGAATATGTTGTGTGATAAGTCTGCAGGTTGGGTAAATGAAAGTGGTATCTTTCGTGATGTGATTTAGCAAGGTTGTTCGGATCGAGAAACGAGAGAGTCGGCGTGAGAAGGCTCGGGTTGAGGACGTGTTGCGTGTCAACCCGTAGCCGGAATAGTGGGGTCGGCTCTGGGTGGTCCCGCCCGGTAGGGTCACGCAGGTGCTAGGCGGTTTAGATGACCATCGTGAGTTCGTGGATATGTTCGACCAAGCGGATCGTGAAGGCGGAAGTGGCCTTAAGGAAGATTGAGGCTAGTAAGATAACCAAGTTGGAGGTGGTGACTCCAAGGTTTGGAGAAGCAAGCGATGGCGAAGTGTGGTACGATATCTTTGGAAGAGTTCAAGAGTTCGAGAAGAGTCGACGAGTAAGGGTAGAAGCGAGCATGTGTGCGAGCATAAATATGATCATTTCTTGTAAAGGGAGAAGGTGCGAAGGATGTATATTTTAGACCTCAGGAATCGCATGCAGTCCGGTACCATTTGTTGGGTCACCGGAGTGACACTAGAACCTCGCGGCAAAGTGACAAAAGTTTGTGATGTTAGAGGTGTTTCCTCGTGGACTTGGATATAAGTATTTGCGTGCATGTGTTGTTTCGTGGCGATTGTGGCGTTGACAACTTATTAGAAGAACTTTATCGTTATCCGTCTTGAAGGAACATTGGGACGAATGTTTCTAAGGAGGGAGAATGTTATACCGTATTTCGGGTATTAGTATATGCGTGGCGTGTCACGTATTATAATTTGAGCCTTAAAGTTGGCTAGTTTCGAAATTTGTACACAACACCCGATTAGAGTCGTTTTTAGACGAAACGTTTCCACAGCTTTCGTAGGGAAAAATACGGCTATGTGAATTTTAAATTTTTCGGATTTTTCAGAGAGAAGAAACATTTTGGACCAACGAGAAGGCGACACTTGTCACCTAATTGGAAGGAGTGGACGGACGAAATGGGAGAGTTGCACGTTTTTGTGCATTGTTTTTTTTTTTGTCGAGGAGTTGGTAGGATATTTTGGGTAGATGGATAAGGTTGCACATGGCTTAATCTTGACCTTACACTTGCCTAACACTTGGATGGATCTTGGCCATTGGTTGGCCTTCACGACTATAAATACCTCGTACATACAGTTGAAGACTTTCTTCGTCCAAAAACTTGAGCAATCTAACTAAGTCTCAAAATACTCCCTCTCTCCCTTGAGCTTTCGTCCACTTCACACCACCTCCCCTTTGAGAGCCTTGGCGAGAACCTCCTCCTCACTGTAGTGCAAAATTTCTTGTAGGGTACCCCACAACCTAGTTGTCTCGTATAGATATGTCACGACCCATTCAGGAGCCCGTAATCGGTGCCTTCAGGGCGCCCAAGTAATCATACATCCAGTGTCGGCGGAAATATAAAACAAAGACATGAAACAGTTTATAAAATAAGAGCCACGATTTATGTGAACAAATGTCGCCTTCCGGATATATATAAACAAAGGTTTAGCTTGATTACATGCCGGCAACTGCATACAACATGTACTACAGACCTCTGAGGAAAAATACAACTATGGCGGGCCGAGGCCCCACGCCATGCAGCCGATGTAGACAAAACTATCTCTGACGAGCCATGGAGATCGCATACGAAAAAGTAGAGCCTCGGAAGAGACGGAGCCTCGACACTAACGTAGAATCCTAAGGATGCGGATCTGAAGCACATTTGCCTTACCGCGGCAGTAAGCGGCCGTCGATTACAATTGGTGTACCAAATTTGTAGAAACTATAAGAATGAAATAAAATCAAAGTATTTAAAACCTTTTCACAAATACAATCGGTTGATTGCGCGTAAGAGTACCAGCATCACTGTTTGTGATAATAGGAAAAGCGCCAGCAGTCACATTCTGAGCGCGCGAATGATCAAGCCAGGCGATACGCCCGTAGTATCATTCTCGCTGCGTGCCTAGTCACGGACTTCGCAGCCCGCATAAGGTCACACACATCTTCGCAGCGGGGTATTCCGCGTCGACCTCAAAGTTAACCCCGGCGTCCAGCTCTGAGCTCCGCGAGAAACGCGCATAGCCTCAAAAGACCGCGCATAGTCTCAGCCCAGAGGCCGCATGGGAATCCCCGCATCAAGCTAAACACCGGAATGATCAATCCCGGAGCATCACCAGGCTGCTCCGCTTATAGTCTCACAGACCGCATAGGTCCGTATAGACCGCGATCAAAGGAGGCAAGCCTCGACGATGGGTCAAACTTGATCGAAGGGTAGGTGGTACAATAACGATTACAACGGACTTATCCGGTTATGCAACGTAAGCCGCAAGCAAGAATGACCCCACACAAAAGATTTCAAGACAATAACAGTGTGCAACGCATCATAATAGTCTACTTATCACACAAATCTTACTACAATTATGACGAAATCAATACAAGGCTTTTATAAACAAACAAGTAAACAATTCCTTTTATCTTTCTTAGTTGTTATACCTAACTTCCCATAAAAGCCCCTAGTATAACTCTTAAGCTTTGTTTTAAAACCAAATATTTATCTTCTGTTATTAAAAATGATTCAGTATTCTTTTGAAATGCTTTCCAGCCTTCTTTGTCATATTCAAAGTAGCTTAAGCGTTGGCATTACCGCGTAAGTTATTATCCGTCGAGGCTTGCTTAAGCGTGAGGCATTACCATAAGTATTATTCAGGCTTAAATCGAAAGAGCATTGCCGTGAGTTATTATTCAGCTTAACACGCATTAAGACGTCTCACAATGCTGTATATTGTAAAAATATCATGCTTTAGGAGTAGAATCACATACCTTCTCGCAAAAACCACCGCCAAGTTGAATATATGCGCAGAAGTCGACCTTATAATAGTCAGCTGCAGAATACGTCTATCAAAGACTACTCACAGAAGGTTATTCTAAGCGAGAGGTTCTGCCGATTACATGGAAAGTTGGGTGTAACGACACTTCACCGATGTTTATACTAAGTTTCTCATGGTAACAATCTATGTGAAGTCTGATTTTGATTATTCTTCTTTAAAGCCCTTCTACTGTGGTAACAGTTCAATTACGATGATTCGTGATATTCTTCTAAGTATTTAATACTTATTGGTCACTACTCACAGTATGTGATTCTCTAATTCAAAGAGGTTAGGATTAGTTACCTCGGTAAGCCCAAAAATATCCTAGATAAAGTCGCTGAGCAAGGTTTAGCTCTTTAAGTTTATGCGCTCAGGTAGCTCCAAGAAACCTAGAGAAGTTCTTCACAACTTCTACTAAGTACTATGGGATTTGGGCTAGGGTATTTTGGGCATTATAACAACGTATACTAGAAGACAACTTTTCTACCAAGGGAGTGGTAGATTTCGGAAACAGGGCGCTTAGGTGGTGAGCCCCTCGTGCCAAACTCACTCTCGAGGGTGAGAGGTGTTGAATGATGGCTAAGGGAGAGGGAAGTTTTTAGACTTGGAAGATAACTTTGTGGATGAAGAACTCTTCATCTTTAAGCGGGGTATTTATAGGTCAAGGAAGTGGCCAACCAATGGCCAAGATTAAGACAAGTGCAAAGGCAAGTGTAGGGTGAAAGATTTACTCCACACGCCCAAATATCCTACCAACTCCTCCGACTTGTGCACAAGGCAATACAAACGTGCCATAGTTCTTTCTTCTCTTCAATTCGTCCAAATGGGCGATTCTATCTGTTCACCAATGGGAGAGGTGCAGGAAGTGTCGCCCTCCCGTTGGTCCAAAATGTTTTCGTCTCTGCGGAAAAATCCGCCACAAAAAATTAGTAAGAACTGTGGCATAAGCGGAATTTTCCCTACGAAAGTCGTGGAAAGCGTTTAAATCCGGAAAAGCGATTCTTTTAGTGAGTTGTGTACAAAAACGTCAAGGCTAAGCTAAGGCCAACTTTTTTATGCAGTATTCCCTTACGTACATACTGCGGAAATACGAGGTATAACATCTCCTACCCTCCTTAGAAACATTCGTCTCCGAATGTTTCCTTCTCAAGACGATGTCAGAGAAGCTTAAGCCGGTTTGTAAGTGCCACACATGGCCACAAAAAATAACACTTAGGCATAAATGATAATGGAAATTTCACATGAGGAAAGTGAATTACACTCGGGAGGTGTGGGAATAAGGTGAGATAGCTTACGCCTCATGTCCTCCTCGGCTTCCCCACGTCATCTCCTCACCGAGCCTCGTTACCGCCACAAGACTTTGTGGGGAAGCCAAATCGCCCCGTCATGCAGGCGCCTAACTTTGACGATCGACTATATCAACTATGGAATCTCGCCATCACGATAACCCGCTGGTCACCCTGGACATACGTCAACTCGGTGTACTCACTGGGGATGGATCCCCGATGCATCTCCTCAAAGATGATCGTGAAAATCGGATGCCGCGCCTCCGGATCCCGGACGGCGGATCCAACTCATAGGCAACCGTGCCTACCTGGATGACAACTGAAGCGACCCCAATAGTACCTCAGAATGGTAGGTTTCCCTTTTCCCAAATCTCATCACACCGCTTCATGGGTGATACACCTTTAGAAAACCTAATCGCAGAACCTCGAACTCAAGGCATGCCGACGAAGCGCGATGATCTCAGATAATACTGCCGACTCGAATACACACCGCTTCCTTTGATAAGCTTCAATTTTATCCATCAGCTCACGCACTAAATCG
>CM056719.1:48538049-48773300 GCA_029844215.1 Przewalskia tangutica
TCTCATCGTAGTAACATCTCTACTGAAATTCAAGAAGACTCTCCCCGCAAATGCAGGTAATCCTCCTCCTCTATCAGGCCGCACACTGCCAAGCCAACTGCGGGGTTTGCAACGCCAACCGGACGTACAATTCTACTCACAAGAATACTACACAAGCCTCACCGTAATACACCCATGTAATTCTGATTCGGTTCACTTCTTAAAATTCAGGGCTTAAGTCGCAAGACATTGCCGTAAAGTATTATTCGAGCTTAAGTCAAAAGACATTACGATAACTACGTTGAGTTCTATATATAGTATACTTCAACTATATATTCCTACAATATGTAATTTCAATTCTGATAGAGGACAAGATAATTACCTCGATAGCCCATAATTATCCAAGTAAAAAGTCGATCTGGGCAATCGTTAGCTCGACTCAGGCGCTCAACCCGCTCTAAACCACCCTTTGAAGTTCTAACCAACTTACACAATACTCAACGGACATGGAGATTTCTAGGGTTTCGGTTTTGTGACAGGACGGGAGGTGTAATAGTATTTACGGCTTTTCATTATAGGTATAACCTTAGAATACTACAAGGTATACGGCTAAGGTAATTTGGGCATTATAACAATACTTTTGAGAGTATTTCTACCAAGAGTGGGTATTATACTAAAACAACTAGGCTAGTAGTGTACACCCATACCTACCACTGTGGTACTCTCGGCAAGAGGGAGAGGGGCTCGCCACAAGGCCTCACAAAGGGGAAGGACGAGAACCATAAGGAAGGGAGGAGGAAAGCTTTCAAGACTTGAGATTTTAGGATGAAGAAGTCTTCAAACTTGTGGGTATTTATAGGTCGCCAAGGCCAACCAATGGCCAAGATTATGCCAAGTGCATAGCAAGTGTAGGGTCAAGATCATGCCAAGTGCACCTTATCCATCTACCATAAAAATATCCTACCAACTACTTGACAAAACCCACCCAAGTCGCCCACTTTCCCGCCACCAATGAGAGGTGCCAAGTGGCGCCCTCTTGTTGGTCCAAAATGTTTCGCCTCTCGTAAAAATCCCCAAAAATTAAAAATGACATAGCGGAAATTCCCTACGAAGTCAGGAAAACGTTTCGCCGAAAAACGACTCTAAACGGGTGTTGTGAACAAAATTAATTCGCCAAGCCTTAGTACAAGTTTCAAATTTTCTACGTGCGCCCCACGCATATACTGAAATACGGTATATGGCTTTGTGGCCTTTTAGGTTGAAGTGCTACAAGTAGCGTATTCTACTTGAAGGGTGGAAAAGCGAGCAAGGTTGCAGAGTACTTTGGAGCGTTTTGCTAATTGTCGATAAATCAGTCGCGGTATGTGAACCTCTTCCTATCTTTTCTAGCATGATTGTTGTGGAACTATGTAGACGGCAGACGCATACATGTGCTAAATGTATTTGGTTGGTTTAAAACATAAAGTGTTATAACGGCTTTATGGGAAGTTTGCTATAACAACTTTATGTAGGTAAAGAAATGGTTTGTGGTTTTTAAAAGATAAGAGACTTGCCTTTAAAAGGAGAAGTGTTTTGGTCTAAAAAGAAGGCATAGTATTGTCTTAATTTGGTTTAAAAAGGTAAGTATGGAAGTTGTTTTGGTTTACTTAAAATGTTAGTCAGTCTATTTTGATAATACGGGCATCGGGTGACCTTTGTAAAAGAAATGGATATTTTAAAAAGAAATTAACGTACGTAGTACTTTGGGGTTAGAACCTGGACTTTGGCATAAAATGAAAGTACCTTGAGTTGTGTGTAACTTGCCTATGTTTGCGTGTGATAGCCTTGTCGCGTTAGTATTGTATTCCTATACCACCGCGTCTCGATGGAGGGCCTACTGATTTGTTATGATCTTACTGACGCATCGACGCGACGAGCATTCCACGCACGCTTACGTGATTATTATTCCATGGACTAGCTCTCCATTAGTTTCTTGATTCGGCAGTATCCGTAGTTGGCTCGTGCTTGCCCCGAGGTCGTGGCTGATTCGCTTGGTATCCGTAGTTATCCTTCAGACTTGCCTGTTCGCTTTGTGGACGGTCTCATGATTCGAGCTTGGTATCCGTAGTTAGTTCGTGATTGCCCCGCCACTACGCGGGCGCAGTGGTATCCGTAGTTGGCTTCGACTTGCCACAGGTCCGCCTTCGGTATGGTTTTATAGATTTGTTGGTACGGCTTTGGTATCCGTAGTTGGCTTCGTACTTGCCCCGGTCAGTTGATGATGCGGCTTTGGTATCTGGTAGTTAGTCTTCGTACTTGCCCCGTACGGTTTTTATGACACAGGTGGGACCTGGTATTCATGTGTACTCCTTGGTGTGGTTATCGTAGACTGCCGGCAGTGAGGAAGGTGTTCCACGGGCATGATTGATGTTGCGGGCATGAGACCCATAGTTATTTGAGTGTTGACTTTGAGGGTGTGAGTCCCTGACTTGACGTGGATCGCTACATATTATGTACTGTAGTTTGATTATCATATATGTCTCCTGTTTTATATAGACTACTATGATCTCATTGTAACGACCCGTTCCGGGGCCCGTTACTGGTGCCTTATCCCGGGCACCCTAGTGACACAACATCAGAGAAAACCAGCGGAAAATAAAACTTTAAACAAGAAACAAGATATATGATCATAAAACAGGTCAACCCAACGGTTACCTTCCAATAACATATATAAATACAACTCTTTCAAAACGAACAGTTTAATCCTTTTTACAAACCCTGCCCACAACAAAGATTACTGCACTTAAGATTTACAACAACTATGACGGACAGGCCCGCCATACCTCGAATGTACAAGAACCTACAACTCGTGGAACACATACCAGATAAGCCTCCGAGAAACGGAGCTTCCCAAAACGCCGAATCGAGATCCTAAGAGCGAGGATCCACGATCGATGTACTCTACTGTGGTATTTAACGCAGCGAAGGAGGTCAAGATAACAGTACCAAGTATGTGAAATCAGAAATATCAGAATGAAATCATACTAGTCTATATAAAGCGAGACATGTATGATAACCAAACTACGATCACAACATAAGCGATATGTCGATCGAGGACTCACGCCCTCAAGTCATCACTCAATTATAACTATGGGTCTCACGCCCACAACATCACTCATGTTCGCATCATGGCCGCATGCCCCCGGAATTCTGCATCGGTGTAGACATGTCCATGATGCAACAATAATACCAATGCCCCATGGCCACATGCCCCCGGAATTCTACCTCTCACAGACACGTCCATGTGACATCAACAATAATATACTGGGTGATCAACCCTGCCGCATGGCCACATGCCCCCGGAATTCTACCTCGGTGTAGACATGTCCATGTAACCACAATAACAATATATCGGGTAATCAACCCGGCCACATGGCCGCATGCCCCCGGAATACTGCATCGGTGTAGACATGTCCATGTGACATCAACAACAAGACAGTAATCAAAATGGAAACATACCCGTGGACTTCTCCATCACCAAGACGCCCAAGTAAGTTCTCAATAAGTCGACCGCCTCTATCGAGACGCCAGAATACGTAAATACCACACTTGCACAACAAAGGCTATCATCACAAGCATAGGCAAGTTTCACAACAACAAGCATAGGCAAGTTTCACAACAACAAGCATAGGCAAGTTTCACAACAACAAGCATAGGCAAGTTTCACACAACTCAAAGTACTTTCATTTTATGCCAAAGTCCGGGTTTTTAACCCCAAAGTACTACATACGTTATGTTCTTTTAAAAGAGATCCATTACTTTTATATAAGTCAACCTATACACGTAGTATTATAATGACAAACCCAAATTCCTTTTAAAAAATCAAGTATCAACTTTATTTTCCTAAGTTCCGGTTGCCTAGTTTCAATTACTCAAGCTTCTCATTTTCAAATGCTCAAGTCACTTATTTTAGAAAGGTTTCATAACTCATAGTCTTAATCTCTTTAAAACAATTGAGTAAATATGTCATATATGTGAGTAGTTTATTCTTGTTTATAACGATCTTATTACAAAGACCATGATCTAGAAAATGTAATATCATTTTGTCTCATCTTAGCTTCTATGGATGGAGGTTTCTTTTGGTTTTAATACAACACATCATTATTCAATACATTCTCCTTTATTAACGCTGCGGTGGTCCTGTCGATACACATTCCGATTTCCAAATCAAGAAACATTATCCCTTTAAAACCAAGTACTCATTACTCACGAATGAGGTTTCACACAAACATCCACATTAAAACAAATAAGTTAAGTCTCTTATCTTATAAGATCAAGTCTCTTAACTTCTAACATCAAGAAACCATTTTCTTACCTACATAAAGTCATATAACCAACTTCCCATAAAGCCGTTATAACACTTTATGTTTAAACCAAACAAATACACTTAGCACTCAGACGCCCACCGCACTACATAGCTACACACATATCATGCTAGAACAGATAGGAAGAGGTTCACATACCTCGCGAGTATCGATAATAAGCAAAATGCTCCAAGTACTACAACCTTGCTAGCCCTTTCCACTCCTCAAGTAGAATACGCTACTCTTAGTACTTTCACCTAGAAAGGTCACAAACGCCTATTAACTTCAAAACACAAGGTTCCATTTCTCTACGAAAATTCGACATTTTCCCGCAACAACAGAATCTCCTCCTCTATCGAGGCCGCCACCAAGCCAACCAGTGGGGTTTAACGCCTAACCTGACGTACAATTCTACTCGAATACTACACAAGTTCATCGCAATAATTCTATGTAAATACTAGGAGGAGGTGTTCTCGGCCAAAGGCCACACGGTGCAGGAGAGGAAGGCTCTCGGTTTAGAGCTCACAAAGGAGGAGAGGGTTTCAAGACTTGGAAGTTTTTGGAATGGATGAAGTCTTCACATTTGGGGTATTTATAAGAAACCAAAGGCCAACCAAGGCCAAGATCCTTCCAAGTGTATAGCAAGTGTAAGGACAAGATTAAGCCAAGTGCACCCTAAACCCTACTCCACAAAACAAGGCACAAAACATGGCACCAAACAAGCCACAAACAAGGCCAAAACAAGGAGCCAATAGGCCATAGAAACGTGACCCAATCGCCAACCCAAACGCCATTAAGGGTGACAAGTGTCACCCTCCCGTTGGTCCAAAACATTTGCCTCTCGAAAATTCGCAAATACTAAATGACATAGTCGAATTTTCCCAACGCAAAGTGTGGAACGTTTCGGAAAACGACTCTATTCGGCACTTGTGCCCAAATTTCGAACCAAAGCCTAACTTAAGGCTCAAATTCTCCACGTACGTCCTTACATGTTATACCCCGTATTTTCCAGAGTATGTACGTAAGGACGTACGTAGAAAATTTGAGTTTGTGCCTTAAAGTGCTTGGCCGAATTTTATTTGTGCATAACACCCGGTTAGAGTCGTTTTTCGACGAAACGCTTTCCACTTTCGTAGGGAATTTCCGCTATGTCATTTCTTATTTTGCGGATTTTTCCGAGAGACGAAACATTTTGGACCAACAAGAGGGCTACACTTGTCACACTATCATTGGCAAACCTTGGTCGGTAATGTAGTTGCCGAAAGTTGGCCATTGTGGTCAAGGGTTGGTAGGATATTTTGTGTGCAAGTTGGCTAGGTACACATGCCCTAATCTTGGCCTTACACTTGCCTAGCACTTGGCTAAATCTTGGCCATTGGTTGGCCTTCACTTGACCTATAAATACCCCTCCCCTTTGATGAACTTCTTCATCCAAAATCTCTTAAGTCTTGAAAGCTTCTTCCTCCCCCTTTGTGTAGTGTAGTGGCCGAGAGCCTCCCCTCCCCTTGGCCGAGCCCTTCCCCTCCTAGTAGTGTGGCACTGGTACCCCTAGCCTAGTTGCTTCAGATAATACCCCTCTCTTGGTAGAAATACTCTCAAAAGTATTGTTATAATGCCCAAATTACCTTAGCCATATACCTTGTAGTATTCTAAGGTTATACCTATACGTAAGCCCGTAAATACTATTATACTTCCTTCCACACAAAACCGAAACCCTAGGAAAATCTCCATAGTCCGTTGAGTATTGTGTAGAAGTTGGTTAGAACTTCTAAGGGTGGTTTAGAGCGGTTGAACGCCTGAGTCGAGCTAAACGATTGCCCAGATCGACTTTATACTTGGATAATTATGGGCTTATCGAGGTAATTATCTTGTCCTCTATTGTAATTGGAAATTACATATTGTAGAATATATAGTTAGTATACTATATATAGAACTGAACGAGTTATCGGCAATGTCTTTTGACTTAAGCCCGAATAATACTTACGGCAATGTCTTGCGACTTAAGCCCGAATTTAAAGAAGAATCGAATCAGAATTACATAGGGTTGTATTACAAAGAGACTTGTGTAGTTGTACCGTGGAGTAGAATTGTACCCGCTAGGGTTAGTTGTATAACCCCCGGTTGGCTTGCAGCCTACTTCGGTAGGGAGGAGATTTACGCTGTCATGGGGAGGTGTCGCGAATTTTCTCGTAGAATGTTCTACGAAGAGACCTTATGTTAATAAGCGCCTTGTGGCCTTATAGGTGGAAGTACTATGCGTGGCGCGATCTACTTGGCTTAGGGAGTAGCCGACATGTTTGAGGTACTTGGAGCGTTTTGCTATTAGTCGATAATCGTCGCGAGGTATGTGAACCTCTTCCTATCTCTTCTAGCATGATATGTGTGAACTATGTAGTACGGTAGACGTACATGTGCTAAATGTATGAGATTGGTTTAAAACATAAAGTGTTATAACGACTTTATGGGAAGTTGGTTATAAACTTTATGTTGGTAAGAAAATACATGTGGTTTTTAAAAGGTAATGATTTGAACTATAACTGGCTTGTTATGTGTTAATAAAGAACTTGAAGTATTTCAAAAGATTTTTGAATCATTTTGAAAGAAGAAGTAATACTTGGTTTTTGAAAAACTTAAGAGTTATACTAGCTTTATGGGAAGTTAGGTATAACGCTTAAGAATGCTTTCTCGATTTCTAAATCGAATGTGTATCGACAAACCATCATAGCGTTAATAAAAGGAAATGTTTTGACTAATTAAGTATTATTAAAACCAAGAGAAACTTCCATCCGCATAGAAGCTAAGATGAGACAAAATGATATTTCCTAGATCATGGTCAGTAATAAGATTGTTATAAACAAGAATATCCTACTCACATATAAGACTTATGTTCCTCGATAGTTTTAAGGAGAATTATATTCTCAAATGAATAAGACTATGAACTACTAAACCTTTCTAAAATGAGAAACTTGAACATTGGAAATTAGGCAAACTTGATCATTGGAAAAGAATGTTGCTACTTGATTTTACAAAGAGAAGTAATTGATTTACTTTAAAAGGATAGTCACTCTATTTTATACTACGTATTGTGTGACATTGTGAAAGTAACGTATCTTTTAAAAGAGTTAATGTATGAAGTACTTTGGGGATAAAACCCGATCTTGTTAATCATATAGTAGAAGGTACCTTGTGTGAACAACTTGATTGTATTGGTATGTGATAGCCTTGTAATACTTTCTTGATTGCTTTGATAAGTGAACGTGTTGGGATGCTACGCGTGTTAGTATCTTGTGATGTTTGTGAAGGGTTTCCTTGATTGTGCTTATTAACTATCACCGTTATGATGGTATTGTGGCATTCATCTCGAGATGATTCCGGGTTAAGCCGCCTCCGACGCGGGTAGACTCGGAGCGGTCGATGGACCTATGATTCGAGAATACCTCATGCAGTCCCGGGCCGGCGCGAGCTACGAGAGTTCCGTGTTAGCGTACGCCCTTTACGGGCATGCGTCCACGTGGCCATGCGGATCGCGGTCCGTGACGATGCCGGGAGTAGCTACCCTCGACGCGGGAATACCTCATGCGGCCGATGAGATTGGCCTACGCGAGTCGCGGAGTTCCAGGTTAGACGCGACATCGATATCGCGCAAGTGGCCGCCTTTGATCATGTGACGGCCTAGACAGATCTTATGATACGCTTCATGACCTTGTTGGTACCGTGGGTTTTTAGTAGTCGGCTATGCCTTCGCATTTACCCCGCATAGCTTTATTATGACACGTGGACCCGTGTTCATGTGTTCCTTGGTGCTTTTATATCATAAATCGCCAGCGAGGAAGGTATTCCACGCATGATTGATGTTGTGGGCCCGAGACCCATTGTTATACTTGAGTGATGACTTGAGGGCGTGAGTCCCCGACTTGGCGATCGCTTGTTGTAAATCAGAGTTTGGTTATCATACATGTCTCCGCTTTATACGATCGCTATGATTTCATTTACGTGATGTATTTTCGCCACATACTGCACTGTCAGATCGACCTCTTCGGGCCGCGTTCATGCCGCAGTTGAGGTACACCGCCGTTGATCCTAGCTCTCGTGGTCACAGCCAATGCTTGGGAAGCTCCGCTTCTCCGAGGCTTATCAGTATAGTCCCCGTCGCCGTAGTGTTTACATTCGTGGTTTGGCGGGCCCCGTCCCGCCATTGTTGTCGATCATTCTTAGAGGTCCAGTAGTATCGCTGTGGGTGGTTTGTAAAAAGGATTAAACTGCTCATGTTGAAAAGTTGCTATTTATATATATACCAAGGTAACCGCTTTTGGTTAGCTTTGTCTTCTTATTTCACCGCCTTATTTCACCGTTTCATGTATTGTCTTTATGTTCCGACATTACTGATGTATGTCTACTTGGGTGCCCGGTAGGCACCAACACGCCCGGTTCGGTCGTGACAAAAGTGGTATCGAGCGCTTAATCCTGAAAGTGTCTACGCATCAGATCCGAGAGTCTTGATTATCGGTGTGTTGTGCACCACACCAATAATCGTGAGGCTATAGGATATTTTAGGATTGATTTCTATTCTTCTCACTCGAGATCGCGGCCTTAGAGGCGTGTTGTAAGTCGACCCTCTAACGATTTCTTTCCTTACCGCTATGCCCCGCCGCAGGCAACCCGCCCAGGAGGCAAGGCCGGCGGAGTCGCGAGTAGAGTTCGAGGGTTACGTGGGCACAGCCCAATTATCACCTTGGGTGGTGCTTCATTCGGGAGTTCTGCGACGCCACTAGCCCCAAAGAGAGTTTAGCACGACGGCAGCAGCTCCATCGCGACTATGATATTTGAACCTTCGCCCACGATCGAACGTGAATATAGATCGCAAAGAGGCAACCTCGCATTAGCTATAGATTTGGCTACCAGAGAGTATACCGATGTACCGCGAGTCTAGAGGACTATCTATAAGAGGCTTGTGCAAGAATAATTCTTCAGATAGGCTTGAGCATGGCCTGTGTACGGGCTTATGCGCAGCAGCCGAGACGCATGTAGATCGACGTTAACGGGCGATGAGAAGAGGCCGAGCAGCAAGGTCCTTTGGTAACTTTCGAGGCGAGTCACCTCACCGCAGATTTGATTATGCACATCCATCGCCGCAGAGTGGTCTTCCACGAATTTCGGACGCTCGTATGCAGGAGTTGGTTAGAACCTGTGGCTTCCGGCTCACGCTGCGATGACGCCATCCCGAAATGTCATCTTTAGGTCGGGTACTTGTTGTACCTATGACCGCCGTGGTCCGTGTCGAAGAGTGTCCTTGTAGGAGGACTTAGCCTTCAGATCGCGTGGGTAGTTCGTCATCTCCTTAGCCATGCTCACGGGCGTGTTTGATTAGAACGACTGGAGGAAGAAGAGACATAGATCTATCCTTAACCCTCTAGAGTTTTGTATAGGTGATAAGGTGAGTATACCTTAGGTGCTATGTTCGATAGCAGATGTTAGTTGTGATTTGAAATCATGGTTGCTTAACCGAGTAAGATTTTGGGGATAGAGAAAGTGTGAGCCTTAGAGCTTTATACGTAGAGACCTTAGAGCAGGCCATCTCGAGGAAAAAGGTGTAGTGTTATGGTTGACTTATCTGAGTGCATAGTGCACGTGAGTTATGTTGGGACAGGTCCCTGTAGTGTGGAATGAAAGGGGTAGTTGAGCTAAGAAGACCGCCAGGTTTTCGTAACGTGATTAGCGAGATTGTTCCGGTCGGGAGCTAGTATGACGCGCTGTTGCCGGGCCGGGTTGAGGCCACGCGGGTCAACCCGCCGCGTGCTTGGTGGTGGGGTTGTGGTGGTCCCGCCAGTGGTAGGGTCACGAGGGTGTTAGGCCCATGTTCGCTAACCGCAGACGAGTTCGTGGACGATTCGACCGGTGGTCGTCGATGGGGGCAGCCCATCGTGTTCTTCGCTCGACCGCTTACTCTACCGTGTTGAGTTATCCGGGCGGTTGAAAGGTCGCACGGTGCCTACCTTCACCTTATGTCGCATGAAGCCTGTGTCAGGCTATTTTACGCCCTCTACAAGTTTACGTGCAGGTTAAGAACTCAGCGAAGTCTCGACCGCATTCGCCGGGCCAAGCGCGGATTTCGTAGGTAGTCGTGGGGATTGTTGTCTCCCGGGAGGAAGTGTTTAAGCTACCATTTCGGTTCTGATATCGCCTTACGAAGCCTTGTAAGCGCGGAAGTGTAAGTTGTGGCCGATTGGTTCGATGTTGGCGCGTTCGCATACTGTTCAGCTTGTTCCAAGCAGATCGTGGATAGTGAGAAGCTTGTCTAGAAGAGGTTCCGCACCAGAGGAATCGTGCGGATAATCGGCGACGACGCTTAGAGTTCAGGCCGACGGTCGGTCTTCTTGAAAGTATCACCCCGTCATGTGACGAGTTTGGAATACAGAGGACTTAGCCCGAGTTACTTGGGCCCTTTGAGTTCATGTGAAGAATAGGCCGTTGCCTATATGTTAGCATTTGCCGTCCGACTTAGGCAAGCGGCCCAATGCTCGTGTTATGTTCGGGAAAGTATCTGAGATCCATCCGTAGTATTCCCGCTAATGATGACCACGTGAGAGATAGTAACCTGCAGTTTTGGAACAAGCGAGACGTAAATGTGGTAAGAGTTCGAGGTACGACATCCTCCGGATCGCAGCAGCCCTACACTATTTGTCGGGTCGCCGGAGCAAGGCTCGCGACAAAGTGACAAAGTGGTATCTACGACGAGTAAAGAGTGAAGTGAGCATGTATGGCGAGCATTGATGTGATCATTTCTTTGTAAAGAGAAGGTGCGAAGGAAGTATATTTTAGACCCGGTGAGAAGTGTTTGTGGTTATGTTAGAGGTGTTTCCTCGTGGACTTGGATGGAGGTA
This sequence comes from Przewalskia tangutica, assembly GCA_029844215.1. Lineage (NCBI taxonomy): Eukaryota > Viridiplantae > Streptophyta > Magnoliopsida > Solanales > Solanaceae > Przewalskia > Przewalskia tangutica. Next base: position 48,549,253 of record CM056719.1, read on the forward strand.
TTTTGCTTGGGTGTTTCCGTACGACGTGGCGTGTTTGTTTTCGTAAGTATAGTAGTGAAGACTATATCACGCACGCTTGTTTTGAGATTTAGAAGGAACATTCGACGAATGTTTCTAAGCGAGGAGAATGTTATACCCCGTTTTTCCAGAGTATGTACGCGGAGACGTACGTAGAAAATTTGAGTTTGTGCCTTAAAGTGCTTGGCCGAATTTTATTTGTGCATAACACCCTAGAGTCGCTTCGACTAAACGCTTTCACTTTCGTAGGGAATTTCCGCTATGTCATTTCTTATTTTTATGGATTTTTCCGAGAGATTTAAACATTTTGGATCAACAAGAGGGCGACACTTGTCACCCTCTCATCTGGGACACCTTGGCGTAATGTAGTGGCCGAAAGTTGGCCATTGTGGTCAAGGGTTGGTAGGATATTTTGTGTGCAAGTTGGCTAGGTACACATGCCCTAATCTTGGCCTTACACTTGCCTAGCACTTGGCTAAATCTTGGCCATTGGTTGGCCTTCACTGACCTATAAATACTCTCCCTGATGAACTTCTTCATCCAAAAATCTCTTAAGTCTTGAAAGCTACTACCTCCCCCTTGGTGTAGTGTAGTGGCCGAGAGTCGCCCCCCTCCCCCTTGGCCGAGAGCCCGACCCCCCCCTCCTAGTAGTGTGGCCGGGTACCCCTAGCCTAGTTGCTTTCAGATAATACCCCTCTCTTGGTAGAAATACTCTCAAAAGTATTGTTATAATGCCCAAATTACCTTAGCCATATACCTTGTAGTATTCTAAGGTTATACCTATACGTAAGCCCGTAAATACTATTATACTTCCTTCCACAAAAACCAAACCCTAGGAAAAATCTCCATAGTCCGTTGAGTATTGTGTGTTGGTTAGAACTTCTAAGGGTGGTTTAGAGCGGTCGAGCGCTTCGAGTCGAGCTAAACGATTGCCCGTGATCGACTTTATACTTGGATAATTATGGGCTTATCGAGGTAATTATCTTGTCCTCTATTGTAATTGGAAATTACATATTGTAGAATATATAGTTGAAGTATACTATATATAGAATCAACGTAGTTATCGCAATGTCTTTTGACTTAAGCTCGACAATACTTACTGCAATGTCTTGCGACTTAAGCCCCAATTTAAAGAAGACATCAATCAGAATTACATAGGTTGTATTACAAGAGACTTGTGTAGTTGTACCGTGGAGTAGAATTGTACCCGCTAGGTTAGTTGTATAACCCCCGGTTGGCTTCGTAGCCTACTTAGGGAGGAGATTTACGCTGTCATGTGAGGAGGTGTCGCGAATTTTCTCAGAAAGTTCTACGAAGAGACCTTATGTTAATAAGCCACTTGTGGCCTTATAGGTGGAAGTACTATGCGTGGCGCGATCTACTTGGCTTAGTGAGTAGCCGGTTTGAGGTACTGAGCGTTTTGCTATTAGTCGATAATCGCCGCGAGGTATGTGAACCTCTTCCTATCTCTTCTAGCATGATATGTGTGAACTATGTAGTACGGTAGACGATACGTGCTAAATGTATGTGATTATTTAAAACATAAAGTGTTATAACGACTTTACGGGAAGTTGGTTATAACAATTTATGTTGGTAAGAAAATACACGTGGTTTTTAAAAGGTACCGATTTGAACTATAATCGCTTGTTATGTGTTAATAAAGAACTTGAAGTATTTCAAAAGATTTTGAATCATTTTGAAAGAAGAAGTAATATACTTGGTTTTTGAAAAACTTAAGAGTTATACTAGCTTTATGGGAAGTTAGGTATAACGCTTAAGAATGCTTTACCGATTTCGAAATCGTAACGTATCGACAAACCACCGCAAGCTAATAAAAGGAAATGTTTTGACTAATTAAGTATTATTAAAACCAAGAGAAACTTCCATCCGCATAAGCTAAGATGAGACAAAATGATATTTCCTAGATCATGGTCAGTAATAAGATTGTTATAAACAAGAATATCCTACTCACATATAAGACTTATGTTCTCAGATAGTTTTAAGGAGAATTATATTCTCAAATGAATAAGACTATGAACTACTAAACCTTTCTAAAATGAGAAACTTGAACATTGGAAATTAGGCAAACTTGATCATTGGAAAAGAATGTTGCTACTTGATTTTACAAAGAGAAGTAATTGATTTACTTTAAAAGGATAGTCACCTATTTTATACTACGTATCAGGTGACATCGCGAAAGTAACGATCTTTTAAAAGAGTTAATGTATGAAGTACTTTGGGGATAAAACCCGATCTTGTTAATCATATAGTAGAAGGTACCTTGTGTGAACAACTTGATTGTATTGGTACGTGATAGCCTTGTAATACTTTCTTGATTGCTTTGATAAGTGAACGCGGTTGGGATGCTACGTGTTAGTATCTTGTGATGTTTGTGTGAAGGGTTTCCTTGATTGTGCTTATTAACTATCACCGTTATGATGGTATTGTGGCATTCATCTCGAGATGATTCCGGTTGTCGCCTCCGACGCGGGTAGACTCAGCGGTCGATGGACCTATGATTCGAGAATACCTACGCAGTCCCGGGCCTATGCGAGCTACGAGTTCCGTGTTAGTGTCGCCCTTTACGGGCACGCGGTCCATGTGGCCACGCGGATCGCAAGTCCGTGGACGACGCCGGGAGTAGCTACCCTCGACGCGGAATACCTCACGCGGCCGACGAGATTGGCCTACGCGAGTCAGCGGAGTTCGTGGTTAGACGCGCACATCGATATCGCGGGCAAGTGGCCGCCTTTGATCATGTGACGGTCTAGACAGATCTTATGATACGCCATGACCTTGTTGGTACTGTGGGTTTTTAGTAGTCGGCTATGCCTTCGCATTTTACCCCGCACAGCTTTATTATGACACAGCGGGACTCGTGTTCATGCGTGTTCTCGTGCTTTTATATCATAAATCACGGCGGCGAGGAAGGTATTCCACGCATGATTGATGTTGTGGGCCCGAGACCCATTGTTATACTTGAGTGACGACTGAGGCGTGAGTCCCCGACTTGACACGATCGCTTTGTTGTAAATCGTAGTTTGGTTATCATACATGTCTCCCGCTTTATATGATCGCTATGATTTCATTTACGATGTATTTTCGGGCCATACTTGCACTGCTGATCGACTCTTCGGGGCCGCGTTCATGCCGCAGTCGAGGTACACCACCGTTGATCCTAGCTCTCGTGGTCACGCCAGCGTTGGGAAGCTCCGCTTCTCCGAGGCTTATCAGCCGTATAGTCCCCGTCGCCGTAAGTGTTTACATTCGTGGGTTTGGCGGGCCCCGCCCCGCCATTGTTGTCGTATCATTCTTAGAGGTCTCAGAGTAATCGCGGGCGTGGTTTGTAAAAAGGATTAAACTGCTCATGTTGAAAAAGTTGCTATTTATATATATACCGGTAACCGCTGGTTAGCCTGTTTTCTTATTTCATCGTTTTATTTCACCGTTTCATGTATTGTCTTTATGTTCCACGACACTCGATGTATGTCTACTGGGTGCCCGGTAAGGCACCCACGCCCGGTTCGGTCGTGACACGACATACTCGGAAAAACGGTATAACATTCTCCTCCTTAGAAACATTCGTCCCGAATGTTCCTTCTCAAGTCTCAACACAAACACGCGCTAGTATAGCCTTCATCGCTATACGCACGAAACAATCATGCCACACCGCCATAAAATAACAAACGCACCAATACTTAAACCTGTGTCAACGAGGAAACACTCTAATCATCACAAAACCCCTTACCTGAGGTCTAACATATACTCCATTCACACCTTAATTTCACAAAAGAAACGATCACACACGCTCACTTTACCCCCATCTTGTAGCACTTTCGAACACTCAAACTCTTTCTAGTTTCTGTACCACACTTCCGTCAACGCTTCTGTTTCCAACCTTTGGAGTCACTACCTCCAAACTTGGTCATCTTACTAACTTCGATCTTCTCTAAGGCCGTTCCCGGCCTCCACGATCCGCTTCTGGTCGAACATATCCACCAACTCATACGATGGTCATACAAACTGGGCCTAGCATCCTCGTGACTCTACCACCGCGTGACCACCCAGAATCGACCCCACCCCAAACCGGTTACGGTTGACCCGCAAATGGTCCTCAACCCGACCCCAACTGCGCCAAACTCTTGTTCCCGATCCGAACAATCTTACTAATTCACATCACGAAAGCTACCACTTCCATCTCACACTACCCACTGACTTATCACACAAATAAATCCCACGTATACTACTACTGATAAGTGGTCAAACATAAAATAAATCTTTAACTCAAGACGACCTTACCCCTAAGGTCTCACCGTGACATAGTCTAAGGTTCACACTTACCATGCCCCCATACGTATCCTCCCAACTAAGCATGTTTTCTAACTCACAATTAACACAACGCTATTCGCATAGCACATAATAATGAGACCATCATAACAAGCATACCAAAACTCTAGAGGGTTATGATATACCGGCTACCGCCCACTCTAATCATAGGCCCACGCAGGCGCATAATCGTAGGGCGCGATGAACCACCATCGATCCTAGGTCGAGTCGAACATCCGTGCTACCCTTGGTCGGACAGCTCGCAAATGGCTCCCGCTGGCCGCAAAATAACAAGCTCCCCGCACCACGACACTTCCGAAATGCGGTCTACCACATCGACCACACCGAGGCAGGGTGACCGATCCGCCAACACCCTTACTTCCTCGAAACTCAACCTCGAGCCCCGACCGCCCCGAATACTACGGTTGTGGAGGACCACTCGACCGGGCGGAGGTACAAAACTAGATGTCGCCGAGGCGGTCCGCCGAAAGTCACCAAAGGACCTCGTTGTTCTCGCCCTCTCGCCGATTCGTCATTCCGCCGACCTCTCCGTGCCTCACATCCCAGCAGATGAGCTCGCACGCGGCAATGTCCATGCCCTACAAGAGCTACTCCCGAACATGCCTCGACATGTAATCATCGAGCCTCAGAATATATCGCGCACTCGATCCTCCATACTAGCTACCAACGCCGACGCACGCCAATGAGTCGAACTCACATTGTACTCCCAACCGCACGCCCGCCTGCCTAAGCATCAAAAATCTACGCGCCCTCCTCATCCGCGGAGGCAAGAAGTGAGTGAGGAAAGCCCCGAAAACTCATCCCATACCGGAGGTGCATGCTCTCCCGAAAGCTCCCATGAATCAAACCAATCGATCGCGGTATCACGCACCGATGCGAACCAAAGGTCACAGACTCGGTCTCAAGCCTCGATCACCCGCATGATCCGTCAGAATCGCTGGATGAACTCCTCGCGATCATCCTCGTGCCTCACCCATAAAACTCGGGCGCTACAACTCGTAAAGTCCCGTAGCCTCAAACTATCTCGCCGGGTGAACCATCGTGCATCGAACTCGAATCGCCAGATCCAAATTTATCTCATATCTGCCACGACTCGCCAGAATCGCCATCTCTTGTAACCCATCTCCTCTCGCTTCTGCATCGCGGATCGAGGCTCGTGTATCGCGTCTCAGCAGCCATTGCCGCGCTCTAACCTCTCGCTGGGCCAAGGCGCGCTACAAAACTCCGTCTCAAGCACAACTCGTGTATCGCTCGCTCGCGCTCGCATTTCTCTCAGATCTCACTAGCGGTTCCTCACTGCCTTGCCCTTCGTGGCTCGTTGCTCTTGCGGAGGCATAATCGTAAAAACGAGATACGCCGAGGGTCCAACTTACAACATGCCTCTAAGGCACGATCTCGTAATGAGAAGAATGGAAACTAATCCTAAATGTCTCAGCCTCCTCGACATAGACGGTGCACAACACATCGATAATCAAGACTCTACTAGACACGGTCTCAGACACTTTCCGAGGATTAATCGCTCGATACCACTTTTGTAACGACTGCCCGACCTGCATCGTGCCTTATCCCGCACCCTAGTGACACAACATCGAGAAAACCAAATGGAAAATAAAACTTTAAACAAGAAACAAGATATATGATCATAAACAAAGCAACCCAACTGCTACCTTCCAATAACATATATAAATACAACTCTTTCAAAACGAATACTTTAACTTTTTTACAAACCCCGCCACAACAAGATTTCATGCACTTAAGATTTACAACAACTATGACGACAGTGGCCCGCCATACCTCGAATGTATAAGAACCTACAACTCAGGAACACATACCAAAAGATAAGCCTCCTGAGAAACGGAGCTTCCCAAAACGCTCAACCGAGATCCTAAGAGCGAGGATCCACGATCGATGTACTTACCGCGCAGATGAACGCAGCCCCAAGGAGGTCAAGATAACAGTACCAAGTATGTGAAATCAGAAATATCAGAATGAAATCATACTAGTCTATATAAAGCAGAGACATGTATGATAACCAAACTACGCTCACAACATAAAAGCAATATGTCCATCGTGACTCACGCCTCAAGTCATCACTCAATTATAACTACGGGTCTCACGCCCACAACATCACTCATGTTCGCATCACGGCCGCATGCCCCGACTGCAGATCGGTGTAGACATGTCCATGATGCAACAATAATACCAATGCCCCATGGCCACATGCCCCCTAATTCTACCTCTGTAGACACGCCCATGTGACATCAACAATAATATACTCGTGATCAACCCCGCCGCATGGCCACATGCCCCGAATTTACCTCGGTGTAGACATGTCCATGTAACCACAATAACAATATATCTGTAATCAACCCGCCGCATGGCCGCATGCCCCTAATCAGACGGTAGACATGTCCATGTGACATCAATAACAAGACAAGAATCAAAATGGAAACATACCCGTGGAATTCTCCATCACCGCCAAAGACGCCCAAGTAAGTTCTCAATAAGTCGACCTACTTCATCGAGAGACGCCAGAATACGTAAATACCACACTTGCACAACAAAGGCTATCATCACAAGCATAGGCAAGTTTCACAACAACAAGCATAGGCAAGTTTCACAACAACAAGCATAGGCAAGTTTCACAACAACAAGCATAGGCAAGTTTCACACAACTCAAAGTACTTTCATTTTATGCCAAAGTCCGTGTTTTTAACCCCAAAGTACTACATACGTTAAGTTCTTTTAAAAGAGATCCATTACTTTTATAAAAGTCACCCTATACCCGTAGTATTAGAATGACCAACCCACATTCCTTTTCAAAATCAAGTAACAACATTCTTTTCCTAAGTTCCAGTTTGCCTAGTTTCAATTACTCAAGCTTCTCATTTTCAAATGCTCAAGTCACTTATTTTAGAAAGGTTTCATAACTCATAGTCTTAATCTTTTAAAACAATTGAGTAACATATGTCATATATGCGAGTAGTTTATTCTTGTTTATAACGATCTTATTACAGCAGCCATGATCTAGAAAATGTAATATCATTTTGTCTCATCTTAGCTTCTATGCAGATGGAGGTTTCTACTGGTTTTAATACAACACATCATTATTCAATACATTCTCCTTTATTAACGCCGCAGTTGGTCCTGTCGATACACATTCGATTTCAAATCAAGAAACATTATCCCTTTAAAACCAAGTACTCATTACTCACGAATGAGGTTTCACACAAACATCCACATTAAAACAAATAAGTTAAGTCTCTTATCTTATAAGATCAAGTCTCTTAACTTCTAACATCAAGAAACCATTTTCTTACCTACATAAAGTCGTTATAACCAACTTCCCATAAAGCCGTTATAACACTTTATGTTTAAACCAAACAAATACACTTAGCACCAGACGCCCACCGCACTACATAGCTACACACATATCATGCTAGAACAGATAGGAAGAGGTTCACATACCTCGCGACGAGTATCGACAATAAGCAAAATGCTCCAAGTACTACAACCTTGCTAGCCCTTTCCACTCCTCAAGTAGAATACGCTACTCTTAGTACTTTCACCTAGAAAGGTCACAAACGCCTATTAACTTCAAAACACAAGGTTCCATTTCTACGTAAAATTCAAGAAGACTCTCCCGCAACAACAGAATCTCCTCCTCTATCGAGGCCGCCACCAAGCCAACCAGTGGGGTTTTACACGCCTAACCGGACGTACAATTCTACTCAAGAATACTACACAAGTCTATCGCAATACACCCCATGTAAATACAAAGGCGCTTATTTTCTTTATTCTTCAGCTTAAGTCAAAAGACATTGTCATAAAGATTAAGCTTAGCTCTATATATAGTATACTTCAACTATATATTCTAATAACATGTAATTTCCAATTACAAATAGAGGACAAGATAATTACCTCGATAAGCCCATAATTATCCAAGTTAAATGTCGATCCTTAGCAACGCTTAGCTCCAATTCCGGTGCTCCATCCCGCCTCCAAACAACCCTTAGAAGTTCTAACCAACTTCTACTTAAATACTTCAATCAATCAATGAAGATTTTCTTAGGGTTTCGGTTTGAGACTAAAGGGACAAAAGGGTAGTATTTCCTGCTCTACGATGAGGTATCTTTGGAATACTACAAGTGTACAAGGCTACAGATTTTGGGCATTATAAAAATACTGAAGACAACTTTCTACCGTGGGGTAGGCTGCCAGCACACTAGGCTGTGGGGAGGTGTTCTCGCCAAAGGCCACACGGTGCGGGGAGGCAAGGCTCTGGTTTAGAGCTCACAAAGTGAGGAGAGGGTTTCAAGACTTGGAAGTTTTTGAACGGATGAAGTCTTCACATTTAGGGTATTTATAGCAAAACCAAAGGCCAACCAAGGGCCAAGATCCTTCCAAGTGTATAGCAAGTGTAAGGACAAGATTAAGCCAAGTGCACCCTAAACCCTACTCCACAAAACAAGGCACAAAACATGGCACCAAACAAGCCACAAACAAGGCCAAAACAAGGAGCCAATAGGCCATAGAAACGTGACCCAATCGGCCAACCCAACGCTTCACTGAGGGTGACAAGTGTCACCTCCCGCTGGTCCAAAACATTTCGCCTCTCGGAAAATTCGCAAAAATACTAAATGACATAGCCGAATTTTCCCAACGTAAGTCGTGGAAACGCTTTCATCGGAAAAACGACTCTATTCGCACTTGTGCCCAAATTTCGAACCAAAGCCTAACTTAAGGCTCAAATTCTCCACGCACGCCCCACGCATACCGGAAAACGGTATAACACTCATTTACGATTTTCAATTTCACATACTGTAATTGCCAGATCGACCTCCTTCGGGCCGCTCATGCCGCAGTAGAGGTACATCGGTTGTTGATCCTCGCCATAGGATCACAATTCAGCGATTGGGAAGCCCGCTTCTCCGAGGCTTATCTTTTGGTATGTTTCCCTGAGTTGTACACTTGGCCGAAATTGGTGGACAAGTGGCTAGGCCACTTGTCCCTTGGCCGAAATGGCCACTACACTTGGCATAGTTTTCGTTTGGCCATGTGGTGTGGTGGGACCCACACACACATGGCCCAATCTTGACCACACACCTTGCTTGATCTTAGCCCTTGAATCCTCTATATAAACCCCTTAAGTTGAAGACTAAAATTCATTCCACACTTGAAAGTTTTCCAAGGCAATACTCCCTCCCTTTAGTATTTTGTCCACCCCCCCTCTTGTGTAGAAAATACTTTGTGTATTGTTGTATAATCCCAAATACCTTGGCCTAGTATCCCTAGTAGTATTCCAAAGTTATTTCAATACTAGGAGCCCGGAAATACTACTTTATCTCAATAGTCGCTAAACGAAACCCTAGAAAAATCTTCCTAGCTTGGTTGAAGTATTTAGAGAAGTTGTTTGGAAACTTCTAAGGGTATCTTGGAGCGGGTTGGAGCGTAAGGAATTGGAGCTAAACGTTGCTCAGGATCGACATATAATCTTAGATAATTTTGGGCTTATCTAGGTAAATAATCTTGTCCCCCTATTGTAATTGGAAATTACATGTTGTAGTAATATATAGTTGAGTATACTATATATAGAATGAGTATTGAAAAGAATTGAACTGGATTTACATAGGTCAGATTTACGAGATCGCTGTATTATTGTGGAGTAGAATTGTACACGTCCGACAGACGGTAATCCTCGAGTTGTTGGCCGGGTAGCTGGCCTGGTTATTGGAGGAGATTTGTGTGATAGCAGGGGGGAGGTGATGCCGAATTTTCTGTAGAATAAGGTATCTTGTGTTTAGAATATTCTACGAAGAGAGCTAGAAGTTGATATATATATTGTGGTTGATATAGTGGATCTTCACGCGCGCATACTTGACTTGGCTTGTGGTTTAAGGTAAAAGGTATGTGATTCTTCCTATACTCTTGAGCATGATTGTTGTGAACTATATAGTACTAGACGCATGTGTGAAATGAGTTCGCTTGTTTTAAACATAAAGTGTTATAATGGCTTTATGGGAAGTTAGTTATAACGACTTTATGAAAATAAAAGAAAGATTTGATTTTGAAAGTTAAGAGACTTGATCTTGAAAGATAAGAGACTTGACTTATAATCGACTTGTTTTCGGGAAAGGAGAAGTAACTTGATTTAAGTATAGGTTACTTGTTTTGGAAAAAGTAAGTTATTTGGGTTTTAAAGAGTATACTTGATGTTGTTTAAAAGAAAAGCACTTGGTTTTAAAAGTATAGAGTACTTGATTTTAAAAATCTTATAAAGATTTTCGGAAGGTATAGTAATTTGGTTTGAAAGGAAAACGTGTTTTTAATACTACGAGTATTAGTATCATATGGCCTTTACGTAAAAAGAGGTCTTTTCGAAAGAATGAAAGTATGTAGTATTTTGGGTTTGAAACCCGGATTGTTGATTAAAATGAATGTATGTTGAACTTGCCTATGCTTGTCGTGATAGTCTTTGATGTGCAAGTATTTTGTTGATGTGCTGCCGTGACTCTCTGGGAGGGCCGGTTATCTGATTGATTGTTGGACATACTGACGCGTTGGATTTTCCACGAGTATGCGTCCACTTGGAGTATCATCTTGTTAATACTTTGGACATGCTGACGCGATGGAGGTTCCACGGGCATGCGTCCGGTAGGATGGTTTCATGGCCATGACTTCCGAGGTGAGATGCCGGGGCATGCGGTCATTGTGAGGTTCAGGTTATTAGTCCATGGACCGCTAATCCATGAAGCTTGCCGCAGTGACGAACAATCACGGGCTTGATTTGTACATGTGGTTACAGGCACACTTTAGATACTTGTCCCGCCATTTCTCGTATCGCAGTCGCCGTAGATAGCTTCGAGATACTCAGACGGCCATATCTCGTGAGACGGTTGGATAGGTACGTTAGCTTTGGTACTTGCCTCGCCAATGCGTGGCTAGCTTTTGATCTGTAATTAGCTTCCGCACCTTGCCCGTGAAGTTTTATGACTAGCTTTTGGAACTGGTATAGAGCGATTCTACTTGGCCCGATCGGTTTGATAACGCATGCAGGATCTAGTGTTCAGGTTCACATATGGATGTTGTTTTACATCATGTACTGCCGGCAGTGAGGAATGAGTTCCACGGGCATGAGTGATATTATGGGCGTGAGACCCATAGTTATGTGTGAGTGATTATTCGGGATACGCGCCTTACTTGACCTAACTGCTTACTTATTTCAAATGGTTTTATAAAATGATGAAATGTGATTTCATTACGCATTTTCGCCACATACTTGGTACCGTTGTATCGACTTCCTTCGGGGCCGCTCATGCCGCAGTAGAGGTACACCGCTTGTCGATCCTCGCCAGGATCGCAGTCATTGCTTGGGAAGCTCCGCTTCTCCGAGGCTTATCTTTTGCATAGTCCTGTCATTGTAGGTACTTGTACATTCTGTGGGTATGGCGGCCCGTCCCGCCATGATTGTTGTTACATTCTTAGAGGTCCGTAGTAATCGCCGCAAGGTGGTTTGTAAAGGATTGTAACTGTTCGATTATATGTATATACATGAAGGCGACCGTTTTGGTTGGCCTGTTTTCTTATAATGTATCTTGTTTCCTGTTTAAGTTTTTATTTCCGCTGATTTTCTTTGATGTTGTATCACTAGGGTTGTTATACCCCGTATTTCCAGAGTATGTACGTGAGGGCGTACGTATAAAAATTTAAGCCTTAAGGTTTGGCAAGGTTTGAAAATTTGGGCACAAGTGCCGAAAAGAGTCGTTTTTCGACGAAACGTTTTACTAAACTTGCGAAGGGAAAAATACGGCTATGTCATTTATAATTTTTGCGGATTTTTCTGAGAGACGAAACATTTTGGACCAACGAGGGTGACATGTGTCACCTCACATCGACGCGAGATTGGGCGGTAATGGACGAAAGGGTGATCAGAGTTGGTAGGATATTTTATGCAAGTTGGCGTGGTAGATGGATAAGGTACACATGGTTAAATCCTAGCCCTACACTTGCCTAACACTTGACGGATTCGCCAATGGTTGGCCATTGCTTGACCTATAAATACCCCTAAGTTGATGAACTTCTTCATCCTAAAATCATTTTTCCAAGTCTAAAAATCCTCACCCTTCGAGAGTCAGGTTCGCCCAAAGCCCTCCCCTTTGAGAAACTTTGGCCGAGGGTACCCCACCCTAGTTGTTTTCGAGAAATACACCCCCTCTTGGTAGAAATACTCTCCAAGTATTGTTATAATGCCAAAATACTCTAGCCCAAATACCTTGTAGTACTTTCCAAAGTTACCTCTATACGTAGAGTCTTGAAATACTATTATACTTTCCTCACCACAAAAACGAAACCCTAAGGAAAACCTTCATAGTCGGTTGAAGTGTTAAGTGTAAGTTGTGTAGAACTTCTAAGGAGTTGTTTGGAGCGTCGAGCACCCGAGTAGATCTAAACGCTGCTCAGATCGACATTAAACTTGGATAATTTTGGGCTTACCGAGGTAAATAATCCTATCCTTCTATTGTAATTGGAAATTACATATCGTAGTTGTATAGAAATGAATATAAGATTCATAGAAGAGAATTGAACTGAATAGAAGGATATTACGTATTAGACTTGAATCAAATCACATCGTAAGAATATAAGTAAGATTAAACTGCATTTACATAGATCGTATTTACAGTAGACTTATAACCTTTTTGGTTGAATGCTCGCAAGTAGCATGTACTACTTGGAAGGTGGACAAGGCTAGCCGTTATAGCCGTGAGCGCTTTGCTTATAGTCGATAATCGTCACGAGGTATGTGATTCTTCCTATACTCTTGAGCATGAAGTATTTTAAAAGAATATATATATAGTACTAGACGACGCATGGCAAATGTCTTTTGACTTAAGCCCAATAATATATATATATAGTATGGTAGACGACGTGTGCTAATCGAATATAATTGTACGGCAATGTCTTTTGACTTAAGCCCGAATAATAAGAATCTTCAAGTATTTTAACTAATATATATATAGTACTAGACGACGTGTGGCAAATGTCTTTGACTTAAGCCCAATAATAAAGAATCTTGAAGTATTTCAAAAGATTAAGAAACCGTTTTGAAAGAAGAGTAATACTTGGTTTTGAAAACATAAGAGTTATACTAGCTTTATGGGAAGTTAGGTATAACATCTTAAGAGTGGTAAAGAGAATGGGTTACTGATTTTTAGAAGTTAAGAGACTTGATCTTAAAAGATAAGAGACTTGACTTGAATGAATTACTATGAATTTTGTGTGAAACCTCATTCGTGAGTAATGAGTACTTGGTTTTTAAAAGGAGAAATGTTTTACTGATTTCGGAAATCAGAATGAGTATCGACAAACCACTGCAGCGTTAATAAAGGAAAATGTATTGAATAATGAAGTATTATTAAAACCAGTAGAAATCTCCATCTGCATAGAAACTAAGATGAGACAAAATGATATTACATTTCCTAGATCATGGCTGCTTAATAAGATTGATTATGAATAAGAATAACCTACTCACATATAGGGCATATGTTTCTCAAATTGTTTAAAAGAGAATTATGTTTTAAAGGATTAAAACTATGAACTACGAAACCTTTTTCGAAAGTGAGAAACTTGAGCATTTGAAATTAGGCAAACTTGAACGTTAGGGAAAAGAATGTTGTTACTTGATGTTGAAAAGGAAAGTGTTTAGGTTTACCTAAAAATGTGAGTCACTCTATTTTTTTATACTACGGTATCGTGACCTTTATAAAAGAAATGGATCTTTTAAAAGAATTTAACGATGTAATACTTTGGGGTCGTAACTCGACTTCGCCTAAAATAAACTTCGAAGTTGTGCAACTTGCCTATGTTTGTGTTTGATAGCCTTGTTGTGCAAATATCAGATTTCTACACCACCGCCTCTCGATAGAGGCCGCTGATTTGTTATGAACGATTCTTCACCGAGTCCCACGAGATGGGCCGACACGATTCCATCCGATTATTCACCGAGTCCCACAAGATGGGCCGACACGATTTCATCCGATTCTCACCGAGTCCCACGAGACGGGCCGACACGTAATTCATCCGATTCTCATCGAGTCCCATGGACGGGCCGACACGATTCCACATGATTCTCATCGAGTCCCACGGATGGGCCGACACGATTCCACATAATTTATACCTAGATCACGGCAGCGGCGGAAGGAGTTCCACGCACGGCGGATGACTTGAGGGCACGAGTCCTCGACTTGACATGATCGCTTTATATTGTGAATCGTAGTTTGGCTATCATACATGTCTCCCGCTTTATATAGACTATTATGATTTCATTTACGCCTTTACGCCACATACTTGGTACTGTGCATCGACCTCCTTCGGGCCGCGTCATGCCGCAGTGAAGTACATCGGTGTGGATCCTCGCCATGGATCAAAGTTCAACAGGTTGGAAGCCCCGTTTCGGAGGCTTATCTTTTGGTATGTTACCCTGAGTCTGTAAGTTCTTGTACATTCAGGGGTATGGCGGGGCCCTGTCCCGCCATAGTTGTCATTTCATTCTTAGAGGTATGTAGTACTGTTGTGGGCAGAGTTGCAAAAAGGATTAAACTGTTCGGGTTTTTATGTATATATACAGAAGGCAACTGTTTTGGTTGGCCTGTTTGTTTATCATGTCTCTTGTTTCATATTTATGTTTTATGTTCCGCTGATTTTCTCTGATGAATGACTACTTGGGTGCCCGGGTAAGGCACCAGTCACGGGCCCCGGATCGGGTCGTGACAAAAGTGGTATCAGAGCAGTTAATCCTCGGAAAGTGTCTACAGACCGTGTCTAGTAGAGTCTTGATTATCGGTGTGTTGTGCACCACATCTATAATCAGGAGGCTATAGGACATTTAGGATTGGTTTCCATTCTTCTCATTCTGAGATCGTGCCTTAGAGCCGTGTGATAAGTTGGACCCTCTCGACGTATTCCTTTCCTTTACCGCTTATGCTCCGCGTAAGGCAACCCGCCCGTGGCGGCAAGGCAAACAGGAGCCGCGAGTAGAGCACTGAGGGTTACCGGCGCAGGCCCGCCGTTACCGAGATAGTGCCCGACGGCGAAGTTTTGCGACGCCATAGAGCTTAGAGCCGCAGAATGGCCGCCGAGACTACAAGACTGAGCCTCCACCCCACACCGGAGCAGATGAGACGGGTACAAGGAGATGGCCCGCCATCGCCGTGGTCGTGGCGATATGAGAGGCCGACGCAGCAGCCCACCCCAGAGCACCCGTAGTTCATCCCCGAGCGCATAGCTGAGGCTACGGACTTTCTCGAGTCAGAGCCCGCCAAAGGTTCTATGGATCGAGCCGAGGACGACCTCGTGAGTTTATCCGACACCTACACGATCACGAGAGTGATCGAGTCTCGCAGGCGTAGTCGGTGGTATTGGTTCGTGATCACCGCGCGTGATACCGCAATGATCGTTTGATTCGTGGAGCCGCCTCGGGAGAGCACGCACCTCCACCGCTTGGGACGAAGTTCTCAAGGGCTTTTCTTGCACATTTCTTTCCCCACAGACGGCGAGGCTCGCCGACAGATTTTTGACGCTGAGGCAGGATCGCGACGGTTAGAGAGTACAATGTGGAGTTCGACTCATTATCTCGTATGTTCCCGCCAGAGTAGCCGAGCATGGAGGACGAGTACACCGCCACGCCACCGCTTGATGATTACTGGCGAGGCTTGTACGGTGTAGCTTTCACCGCATGGACATTGCCCGCACGCAAGCTCATGCACCAGACGCGAGGCACGAGAGGTCGACGGAATGACCAGATCGCAGGCAGGCCGTAACAAAGCAGGTCCTTTGGTAACTTTCGAGGCGGCCGCCTCGCCAGCAGACTAGTTATGTACCGCCAAGGCAGCAGTGGTCCTCCGCGCCTTCGTGACGCTCGGTATTCGAGCCGGTCGTGGCTCCGTGGCTTCGTTCACGATATACGGGTTCTAGCCACGTTCGTGTTTTCTCGCAGCACATCGTGGCGACGCCATCCCGGAATGTCGCTTTATCGTGCTTGTTTTTCCCGCGTCGCCGTGGCCATATGACGAGAAATCGCCCTAATAGGAAGGATGCAGCAGTAATGACTCACCACGGCCGCGTGTTCATCGCTTCTATAGCTATGCCCGCAGGCGTGCCTATGATTAGAGTGGAACCAGAGATTCGTATATCCTTAACCTCTAGAGATTTGTATGCATGATATGATGACCTTATTATCGTGTGCATGTACGGATAGCGTTATGTTGGTTATGAGTTAGAAAGCATGGTTAGTTGAAAGGATATGTATGGGGCATGGAAAGTGTGAACCTTAGAATATTACGATGAGACCTTAGATGTAAGGCCGTCGTGAGTACAAGATTTATGGTGATCTTTGTCGAATGTATACGATACGCGAAGTAATTATGGGAAAATTCTCGTGGTGTAAAATGGAAGCGGTAGCTTTCATGACCAGATAGGTAAGTTTGTTCCGATCGGAAACAAGAGCTTAACGCGTTAAGTGGACGGTCAGCCATGTTATGGGCCAACCCACGGCCGCTTCGAGTGGGGTCACTCGTGGTCCCGCCAGCGGTAGGGTCACGAGGGTGCTAGCCCAAGTTTAGATGACCATCGATGAGTTCGTGGACGATTCGACCAGAATTGGTTCGCAAGGCCGGAATGGCCTTAGAGGAAAGCGAGGCTAGTAAGATGACCATGTTTGGAGGTGGTGACTCCAAAGTTTTGGAACCAAGCGATGATCAAGTATGGTACGATACTAGAAGAGTTCAAGTGTTCGGTATGACACGACGAGTAAGGGCGTAAGAGGACGATGTTATTTCGTGGCCGACGTGGCGCTGCAACTTGTTGAGGAACTTCATCGCCATCCGTTTGAGAAGGAACATTCGACGAATGTTTCTGCGAGGAGAATGTTATACCCGTATTTCCGCAGTATGTACGCGAGGGCGACGATAAAAATTTAAGCCTTAAGGTTTGGCAAGGTTTGAAAATTTGGGCACAAGTTAAAAGAGTCGTTTTTCGACAAAACATTTTACTAAACTTGCGAAGGGAAAATACGCTATGTCATTTATAATTTTTATGGATTTTTCCGAGAGACGAACATTTTGGATCAACGGGAGGGTGACATGTGTCACCCTCACATCGACGCGAGATCGCGGTAATGGACGAAAGGGTGGGCTTGTAGTTGGTAGGATATTTTGTGCAAGTTGGCGTGGTAGATGGATAAGGTACACATGGTTAAATCCTAGCCCTACACTTGCCTAACACTTGATGGATCTTCGCCATTGGTTGGCCATTGCTTGACCTATAAATACCCCTAAGTTGATGAACTTCTTCATCCTAAAATCATTTTTCCAAGTCTAAAAATCCTCCCTTCGAGAGTTGTGTTCGCCCAAAGCCCCCCCCCCCCCCCCCTTTGAGAAGCTTTGGCCGAGGGGTACCCCCCCTAGCCTAGTTGTTTTCGAGAAATACACCCCCCCTCTTGGTAGAAATACTCTCCAAGTATTGTTATAATGCCAAAATACTCTAGCCCAAATACCTTGTAGTACTTTCCAAAGATACCTCTATACGTAGAGTCTAAATACTATTATACTTTTCCTCACCACAAAAACGAAACCCTAAGGAAAACCTTCATAGTCGGTTGAAGTGTTAAGTAGCGAGAACTTCTGGGTTGTTTGGAGCGGTCGAGCACTTGAGTAGAGCTAAACGCTGCTCGTGATCGACATTAAACTTGATAATTTTGGGCTTACTAAGGTAAATAATCCTATCCTTCTATTGTAATTGGAAATTACATATCGTAGTTGTATAGAAATGAATATAAGATTCATAAGAGAATTGAACTGTAATAGAAGGATATTACGTAATAGACTTGAATCAAATCACATCGTAAGAATATAAGTAGAAGATTAAATCAGATTTACATAGACCGTATTTACAGAGACTTATAACCTTTTGGTCGAATGCTCGCAAGTAGCATGTACTACTGGAAGGTGACAAGGCTAGTCGTTATAGCCGCGAGCGCTTTGCTTATAGTCGATAATCGTCGCGAGGTATGTGATTCTTCCTATACTCGAGCACGAAGTATTTTAAAAGAATATATATATAGTACCAGACGACGCATGGCAATGTCTTTGACTTAAGCCCTAATAATATATATATATATAGTATGGTAGACGACGCGTGCTAACCGAATATAATTGTACGACAATGTCTTTTGACTTAAGCCCAATAATAAGAATCTTCAAGTATTTTAACTAATATATATATAGTACTAGACGACGCATGGTAAATGTCTTTGACTTAAGCCCAATAATAAAGCATCTAAGTATTTCAAAAGATTAAGAAATCGCTTTGAAAGAAGAGTAATACTTGGTTTTGAAAACATAAGAGTTATACTAGCTTTATGGAAAGTTAGGTATAACGCTTAAGAGTGGTAAAGAGAACGGGTTACCGATTTTTAGAAGTTAAGAGACTTGATCTTAAAAGATAAGAGACTTGACTTGAATGAATTAATATGAATTTTGTGTGAAACCTCATTCGTGAGTAATGAGTACTTGGTTTTAAAAGGAGAAATGTTTTATCGATTTCGAAATCGTAATGAGTATCGACAAACCACCGCAACGTTAATAAAGGAAAATGTATTGAATAATGAAGTATTATTAAAACCAAGTAAACCTCCATCCGCATAGAAACTAAGATTAGACAAAATGATATTACATTTCCTAGATCATGGCTTCTTAATAAGATTGATTATAAACAAGAATAACCTACTCACATATAGGCATATGTTTCTCAAATTGTTTAAAAGAGAATTATGTTTTAAAGGATTAAAACTATGAACTACTTAAACCTTTTCAAAGTGAGAAACTCGAGCATTTGAAATTAGGCAAACTTCAACGTTAGGGAAAAGAATGTTGTTACTTGATGTTGAAAAGGAAAGTGTTTAGGTTTACCTAAAAATGCGAGTCACTCTATTTTTTTATACTACGGGTATCGGGTGACCTTTATAAAAGAAATGGATCTTTTAAAAGAATTTAACGATGTAATACTTTGGGGTCGTAACTCGACTTTGGCCTAAAATAAACTTGAGTCAGTGTAACTTGCCTATGTTTGTGTTTGATAGCCTTGTTGTGCAACATCGTATTTCTACACCACCGCCTCTCACGAGGCCATTGATTTGTTATGAACAATTCTTCAACGAGTCCCACGAGATGGGCCGAGACACGTATTCCATCCGATTATTCACCAAGTCCCACAAGATGGGCCGGGACACGTATTTCATCTGATTCTCTACCGAGTCCCACGAGATGGGCCGACACGAATTCATCCGATTCTCACCGAGTCCCATGGGACGGGTCGACACGATTCCACATGATTCTCACCGAGTCCCACTGACGGGCCGACACGATTCCACACTATTTATACCTAGATCGCCAAGCTGAGGAAAGAGTTCCACTGCACGAGGGATGACTTCAGGCGTAGTCTCTCGACTGACATGATCGCTTATGTCAGGAATCGTAGTTTGCTATCATACATGTCTCTTGCTTTATATAGACTATTATGATTTCATTTACGCTTTTTACGCCATACTTGGTACCGTTGTAATCGACCTCTCGGGCCGCTCATGCCGCAGTGTAAGTACATCGGCTGTGGATCGCCGCCATGTGATCAAAGTTCAACAGGTTGAAGCCCGCTTTCGAGGCTTATCTTTTGGCATGTTACCCCGAGTCCGTAAGTTCTTGTACATTCAGGTATGGCGGGCCCCGTCCCGCCATAGTTGTCATTTCATTCTTAGAGGTCCAGAGTACCGCTAGGGCGTAGTTGCAAAAAGGATTAAACCGTTTCGGGCTTTTACGTATATATACGTAAGGCAAATCGCTTGTCAGCCTGCTTTTTTATCACGTCTCTTGTTTCATATTTATGTTTTATGTTCCGCTGATTTTCTCGATGAATGACTACTGGGTGCCCGTAAGGCACTACCACGCCCCTGATCGGGTCGTGACAAGTGGTGCCTGATGCACTACCACGCCCGAGGTCGGGTCGTGATAAACCTCGCTTTTCTTTATCTTGTTTCATATCAGATGTTTTATTTCCGCCGGTTTTTCTCTCGATGTTGTATCACTAGGTGCCCGGTAAGACACTCCGCGCCCGTGGTCGGGTCGTGACAAAAGTGGTATCGCAGCGCTAGTCCTCAAAGTGTCTACAAACCGTGTCTAGTAGTAGTCTTGATTATCGCTTGTCGCGCACCACATCTATAATCGTGAGGTCGCAGGATATTTAGGATTGGTTTCATTCTTCTCACTCGAGATCGTGCTCAGAGTCGTGGTTATAAGTCGATTCCTCCGACGTATTCTTTTCACCCGCTATGCCTCTACGCAAGGCAACCAGAGCCCGGAGGGCAAGACAAGAGAGGAGTCGCGAGTAGAACACGAGGGTTACTGTGGCACGCCCTGCATTATCTGAGATAGCGCTTCATTCGGGGAGTTTTGCGACGCCGCTAGCCCCAGGAGAGTTTAGAACAGTAGTAGTAGCTACTGAGATCACGATACCTGAGCCTCTAATCCCACGGCCGGGAGCAGAGGATATGAGTTACAAGGAGATGACCCAGTTACTAGCTAGTCCGTGGCCGAATAAGAACGAACGGAGCCTGGTTCCAGCATCAAAGAGTTCACCCTAGATATGATAGTTGAGATTTCGACTTCGAGTCGTGGTCCACCCGAGTCCTATGGATCGAGGACCGGAAGATCCTCGTGAGTTTATTCGACAATTGCGCGATCATGAAAGTGATCAAGACCTCGAGGCATTTCTTACACACTTCTTGCCCTCGCACGGCGAGAGCTCGCGATAGATTTAGGAGGTCGAGGCGTAATCCGCGACGGTTCGGAAATACAAGATGTAGTTTGACTTATCGCTCGCTATGTCCCCGCTAGTGGCGCATATGGAGGATAGAGTGCACCGATATGTCACAGGACATGACGATTATCTAGCAGAGAGTTGTACAAGAGTAGCTCTTCAGTCAGACATAGACATTGCCCGCGTACAGGCTTACGCGCAGCAGACTGAGGAACGTGGAGATCGACGGATTAACCAAGATCAGCAGAAGAGGGCCAGAACAGCAGGGTCCTTTGGTAACTTTCGAGGCGGACCTTCTCAACAGCAGACTGGTTATGCGCCTCCGCCAGTACAGAGTGGTCCTCCACAGACTTCAGGACCTTCGGGGTATTTAGGAGTTGGTCAGAGCTCCTGGTTTCGTTCACAGATTTGCATAGGTTCTAGCCAGCCAGATTCAGTTTTCCCTCAGTGTTCACTATGTGGTAGACATCATCCCGAGGAAATTTCATCTTTTTACTAATGCTTGTTTTACCAGTGGCTGTCAGGGCCATGTAAGGAGAGAATGTCCTAGGAGGAGGGATACAGGTGGGATGACTTAGCCTACTGTCGGGCCATGATTCAAGGATCTGAGAGGAAGGGTGTTAGCTGCAGGGCCACCCCACCTCTGTATGGCCGCTGTGGTAAGTGTTCTTATGGGAGGTCGCATCGCTAGATAGCTTGTTAGGCTTATGACAGCAGGCCATTTTGCAGAAATTGTCCGAACAGAGGTGGCGCGATGTTACGACTCACCTTCGGATCGCTGGCTGGTTCATCACCGTCAGAGTTATGCGCCCACAGAGCAGATTTGATTAGAGCGCAAAGGGAAAGCGAGGCAAGAGTTACAGAGATATCTTCACCTTAAGAGACTTGTTTAGGTCGCATGGTAGATACACGTAGAGTGCTATGTTCGCTAACATTGTGTAAGTTGTGATTAGAAAACATAGGCGCTGAAAAGGGTAAGTCCGGGACGAAACGGAGTCTTAGAATTTATAACATTGGGACTCGATGCAAGCCGCCCCGAGTGGATGTTACTATAGTCCTTGTCAAGCACTTGCATGCGTGATATATATCGCGGGATAATTCCACGGGTAGTGTGAGATGGAAGTGGTAGCTTTCATGACGGAATCGTAAGATTGTTCCGGACGGAACGAGTTTAGTACGGTTGGCTCGGGCCGAGGCCATATCGCGAGTCAACCCGCAGCCCGAATGCGCGGGTCATTTGAGGTGGTCCCGCTTAGACGATAGGTCACGAGGGTGTTAGGCCCAAGATTAGGTAACCATCGTGACGAGTTCGTGGACGCGCTCGATCGAGTCGCCGATGAGGTCACCATCTTGTCTTTCGCCAGATCGCATTTACGCGGAGGTTACGCGAGATATTATCGTGAAGCGTTGTAAGGTCGCACGGTTCCTACTTTTATTACGGCAGCAATGAGCCCGCTTATGGCTATTTCTTTTCGAGGTTTTATCAAAGTGGTTAGAACTCAAAGTAGTCTCAAGATTGCATTCACCTCGCCGACGGACTAACAACGATTTTATCCGTAAATTTTAGAATAGGTTACGCCTGTTTTGATTTCAGGGTAGCCGCGAGGATTATTTGCCTCTTGTTGAGCGAGTATTATATAGCTACCATTTTAGTATTCTGACGGTGCCTTACGAAGCCTTGTATGGA
Organism: Przewalskia tangutica; assembly: GCA_029844215.1. Taxonomy (NCBI): domain Eukaryota; kingdom Viridiplantae; phylum Streptophyta; class Magnoliopsida; order Solanales; family Solanaceae; genus Przewalskia; species Przewalskia tangutica. The sequence continues at coordinate 48,572,168 of CM056719.1, forward strand.
CGGAAGGTAGGTCACGGCCGATTGGTTCATGTTGGCAAGGTTCAGATAGTTGGTCCCTACTTGTTTCAGCAGATGTGGATAAGGCGGCTTATCCGTAAGGTTATTGTAGCTCGCAGTCACCGTAAGTCGCAGGATAATCGGCCGACACTGGAGTTCAGCCGACGCGGTCTTCAAGGTACCACCCTGGCGGTGTGACGAGATTTGGATAGCAGTGGAAACTTAGCCCGAGGTACTTTGGGCATTTTCAGATCGTTGTAGAATAGGCCAAAGGTTTATAAGTTAGCATCGCCGTCCGACTTAGAGACAAGACGTCCGGCCTCCTGTGTTGCATGTTTTGAAAGAGTATCTGAGATCCATCCAGAGTGTTCCCGCTAATGATGACCAAGTTAGAGATAGTAACCCCGAGATTTTGGAAATCAAGCAATGACAGAAATGTGGTACGATAAGTAGGAAGAGTTCGAGTGTACGGCGAAGATACGACGTAAGAAAAGAGGCTAAGATGTGTTAAGAAGATGGAAGTGTCCTTTTTATAAGTGAAGAGGGAAGAAAGTATCCTTTCGACCATGGGTGAAGCAAATGGTATTGTTATATGCTTTAGAGATGATTTTTCGCTGGCTTGATGCGTATGCTTTGCACAGATGTGGTATTATGGCCAAAGCGTGGCATAATTGGTTTCGTAAGTATAAGAGTGAAGACTATACCAAGACAAGTGTGCTTGGAGATTTAGAAGGAACATTCGGACGAATGTTTCTGGGGAAGAATGTTACACCCCGTAGTTCCGCAGTATGTATACGAGGACGACGCTCGAGAATACGACATTTAAATCGGAAATAAGAAGAAGACGGATTTTTCACTAAAAGTTTCCTGATTTTGTGAAGGAAAATGTTCGTTAAAGGGAATTGGATTCCATTTGGTATTCTGACTTTTGGAATATTTAAGAATTATGAAATTTTATTTCCGACTGGTCACGGGCCCACTGAGGAAATTTACGCTTTTGCTGGGCCCACTTTATTTTCGGATTTTTGGCTTTACGGATATTTTCTAAGATGAAATATTTTGATTTAGCAGGGGCTTACACGTGTCACCCCCGTATGGCCATTTTGGCCGAATCGAGAAGGACAAGTGGACGCTTTAGACGACAAGTGGCCCATTTTTGCGCGCCACTTGTCCCATTTTTTGTGGTGAACAAATGGTTGGCCAACTACCCACACACATGTACCCAATCTTCACCATCCACTTGCCTAGATCTTGGCCATTGATTTCCTATAAATACCCCTGTGTGCAAGACTTTATTTCATCCACATTAGAAAGTTTCCAAGGCAAAATTCCTCCCTCCCTTAGCGAAGTTCTCGCCCAAACACCCCCACCTTGAGTAGAATTCTTCAAGTATTATTGTTATTCCAAATACTTTAGCCTAAATCCCTTGTGGTATTCCAAAGAAATCCCAACATAAGAGCCCTAAATACTACTTTATTCCAATAGTTGTAAACGAAACCCTAGGAAAATCTTCATACTTAGACGAATCATAACAGGAGTTGGTTAGAAACTTCTAATGGTCGCTGAGCGGGTTGGAGCGTAAGAATGTGGAGCTAAACGCTGTTCAGATCGACTTATAAACTTGGATAATTTTGGGCTTATCGAGGTAAGGATCTTTATCCCCTATCAGAATCGGATATTACATGTCAGTAGTAATGTATAGTCGAGTATACTATATGTAGAATGAATATTGAAAAGGATTGAATCAGATTTACATAGGATCAGATTTACAGAGACTTGTAGTATTATCGAGTAGAATTGTACACGCCCGTTAGACGGTAAACCCCGGGATTGTTGGTTCGCAGCAGCCTCGTATGAGGAGATTTATGTGGTCATGCGTGTGAGGCGCCGAATTTTTCCGTAGTATAAGTAATCTTGTATATTGAATTATTCTACGAAGAGATCTAGAGGTTGATAGAAGATTTGTGGCATTTTTAGGTCAAGGTTACGAGTAGCGTATTCTACTTGAAAGCGGAAAGTGGCGAGCAAGGTTAGAGTACTTTGGAGCGCTTTTGCTAATCGTCGATAACCGTCGCGAGGTATGTGAACCTCTTCCTATCTTTTCTAGCATGATTGTTGTGAACTATGTAGTACGGTAGACGCATATATGCTAAAATGAATTTGGTTATTTAAAACATAAAGTGTTATAACGGCTTTACGGGAAGTTTGCTATAACAACTTTACGTAGGTAAAGAAATGGTTTGTGGTTTTTAAAAGAAAAGAGACTTGACTTTAAAAGGAGAAGTGTTTTGGTCTAAAAGAAGGCATAGTATTGTCTTAATTTGGTTTTAAAAGGTAAGTATGGAAGTTGTTTTGGTTTACTTAAAATGTTAGTCACTCTATTTTGATAATACGGGCATCGGGTGACCTTTGTAAAAGAAATGGATATTTTAAAAAGAATTTAATGTACGTAGTACTTGGGTTAGAACTCGACTTTGGCATAAAATGAAAGTACTCGAGTTGTGTGTAACTTGCCTATGTTTGCTGTGATAGCCTTGTCGTGCTAGTATTGTATTCTATACCACCGCTTCTCACGAGGGGCGCTGATTTGTTATGATCTTACTCGACGCATCGCAGCGACGAGCATTCCACGCACGCTTTGTGATTATTATTCCACGGACTAGCTCCGAGGTTTTACCGATTCGCGTTTGGTATCCGTAGTCGCTCTCAGACGCCCCTAGGTCGTGGCTGATTCGCTTGGTATCCGTAGTTAGCCTTCAGACTTGCCCTGCTCAGGCCAGGATGAAGTCTCGTGATTCCGCCAGATCCGTAGTTAGTCTTCAGATTGCCCCGCCACCATACGGGCGCAGTGGTATCCGTAGTTGGCTTTCGACTTGCCCCGGTCACTTCGTGGTACGGTTTTATAGATTTTTGGTACGGCCGTATCCGTAGTTGGCTTTCATTTGCCTTGGCCGCTGACGACGCGCTTTGGTATCCGGTAGTTAGCTCAGACTTGCCCCAGACGGTTTTTATGACACGCGTGGACTCGTGTTCATGTACCTCGCGTGGTTATCGAGATCGCCAAGCAGCGAGGAATGTGTTCCACGCATGATTGATGCCGCGTACGACCCATAGTTATTTGAGCGATGACTTTCGGCGCGAGTCCTCGACTGACGCGGATCACATATTATGTAATCGTAGTTTGATTATCATATATGTCTCCTATTTTATATAGACTACTATGATCTCATTTACGATTTTCGCCACATACTGTACCATTGCATCGACTTCCTTCGGGCCGCGCTCATGCCGCAGTAGAGGTACATCGCTTGTTGATCCTCGCCATGGATCACAGCCAACAGATTGGGAAGCTCCGCTTCTCCGAGGCTTATCTTTTGCATGCTTTCGAGTTGTAGGTTCTGTTCATTCGTGGTACGGCGGGCCCCGTCCCGCCATAGTTGTTGTTACACTCTGTGAGGTCCGTAGTACGGCCAAGTGTGGTCAGAAGGATGTAACTGCTCAAATTTCTCAGATATATATGCAAAAAGGCAACCGCTTTGGTTAGCCTGCTTTTTATCTTGTTTCATATCTCAGATATTTTATTTCCGCCGGTTTTTCTCTCGATGTCAGATCACCAGTGGTGCCCGGTAAGGCACCACGCGCCCGTGGTCGGGTCGTGACAAAAGTGGTATCATAGCGCTAGTCTCTGAAAGTGCTACGCATCGCGTGTCTAGTAGTCTTGATTATCGGTGTCGCGCACCACATCTATAATCGTGAGGCAGCAGGATATTTAGGATTGGTTTCATTCTTCTCACTCGAGATCGCGCCTTGTAGCCGTGGTTATAAGTCGATTCCTCCGACGATTCTTTTCACCCGCTATGCCTCTACGCAAGGCAACCAGAGCCCGTGAGGGCAAGGCAGCAGAGAGAGTCGCGAGTAGAACACGTAGGGTTACTGTGGCACGCCCGCCATTATCCGAGATAGCTACATTCGGGAGTTTCGACGCCGCCAGCCCTGTGAGAGTTTAGAACAAGAGCGAGCTACCGAGATCACGATACCGAGCCTCTAATCCCACCACGAACAGAGGATATGAGTTACAAGGAGATTACCCGCCATTAGCTAGTCCGTGGTCGAATAAGGATTTGACGGAGCCTGGTTCCGCAGCATCGTGAGTTCACCCTAGATCCGATAGCTGAGATTTCGACTTCGAGTCGCGTCCACCCGAGTCCTACGGATTGAGGACCGGCGAAGATCCTCGTGAGTTTATTCGACAATCGCAACGATCATGAAAGTGATCAAGACCTCGCAGGCATTTCTTACACTTCTGCCCTCGCAGACGGCGAGAGCTCTCGCGCATAGATTTAGAGGTCGAGGCGTAACGCGACGGTTCGAAATACAAGATGTAGTTTGACTTATCGCTCGCTATGTCCCCGCTAGTGGCGCATACGGAGGATAGAGTGCACCGATATGTCACAGACATGACGATTATCTAGCAGAGTTGTACAAGAGTAGCTCTTCACCGACACGGACATTGCCCGCGCAGACAGCTTACGCCAAGACCGGCGAACGCGAGATCGACGATTTACCAAGATCAGGTAAGAGGCCGTAACAGCAGGTCCTTTGGTAACTTTCGAGGCGACCTTCTCAACAAAGCAGATCGTTATGCACTCCGCCAAGATGCAGTGGTCCTCCACGACTTCGTGACCTTCGGTATTTAGAGTTGGTCAGACTCTGTGGTTTCTCGTTCACAGATTTTCATAGTTCTAGCCACCAGATTCGCCTCGTTGTTCACTATGTGGTAGACGCCATCCCGAGGAAATGTCGCTTTTTACTAACGCTTGTTTTACCAAAGCCGTGGTCATGTAAGGAGAGAATGTCCTAGAGGAGGGATACAGCGGGATGACTTAGCCTACTGTGTCGGGCCATGATTCAAAGGATCTGAGAGGAAGTGTTAGCTGAGGGCCACCCCACCCTGCATGGCCGCTGGTAAGTGTTCTTACGGGGAGTGTCGATCGCTTAGATAGCTTGTTAGGCTCATACACAGGCCATTTTGCAGAAATTGTCCGAACAGAGTGGCGCTGATGTTACGACTCACCTTCGGATCGCTATCGTTCATCACCTTCAGAGTTACGCCCAACAGAGCAGGATTTGATTAGTGCGGCAAAGGGTAAGTGAGGAAGTAGTTACAGAGATATCTTCAGCCTTAAGAGACTTGTTTAGGCCATTATGGTAGATACATGATAGGCTATGTTCGTTAGCATTGTAAGTTGTGATTAGAAAACATAGGCAGCTTGAAAAGGGTAAGTCCGGGACGAAACGGAGTCTTAGAATTTATAACATTGGGACTCGATGCAAGGCCGCCCCGAGTGGATGTTACGCTGGTCCTCGTCAAGTACTTGCATGCGTGATATATATCAGGATAATTCTATGGGTAGTGGAGACGGAAGTGGTAGCTTTCATGACGGAATCGATAAGATTGTTCCGGACGGAACGAGTTTAGTACGGCGAGTCGGGTTGAGGCCATATCGCGAGTCAACCTCACCGAATGCGTTGGGGTCGGGCTGAGCGGTCCCGCTAGACGATAGGGTCACGAGGTGTTAGGCCCAAGATTAGGTAACCATCGCACGAAGTTCGTGGACGCGCTCGACCAAGAGTCGCCGATGAGGTCACCCATCTTGTCTTTCGCCAGGACTGCTTACTCGGCGAGGGTTACGCGAGATGTTATCGAAGCGTTGTAAGGTCGCACGGTTCCTACTTTTATTATGACAGCAGGAGCCCGCTTTATGGCTATTTTTTTCGAGGTTTTACCAAAGCGGTTAGGAACTCAAAGTAGTCTCGTGATTGCATTCACCCTCGTGATCGACTGACGAACAACGATTTTATCCAGATATTCGAGGATAGGTTACGGGCCTGTTTTGATTTCGTGGGTAGCCGCGAGGATTATTTGCCTCTTGTTGAGCGAGTATTATATAGCTACCATTTTAGTATTCTGACGGTGCCTTACGGCCTTGTATGGACTGGAAGTAGGTCTGGCCGATTGTCTGATGTTGGCAAGGTTCGTATAGTTGGTCCCTACTTGTTTCACAGGACGTGGATAAGGTGTTTATCCGTAAGGTTATTAAGCTCGTAGTCACCGTAAGTCGCGCTGATAATCGCGCCGACACTGGAGTTCGTGCCGACGTGGATCTTCAAGGTACCACCCGGCGGTGTGACGAGATTTGGATAGCAGGGAAACTTAGCCCGAGGTACTTTGGGCATTTTCAGATCTTTGTAGAACAGGCCAGTTGCCTATAAGTTAGCACCGCCGTCCGACTTAGAGACAAGACGTCCGGCCTCCTGTTGCTATGTTTTGAAAGAGTATCGAGATCCATCCAGAGTGTTCCCGCTAATGATGACCAAGTTAGATAGTAACCTAGATTTTGGAAATCAAGCAATGATGTAAATGTGGTACGATAGTAGAAGAGTTCGAGTGTATGGCGAAGATACGACGAGTAAGAAAAGAGGCTAAGATGTGTTAAGAAGATGGAAGGTCCTTTTATAAGTCAAGAGGGAATAAAGTATCCTTTGACCACGGGTGAAGCAAATGGTATTGTTATATGCTTTAGAGATGATTTTTCGCTGGCTCGACGTATGCTTTACGCGTATGTGGTATTATGGTCAAAGCGTGGCATAATTGGTTTCGTAAGTATAAGAGGAAGACTATACCGCACAGTGTGCTTCGAGATTTAGAAGGAACATTCGACGAATGTTTCTACGGGGGAGAATGTTACACCCCGTAGTTCCGCAGTACGTATACGAGGACGACGCTCGAGAATACGACATTTAAATCGGAAAGCGAAGAAAGACGTGATTTTTCGACTAAAAGTTTCCTGATTTTATGAAGGAAAATGTTCATAAAGCGGAATTGATTCCCGATTTGGTATTCGACTTTTGGAATATTTAAGAATTATGGAATTTTATTTCCTAATTGGTCACGCTGGGCCCACTGAGGAAATTTACTGCTTTGGGCCCACTTTATTTTCGGATTTTTGGCTTTACGGATATTTTCTAAGATGAAATATTTTAGATTTAGTAGGGGCGACACGTGTCACCCCGTATGGCCATGTTGGCCGACCGAGAAGGACAAGTCGGACGCTTTAGACGGGACAAGTTGGCCTATTTTTGCGCGCCACTTGTCCCATTTTTTGTGGTGAACAAATGGTTGGCCAACTACCCACACACACATGTACCCAATATTCACCATCCACTTGCCTAGATCTTGGCCATTGATTTCCCTATAAATACCCCTTGTGTGCAAGACTTTATTTCATCCACATTAGAAAGTTTCCAAGGCAAAAATTCCCCTCCCTCCCTTAGTGAGTTCTCGTCCAAACACCCCCCCACCTTGAGTAGAATTCTTCAAGTATTATTGTTATTCCAAATACTTTAGCCTAAATCCCTTGTGGTATTCCAAAGAAATCCCAACATAAGAGCCCGAAAATACTACTTTATTCCAATAGTTGTAAAACGAAACCCTAGGAAAATCTTCATACTTAGACGAATCATAAGAGGAGTTGGTTAGAAACTTCTAAGGGTCGCTGAGCGGTTGGAGCGTAAGAACGCGAGCCAAACGCTGCTCAGATCGACTTATAAACTTGGATAATTTTGGGCTTATCGAGGTAAGGATCTTTATCCCCTATTGTAATCGATATTACATGTCAGAGTAATGTATAGTCGAGTATACTATATGTAGAATGAATATTGAAAAGGATTGAATCAGATTTACATAGACCAGATTTACGAGACTTGTAGTATTATCGCGAGTAGAATTGTACACGCCCGTTAGACGTAAACCCCCGGGATTGTTGGTTTGCAGCAGCCTCGTTGAGGAGATTTACGTGGTCATGTGTGGGAGGTGTCGCCAATTTTTCCGTAATAAGGAATCTTGTATCTAGAATTATTCTACAAGAGATCTAGAGGTCGATAGACGCTTTGTGGCCTTTTTAGGTCAAGTGCTACGAGTAGCGATTCTACTTGAAAGGTGGAAAAGGCAGCGGTTAGAGTACTTTGGAGCGCTTTGCTAATTGTCGATAACCGTCGCAGGTATGCGAACCTCTTCCTATCTTTCTAGCACGATTGTTGGAACTATGTAGTACGGTAGACGCATACGTGCTAAATGAATTTGGTTATTTAAAACATAAAGTGTTATAACGGCTTTATGGGAAGTTTGCTATAACAACTTTACGTAGGTAAAGAAATGGTTTGTGGTTTTTAAAAGATAAGAGACTTGACTTTAAAAGGAGAAGTGTTTGGTCTAAAAAGTTAAGGCATAGTATTGTCTTAATTTGGTTTAAAAGGTAAGTATGGAAGTTGTTTTGGTTTACTTAAAATGTTAGTCACTCTATTTTGATAATACTGGCATCGTGACCTTTGTAAAAGAAATGGATATTTTAAAAGAATTTAACGACGTAGTACTTGGGTTAGAACTCGACTTGGCATAAAATGAAAGTACTCGAGTCAGGTGTAACTTGCCTATGTTTGCGCGATAGCCTTGTCGCGTTAGTATTGTATTCCTATACCACCGCTGGCTCTCACGGAGGGCCGGCTGATTTGTTATGATCTTACTTGGACGTACCGGCAGTGACTGAGCATTCCACGGGTACGCTTCTGTGATTATTATTCCATGGACTAGCTCTCCATGAGGTTTTACTGATTCGGCTTGGTATCCGTAGTCGTTTCGCATTTGCCCCCGAGGTCGGGCCGATTCGGCCAGATCCGTAGTTAGCCTTCAGATTTGCCCTGCTCAGCTTTGGACGGTCTCGTGATTCCGCCAGATCCGTAGTTAGTTCAGATTTGCCCCGCCACCACGCGGGCGCAGTGGTATCCGTAGTTGGCTTTCGATTTGCCTCGGATCCGCTTTGTGGTATGGTTTTATAGATTTGCTGGTACGGCTTTGGTATCCGTAGTTGGCTTTCGCATTTGCCCGCCATTGACGACGCGCTGTATCCGTAGTTAGCCTTCGTGATTTGCCTCAGACGGTTTTTATGACACGCGGACCCGTGTTCATGTACTCTCGTGGTTATCGAGATTGCCTGCAGCGAGGAAGGTGTTCCACGCATGATTGATGCCGCGTACGAGACCCATAGTTATTTGAGCGATGACTTTCAAGGTATGAGTCCCCGACTGACGGATCGCCATATTATGTAATGTAGTTTGATTATCATACATGTCTCCCGCTTTATATAGACTACTATGATCTCATTTACGCATTTTTTCGCCACATACTTGGTACAATGTAATCGACCTCCTTCGGGCCGCTCATGCCGCAGTGAGGTACATCGCTTGTCGATCCTCGCCATCGATCACGTCAACAGATTGGAAGCCCGCTTCTCCGAGGCTTATCTTTGGCATGTTTCCTCGAGTTGTAGGTTCTGTACATTCGTGGTATGGGCCCCGTCCCGCCATAGTTGTTGTTACACTCTGTGAGGTCCTGTAGTACGGCCACAAGTGTGGTCAGAAAGGATGTAACTGCTCAAATTTCAGATATATGCAAAAAGGCAACCGCTTTGGTTAGCCTATTTTCTTTTATCTTGTTTCATATCTCAGATGTTTTATTTCCGCCGGTTTTTCTCTCGATGTTGTATCACTAGGTGCCCGTAAGGCACTGGGCCATGCCCGTGGTCGGTCGTGATGCTTATTTGAGTTATCATACATGTCTCCGCTTTATATTAGACTTTATGATTTCTTCACGCATTTCTGGCCACATATTTGGTACATGTGTATCGACTCTTTCGGGGCCGCTCATGCCGCAGTAGAGTATACAAAGGTCGATCCTCACTCTTAGATCACCGCTCACCGCTGAGAAGCTCCATTACCCGAGGCTTATCTCAGTATGCATCCTCGGTATGGTCGCTTGTTGTACATTCAGGGTATGGCGGCCCCGTCCCGCCACGCTTGTTATTCTTAGAGGTCCAGAGTCACATTTGTGGATCGGGTTTGTAAACAGTGACGCATCGCTTAATTTTGTATATGTTATAAGGTAGCCTTATCCCAGCCTGTTAACGTCTACCGCCTAAGTATGATTTTTATTTTCCGAGTCAGGTATGTTCCGCCGCTATTCTCTCGATGTATACTGCGAAAGGAGTGCCTGTGTAGGCACTAGTCGCGGCCCGGCCTGTCAGGATGAGGAGCTGAGCCCCGATTTTTTTGTAATGTAATGTTATTTAGTGGAGGATATTTTGAGAATTTTAGGCTTGTATTATGTTCCCTAGTTTTTGTTATATATAGACAAGACACCATTATTCTTTGTAAGAGGTCGAACAAGAGATAAAAAGACAATTGTAAACTCAAACTCCCATTTGATTATAGTAAACTTTTATATCTATTTACTCGCCACGACTAACCTGCCCTTTGATCGTGCCTTACCTGCACCCTAGCGATACAACATCGAGTAATCACAATATAAAACAAGACATGAAACAATTATAGAATGAGAGCGCTTTATCGAAGAAGATTGCCTTTCAAGATATATATATATATACACTTGAACAGCTACATCCCTTTTACAAAACTCGCCACAACAAGATTTCATGCACTTAAGATTTTTATAACAACTATGACGGACAGTGGCCCCGCCATACCCCGAATGTACAAGAACTTACAAACTCTGGGAAAACATACCAAAAGATAAGCCTCCGAGAAAACTGGCTTCCTAATACGCTGAATCGTGATCCTAAGAGTAAGGATCAACCGATGTACTTCTACTCGCAGATGAACGCAGCCTCAAGCGAGGTCACAACAGTACCAAGTATGTGAAATCAAAAATATCAGAATGAAATCATAACGCTTATATAAAACATGAGACATGTATGATAACAAACTACGCTTCACAACATAAAAGTTAGCCATGTCAAGTCGTGACTCACACCTCAAGTCATCCTCATGCCCGTGGAACTCCTTACTCACCGCCGCAGCCTAGGTATAAATCGTGGTGATACGATAACATGCCTCGCCCATCTCATGGACTCGTGTCTGATCGTATGGAATACATTCCCTGGCCCATCTCATGGACTCAGATCGCAGAATACATTCCCGGCCCATCCCATGGACTCTGTGATCGTGGAATACATTCCTGGCCCATCCCATGGACTCAGATCGTGGAATACATTCTGGCCCATCCCATGGACTCGTGATCGTGGAATACATTCCTGGCCCATCCTACGGACTCAGATCGTGTGGAATACATTCCCTGGCCCATCCTACGGACTCGGATCGTGCGGAATACATTCCCATCCATCCTACGGACTCGTATCAAAATTGGCCATAACATTTAAACTCTCTTTTAAGACAGATTAAGACAATACCATGCCTTTATTTTTAAACCAACACATTTTCCCGCTTTAAAGTCAAGTAACAACATTCTTTCCAAAAGTTCAAGTTGCATATTCTAAATACTTAAGTCTCTTATTTTCAAAGATTTCATAGTTCATAGTCCTAATAACGTAATTTCTTCTTTTAACAAAATCGAGTAAATATATATCTTATGTGTGAGTAGTTCATTCTTGTTTATAACAATCTTATTAAAGAAACCATGATCTAGAAAATGTAATACAATTTTGTTGTCACGATTAACCTGGTCTGGATCGTGCCTTACCCCTGCACCCTAGTGATACAACATCGAGTAATCAATGAACATAATACACATACATGAAACAAATGAAGTACAAAACAAGAACTGAGGAAAACTTGCCTTTCTAAGATATATAAATAATAACTCTTACAAATGAACGCTTTAATCCTTTTTACAAACCCCGCCACAATAAGATTACATGCACTTAAGAAAATGATACGATAACAACGGCGACAGTGGCCCCGCCATACCCCCGAATGTAAATACCTACAACGACAGTGGACTATACCAAGATAAGCCTCCGAGAAACGAGCTTTCCCAAACGCCGAATCGTGACCCTAAGAGCGAGGATCAACGATCGCGTACTTTACTCGCAGATGAACGCACTCGGGCGAGGTCAAGATAACAGTACCAAGTATGTGAAATACAAGATATCAGAATGAAATCATAGTAGTCTATAGAAAGGTGAGACATGTATGATAACCAAACTACAATTCACAATAAATAAGCAATATGTCTAGTCGTGACTCACGCCTCCAAGTCATCACTCCAATATAACAACGGGTCTCACGCCCACAACATCAATCATGCCCTGAATACCTTCCTCACCGCCAATAACGATAGAAAAGCACCAAGGAATACACATGAACAGCAGTCCCACTCGTGTTCAAATAAAATAAGACAGTGGTGGCACGAAGGCATAGCCGCCTACTAACACCTACAAGACTAACAAGGTCATAAATCAGATTATGATATCTCGCCTGCATCGCCACATGATCAAAGCCGTCGCCGCTCGCAATATCAAATGTGCGCTGCCTAGCCCTCGAACTCCCGCAGCCCGCATAGGCCGCCTCATAGGCCCGCATGAGGTATAACCTCGCATCGAGGGTAGCTACTCCCGCATCGCCCCGACTCGCACCGCACGCCATATAGACCGCATGACCATAAAGGCCGCACACTAACTCGAACTCTCGTAGCTCCGCATAGGCCCCTGGCGACCCGCATGAGGTATTCTCAATCACGGTCCTGCATCACCGAGTCTACCCCGCATCGGAGGCAGCTTAACCCCTAAACACGCGAGTGGTATAATACCAACATAACAGCTTATCGCTTAAACAACCTAAGCACAATCAAGGAAAACCCTTTACACAAACATCACGTATCACTAACACACGTAGATCCTAATATGATTACTTACCAAATCAACACGAAGGTATTACAAGGCTATCACAAACCAACACGATCCAGTTATACACACAAGGTACATTCTATTATATGATTAACAAGATCGAGTATCTATTCTCAAAGTACTTCATACATTATCTTTTAAAAGATACGCTACGCTTACAAAAGTCACACAATACCCGTAGTATATGAAAACTAGAGTGATTATCTTTGAAGTAAAGCAAAACACTTCTCTTTGTAAAATCAAGTAACAACATTATTTCTCAAACGCCCAAGTTTGCCTAATTTCAAATGTTCACGCTTTACTTTAGAAAGGTTTCGTAGTTCATAGTCTTATTCATTTAAGAATATAATTCTCTTTAAACTATCCGAGAAACATAAGCCTTATATGCGAGTAGATATTCTTGTTTATAACAATCTTATTACAAAGCTATGATCTAGAAATATCATTTTGTCTCATCTTAGCTTCTATGCAGATGGAAGTTTCTACCGGTTTTAATAATACTTAATCACAAAACATTTCTTTTATTAACGCCGCAGTTGGTTTGTCGATACACATTCCGATTTCAAATCAAGAAACATTCTTAAGTCATATTACCTAGCTTCCCATAAAGCTAGTATAACTCTTAAGTTTTCAAAACCAAGTATTACTTCTTCTTTCAAATGATTCAAAAATCTTTGAAATACTTCAAGTTCTTTATTAACACATAATAAGCCGCTTATAGTTCAAATCGCCACCTTTTAAAACCACAAGTATTTTCTTACCAACATAAGGTCGTTATAACCAACTTCCCATAAAGCCGTTATAACACTTTATGTTTTAAACCAATCAAATACATTTAGCACACGTGACGCTCACCGCACTACATAGTTCACACATATCATGCTAGAAGAGATAGAAGAGGTTCACATACCTCGCGACGAGTATCGACTAATAGCAAAACGCCCAAGTACTTCCAACCGCCGCTACTCCTTAAGCCAAGTAGATCGCGCCACGCCGTAGTACTCAACCTATAAGGCCACAAGGCGCTTTATTAATATTTAGATCCCTTCAGAGAACATTCTACGTAAAATTCGCAAAGATCCCCCGCAATCACAGAAATCTCCTCCTCTAACTGGGCCGACTACCAAGCCAACCAGTGGGGTTATACGCCTAAACCGACGTGCACAATTCTACCTCACGTAAAGGCTACACAAGTCCATCAGAATACACCCTATGTAAATACAGTCAAGATTTTCTTTCAAAAGGTTTCTTATTATTCAGCTTAAGTCAAAAGACATTGCCGATAACTACGCTCAGTTCTATATATAGTATACTTCAACTATATAATCATACAACATGTAATTTCCAATTACAATAGAGGACAAGATATTTACCTCGATAAGCCCATAATTATCCGAAGTTTAAATGTCGATCCCGAGCAAGGTTTAGCTCCTACCCAAGGCCCGAATTCGCCTCCAACAACCCTTAGAAGTTCTAACCAACTTCTACTTATTACTCCAACTAACCATGGAGATTTTCCTGTGGTTTCGGTTTTGTGACTAAGGAAGTATAATAGTATTTCTGGCTTTTCAGATAAGATAACCTGAATACTACAAGGTATACTACTAAGGTAATTGGGCATTATAACAATACTTTGAGAGTATTTCTACCAAGAGTGGGGTATTATACGAAACAACTAGGCTAGGGGGGGGGCGTACCCCACGGCTAGCACCCCAAGCGAGTGGGAAGGGCTCTCGCCATGGGAGTGAGGCTCTGGCCGAACTCTACACTGGGAGAGGAGGAGGATTTAACACTTAGAAATATTTTAGGAACGGATGAAGAAGTCATCAAAGATGGTATTTATAGTCTAGCAAAGGCCAACCAACGGCCAAGATCTTGCCAAGTGCAAGGCAAGTGTAGGCCAAGATCTGCCAAGTGCACCTTATCCATCTACCACAAAAATATCCTACCAACCCTCGACTAAACAAGGCCAATTGCCTACCCCTTTACCGCTCAACGTGTTCCAATGAGAGGTGACAAGTGTCGCCTCTCGCTGCCAAAAAGGTTTCACTTAAAAATCCGCAAAATTAAAAATGACATAGCCGAATTTTCCTACGAAAGTCGTGAAAACGCTTCGCCAAAAACGACTTAACCGTGTCAGGAACAAATAAATTTCGCCAAGCCTAATTCTCAAGTTCAAATTTTCTACGCACGCCCCACGCATATACCTGGAAATACGGTATAACATTCTCCTCCTTAGAAACATTCGCCCCGAATGTTCCTTCTAAGTCTCAAACAAACGCGGCGCCAAGATAGTCTTCACTACCATACTTACGAAACAATCCTCGCCACAATGGCCACGTAAACAATCACGCAAAAATACTTACATCCAAGTCCACGAGGAAACACCTCTCCGGTCTAAAATATACTTCCTTCGCACCTTCTCCTTACAAAAGAAATGATCACATCTATGCTCGCCATACATGCTCGCTTCTTCCCGATACCACTTTTGTCACTTTGGCGCGAGGTTCTAGTGTCACCCGCGACCCAACAAATGGTACCGACTACACGCGATCCTCGAGGTCGTGACACTCGAACTCTTACCACATTTCGAGCATCGCTTCGCCTAAAACTCGTTACTATCTCTAACGTGGTCATCATTAATCGAACACTGACGGATCTCCGATACTTTCCCGATCATAACAATACGAAGACCGACGCATCGCTTCCTAAGCCTGGACGGCAAAAGCTAACATATAGGCAACCCGCCTACTCGCACTGCATCCGTAAGGCCCAAAGTAACTCGCTAAGTTCCTCTGCTTTCCAAAACTCGCCACACCCAAACCGGGTGGTATCTTCAAGAAGACCGACCCAACTCGAACTCTGCCGCCGCCGATTATCCGCACGATTTCTCCGAGCCGCCGTAACCTCCTCTAGACAAGCTTTACCCTATCCACATTCTCCGGAACAAGCTCAACCAACTATCTCAATCATGCCAACATCGAACCAATCGACGGCAGCCTACACTTCCGCCCTACAAGGCCTCATAAGGCGACATTCAAAATCAAATGGTAGCTTAAACACTTCTCCACAGGGACAACAATCCCCACAACTACCCTCGACTCCACACACCGCCCGAGGGCGAACGCGATTCTCGAGACTCACCCGAAGTTCTTAACCCCGCTTGTAAAACTTCCAAACAAAAACACCGCACTGGCTCCACTGTCATTATAAGGTGGCGTAGGCACCCTGCGCACTTTACAACCTTTCTCGATAAACAACACCGCCGAGTAAAAGGTCTTGCTAGAAAACAAGACGGCCGACTCTCGCCCGACTATCGTCGAACGCATCCACGACCAGACACTGTTAACTAAACTGGGCCTAACACCCTCAGAATCCCAACCCAAAGCGACCACCACAAACCGACCCACCACTAAACTCCGCGGTTGACCCGCAACGTGGCCTCAACCCGACCCTGCAACGCCGCACCATACTAGCTCCCAACCTAACAATCTCACTAATCACGCTAAAACCCAGCGTCTTCTTAGTTCAACTACCCTCTTCATTCCACACTACTCAGTGACTAATCCCACAAACATAACTCACGTGCACTATGCACTCCTATAAGCGGTCAAACATAAACAATACATCTTTTACTCGAGACGGCCTTACCTCTAAGGTCTCTACGTGATAAAACTCTAAGGCTCACACCTTCTCTATCCCCAAAATCTTACTCTGCTAACCCACCATGATTTCTAATCACAACTAACACACTTCTATCGTAACATAGCACTCAAGGTATACTCACCTTATCACACATACAGATCTCTGTAGGTTAAGGATATATCTATATCTACCGCTTCACTCCCTTAGTCGTTCTAATCAAACCTGCCTGCAGGCGCGATAGCGCGAAGATGACAAACTACCCACCGATCCTCAAGGCTAAGTCCTCCGCAAGCGACACTCTTTCGACATCGCACTGACGGTCATAGGTACAACACGCATCAACTAAAAGACGACATTCCTCGACGACGCCGCCACATCGCGAACACCGAGAAAATCAATCCGGATGGCCGAACCTACGTAGCCGCGGAACCTAAGCTCGAGCTCACCAACTCCTCGATACCCCGAACGCCCCGAACCTCGTGGAGGACCTTTCGCACCGGATGGATGCGCATAATCTAATCACGCGAGGCGACCACCTCGCAAGTTACCAAAGCGACCTTGCTACTCGCCCTCTTCGCCGCCCTTCGTTAACCCGCCGATCTCTACGCTTCTCGCCGCGCATAAGCCCGCATACGTGCCATGCTCGCTTCAATCAAGAACTTACTCTTGCACAACCTTTTCGCTGATATTCATCAAGACTCGCAGACATCAGATACTCTCCGTAGTCAAATCCATAGTTAGTAAATGTGGTCGCTTCCTTGAAATCTATATTCTCTGCTCCTGGCCGTGGAACCGGTTCAAATATCATGGCCGCAGTAGGAACCGCCGCCGTGCAAACTCATTGGCTAGCGACGCCGCAAAACTCCCGAACGAAGCACCACCTCGTGATGATCGGGCCTGCGCTCACGTGAACCCTCTCAGATTTACTCGCAGCCTCCTCGGCCGCTTGCCCTCCCGGGTCGCCTCACGCGAGGCATAACGGGTGGAAAGAAATACGTTAGAGGGTCCAACTTACAACACCGCCTAAGGCACGATCTCGAGTGAGAAGAATAGAAACCAATCCTAAATATCATATAGCCTCCTCGATTATTGGGTGGCGCATACAACACACCGATAATCAAGACTTCCATCGATACGGTCAGAGACACTTTCCGAGGATTAATCGCTCGATACCACTTTTGTCACGACCAACTCGCCCGCGGATCGTGCCTTACCCCGCACCCTAGTGATACAACATCGAGTAATCACGAACATAATACACATACATGAAACAAATGAAGTACAAAACAAGAATGAGGAAAACTTGCCTTTCGATATATAAATAACAACTCTTACAAATGAACGCTTTAATCTTTTTACAAACCCCGCCCACAACAAGATTACATGCACTTCTAAGAAAATGATACGACAACAACGGGCGACAGGCTCCGCCATACCCGAATGTAAATACCTACAACGACAGGACTATACTAAGATAAGCTCCGAGAAACGGAGCTTTCCCAAACGCCGAATCGTGACCCTAAGAGCGAGGATCAACGATCGCGTACTTTACTCGCAGATGAACGCAGCTTCAAGCGAGGTCAAGATAACAGTACCAAGTATGTGAAATACGAAGATATCAGAATGAAATCATAGTAGTCTATGTAAAGCAGAGACATGATGATAACCAAACTACGCTCACAATAAATAAGCCATGTCTAGTCGTGACTCACGCCTCCAAGTCATCACCCAATATAACAACGGGTCTCACGCCCACAACATCAATCATGCCCGTGGAATACCTTCCTCACCGCCATACCAATGATAGAAAAGCACCAAGGAATACACATGAACAAAGCAGTCCCACTGTGTCCAAATAAAACAAGATGGTAAGTACGAAGGCATAGCCGCCTACTAACACCTACAAGCACTAACAAGGTCATAAATCAGATTATGATATCTGCCTGCACCGCCACATGATCAAAGCCGTCGCCGCTCGCAATATCAAATGTGCGCGCCTAGCCCTCGAACTCCCGCAGCCCGCATAGGCCGCCTCATAGGCCCGCATGAGGTATAACCCCGCATCGAGGGTAGCTACTCCCCGCATCGCCCCGACTCGCACCGCATGGCCACATAGACCGCATGACCATAAAGGCCGCACACTAACCTGAACTCGAGCCCGCATAGACAGCCCCAAGGACCCGCATGAGGTATTCTCAATCACGGTCCTGCATCGCTCGAGTCTACCCCGCATCGGAGGGCAGCTTAACCCCTAAACACGAGTGGTATAATACCAACATAACAGCTTATCGCTTAAACAACCTAAGCACAATCAAGGGAAAACCCTTTACACAAACATCACGTATCACTAACACACGTAAGATCCTAATATGATTACTTACCAAATCAACACGAAGGTATTACAAGGCTATCACAAACCAACACGATCCAGTTATACACACAAGGTACATTCTATTATATGATTAACAAGATCGAGTATCTATTCTCAAAGTACTTCATACATTATCTTTTAAAAGATACGTTACGTTTACAAAAGTCACACAATACCCGTAGTATATGAAAACTAGAGTGATTATCTTTTGAAGTAAAGCAAAACACTTCTCTTTGTAAAATCAAGTAACAACATTATTTCTCAAACGTCCAAGTTTGCCTAATTTCAAATGTTCACGTTTCTTACTTTAGAAAGGTTTCGTAGTTCATAGTCTTATTCATTTAAGAATATAATTCTCTTTTAAACTGTTATACCCCGTATTTCCAGAGTATGTACGTGAGGGCGTACGTATTAAATTTTTTGCCTTAAGAGTTGGCTTTGGTTCGAAATTTGGGCACAAGTGCCGAGTAGAGTCGCCGACTAAACGCTTTCCATTTTTCGTAGGAAAATTCCGCCATGTCATTTATTATTTTTGGCGGATTTTTCCGAGACGTAACATTTTGGATCAACGAGGGTGACACGGTCACCTCACATTGGAAGCAAATAGGGCTTGACGATCAAGGCCCAAGAGGATCGTGGCCTCGCCGATCGTCCCTCCTTTTGGCCTTGCTTTGTGGCTTGTTTTGCGAGTGTTTTCAGGAGTGTTTTGGGTGCACTTGGCTTGATCTTGGCCTTACACTTGCCTAACACATGGACGGATCTTGGCCATCGGTTGGCCTTTGCTTGGCCTATAAATAGCTCCCCTTGTAAAGACTTTCTTCATCCACAAATTGTTCTAAGTAATAAATCCCTTCCTCCTCTTGTAGACTCTCGCCCAAGAGCTCCTCTCCTCTCTTGCGAGCCAGCCGAGAGCCTCCCCTTTCTAATGGTGCTAGCGTGGGTACCCCTAGCCTAGTTTTTTCGTATAATACCCCTTTGTCATGGTATAGAAATACCCTAGTATTGTTATAATGCCCAAAATACCTTAGCCTTGTACCTTGTAGTATTCCAAAAGATACCTCTATACGTAGAGTCTTAAATACTACCTTTGTCCTTTTAGTCTCAAACCAAAACCCAAGGAATCTTCATTGTTGTTTCAGTACTTAAGAGAAGTTGGTTAGAACTTCTAAGGGTTGTTTGGAGCGGATCGAGCACTCGAGTAGAGCTAAACCTTGCTCGTGAGCTACATTAAACTCTGATAATTTTTGGGCTTATCGAGGTAAATATCTGTCTCCTATTGTAATTGGAAATTACATACGGTTGAATATATAGTTGTTGTATACTATATATAGAACTGAACTTAGTATTGTGGCAATGTCTTTGACTTAAGCTCAAGAATGAAGAATTGAACAAGAATCACATGTAAGGTTAATAAAGAGAAGAATCAATCAGAATTACATAGACTGTACAAAGAGACTTGTGTAGTATTACCGAGTAGAATTGTACGTCCTGCTAGACGTGTTAACCCCCGTTGGCTTCGTAGCCACTCGATAAAGGAGAGATTTACGCCATATGTGTGTGAGCGCCGAATTTTCTCAGAGAAAGTTAGAAACTTGTGTTTTGGGGGTTAATAGACGCCAGACCTTTATAGTGAAAGTACTAAGAGTAGCGATTCTACCGATGAGCGGAAAGTGGCTAGCGGTCAGAGTACTGGAGCATTTGCTTATTGTCGATAAATCGTCGCAGGTACGTGAACCTCTTCCTATCTCTTCTAGCATGATATGTGTGAACTATGTAGTACGGTAGACGCATACGTGTTAATCGTGCTTGATTGTTTAAAACATAAAGTGTTATAACGCTTTTATGGAAGTCGTTATAACCTTTACGTAGGTAAGAAAATACTTTGTGGTTTTAAAAGTAATCGATGTGAATTATAAATCGCTAGTTATAATAAAGAACTTGATGTATTTCAAAAGATTTATAAATCGCTTTTGAAGAGAGTAACACTTGGTTTTAAAGGTTTTAAAAAGAGTTATACTAGCTTTACGGAGTTAGGTATAATGTCTTAAGAGAGGTAAAGAAAATGGTTTATCGATGTCAAGTTAAGAGACTTGATCTTATAAGATAAGAGACTTAACTTATTTGATTTAATGAGGATGTTCAGGTGAAACCTCATTCGTGAGTAATGAGTACTTGGTTTTATTTAAAGTGGATAATGTTTTATCGATTTCTAAATCGTAACGTATCGGCTGCACTAATCGCAAATGCTAATAAAGGAAAATGTATCAATAATGATGTATCGTATTAAAACCAAGAGAAACCTCCATCCGCATAGAAACTAAGATTTAGACAAATGATATTACATTTTCTAGATCATGGTCACAGAATAAGAATGTTGTAAACAAGAATAACCTACTCACGCTGAGACTTATATTACTCAATTGTTCTAAAAAGAAATCAAGTGATTAAGTTTATGAACTATGAAACCATTTGAAATGAGAAGCTTGAGTAATTCAAACTAGGCAACCGAACTTAGAAAAGAATGTTGTTACTTGATTTTGAAAAGGACGCTGGTTGGTCATTCTTATACTACTGTATCGTGACTTTATAAAAGTAATGGATCTCTTTAAAAGAACTTAACGATGTAGTACTGGGTTAAAACCCGACTTTGGCATAATACTTGAAGTGTGAGAGTCAGTGAAACTCGCCTATGTCGCTGTGAAACTTGTCGCCACGGATTTTTGTGGATAGCCTTCATTGCCAGCTATGGTATTTTTCCGTTACCGCTCTTCGACATGGTGGACTTGTCGAGAACTTACTCGACGCGGGCAGTGATGGAGAATTCCACGTATGTTTCCATTTTGATTATCGCCTTGTTGTTGATGTCACATGGACATGTCTACACCGACGCAAGATTCCAGGCACGTGGCTACGCGCGTGGTCGACCACCAAAGATATTGTCATATCGAGGTTACACGGGCATGTCTACACCGGCGCGATTCGGGTACGGCCACGCGCCTTGTTATTATTGTCGCAATACGGACGGTTCACACCGATGCAAGATTCCGGGGTACGTGGCCACGCTACGGTACGGTCGACCACCCAAAGAGGTCGTTATTGAGGTTACACGGCATGTCTACACCGGCGCAGATTCCGGTACGTGGCCACGCGCTCATATTATTGTCGCAACACGGACGGTCTACACCGATGCAAAGATTCCGGGGCACGTGGCCACGCGCACGGTTGACCACCCAGAGGTCGTTATCGAGGTTATACGGGCATGCCTACACCGATGCAGATTCCGGTACGCGCCACGCAAATTTGTTATTGTTGCATCACGACATGCCTACACCGATGCAAGATTCCGGCACGCGCCATGACGCGAACACGATGGATGCTGCGGCGAGACCCATAGTTATATTTGAGTGGTGACTTGAGGCGCGAGTCCCCGACTGATCGCTTTATGTCGCTGCATCGTATTTTTGGTTATCATACATGTCTCCCGCTTTAAGCTATTATGATTTCATTTACATTATTTGACAAGCCACATACTGCAATTGCCAGATCGACTCCTTCGGCCGCTCATGCCGCAGTAGAGGTACATCGGCCGTGGATCCCCGCCTAGATCTCATTTCAACAAGGCTGAAAGCTCCGTTTCCTTCGAGGCTTATCTTTGCATGCTTTCTCGAGTCAGAGGTTCTTGTACATTCTGTGGTACGCGGCCCGTCCCGCCATAGTTGTTGTAAATCTTAGGTCCGTAGTAATCGCTGCAAGTGTGGTTTGTAAAAAGGACAACTGCTCGTTTTGTATATACCGGGCAAATCGCTTTGCTGGCCTGCTTATTATTATATCTCTTGTTTCATGACTCGTGTTTTATTTTCCGCCGTTTTCTCGACGTTGTATCACTAGGTGCCCGGTAAGACACCAGAACGCCCGGATCGGGCGTTACAAAGTGGTATCAGAGCGCTTAGTCTCTGAAAGTGTCTGCTGCATCGCGTCTAGTAGTCTTGATTATCGCGTGTCAGGCACCACATCTATAATCGTGAGGCTATAGGACATTTAGGATTGGTTTCATTCTTCTCATTCCGAGATCGCGCCTTAGAGCCGTCGTAAGTCGACCCCTCCGACGTGTTTCGCTTTTACCGCTATGCCTCGCGAAAGGCAACCAGGCCCGGCGGCAAGGCACCGGCGGAGTCGCCAGTGGATTCGTAGGAGTACGGTGGCGCAGCCCGGCCAAGACTGAGGTGCTTCGACGGCGAGTTTTGCGACGCCGCCAAAGACCAAAGAAGTTTAGAACCGCAGCAGCCGTCACGAGACTACAAGACTGAGCCTCCACCCCACACCGAGCGGGAGACGGGTCACGCGAGATGGCCCGCTTATCGCCGTGGTCAGGCCGATACGGTGATAGGCCGGACGCAGTAGCCTCAGCCCAAAGAAGACTGTAGCACCCGAGGCGCATAGCTGAGGCTACGGATTTCCTTAGTCAGCCCGCCCGAGTTTTACTGGTCGAGGCCGGAGGATGATCCGCAGGAGTTCATCCGCCGCCTGCAGAGGATCACGCGTGATCAAGGCTTCGTAGATCGAAGTCAGGATATTTGTTCGTGACGGCCGCGCGATACCGCAATATCATGCGTGATTTCGCGAGCTCTCCGGGAGAGCATGCACTTCCACCGCTTGGGACGAAGCGGGCCTTCCCGGCACATTTCTTGCCTCCACAAACGGCGAGGCTCGCCGGCAGATTTTTGATGTCGAGGCGCACCCGCGCATGCCGGAGTACAATGTGGAGTTCACCTATCGTCCCGTGATGTTCCCGCATTAGTAGCTAGTATGGAGGATCGAGTGCACCGATATGTTACAGTGGCTCACGATTACCTTGCAGAGTTGTTCGCAGTTTTCACCGCACGACATTGCCCGCATTCGTGCTCATGCACTGCGCGGCGAGCGCAGATCGACGCAGCGGACCGCCACAGGTTAAGGCGCCAAGACGGATATTTTGGCGATTTTCGAGGCGGACCGCCAAGAAGAGACTAGCATGTACTCCGCCATTGCAGAGTGGTCCTCCGCAGCCTTCGACCTCGGGATATTCAGAGCGTGTCGTGGCTCCTGTGTTTCGGGATGTTCGCGAGTAGAGGTGTTGCTGATGCAGCCACCCCTACCTCGCTGGTCGATGCGTAGACCGATTTCGTGAGGTCGTAGCACTGGCGGAGCTTGTTATTCTTGCGCCACCAGGCCATATGACGAGAGACTGTCCACTGTGGTAGCGCTGTAGGATAGCACAGACTACTAGAGCCATGCCACTGAGAGGTCGCGCGAAGCTTCCCGCTAGCGATCTCGAACCGCTTAGTTTCGTATATCCTTAACCTCTGTAGTTTTGTGTGTATTGATGTTGTCGATGTGTTTAATGATATGTTTGATAGCTTTGTGCTAAAATGTGATTTAGAAACTCGTTAGTGAAAAGGGTAAGTCCTCGGTAAGCTGAAATGGAAGCAGTAGCCATGACCGTAGAGGTAAGATTGTTCTGATCTAGAAACTAGAGTCGGGCGCCAGCTGGTCGGGTCAGCTGCGGGCCAACCCGCCCCGCTTTTGGCGGCGGTCACTCGGGTGGTCCCGCCAGCGGCAGGTCACGAGGTGCTAGCCCAAGTTTAGATGACCATCGATGAGTTCGTGGATACGCTCGACCGTAATCACTTCGCAAGGCCGAGAATGGCCTTAGAGGAAATCGAGGTTAGTAAGATGACCAAGCTCGAGGCAGTGACTCAAGCGGTTGGAAACAGCGCTGATCGAGGCGCGCGCATCAAAGAGTTCGAGTGTTCGGTAGCGGTACAACGAGATGTGAAGTTAACGCGCGATCGCTTTCAGTGAAACGAATGCGCGGGGTATCTTACGGACGCGGTGAGAATTTGTTTTGTATCTTCGAGGTGGATCCTCGTGGACTGGATTGGCGATTTTGTGCAGTGTTATTTCGGCCAGCGTGGCATGTTTGATTCTCGTAGCATAAGAGCGAAGACTATACCGACGCCGCTTGTTTTGAGACTCAAGGAACATTCGACGAATGTTTCTGGGGAAGAATGTTATACCTCAGATTTCCGCAGTACGCAATGAGGGCGACGATAAATTTTTTGCCTTAAGAGTTGGCTTTGGTTCGAAATTTGGGCACAAGTGCCGAGAGTCGCCGACTAAACGCTTCCACGCTTTTCGTAGGGAAAATTCCGCCATGTCATTTATTATTTTTATGGATTTTTCCGAGACGAATATTTTGATCAACGAGGGTGACATGTGTCACCTCACATCGAAGCAACAGGGCTTGACGATCAAGGCCCAAGAGGATCGTTGGCTCGGGCCGATTGGTCCTCCTTTGTGCCTTGTTTTGTGGCTTGTTTCATGGAGTGTTTCGTGGAGGTTTTCGGTGCACTTGGCTTGATCTTCGCCTTACACTTGCCTAACACATGGATGGATTCGCCATTGGTCGCCTTTGCTTGGCCTATAAATAGCTCCCTTTGTGAAGACTTTCTTCATCCACAAATTGTTCTAAGTAATAAATCCCTTCCTCCTCTTGTAGACTCGCCCAAGAGCTCCTCTCCCTCTCTCGTAGCCAGCCGAGAGCCTCCCCTCTAGCTGGTGCTAGCCGGTACCCCCTAGCCTAGTTGTTTTCGTGATAATACCCTTTGTCAGGTATAGAAATACTCCCTAGTATTGTTATAATGCCCAAAATACCTTAGCCTCAGACCTGTAGTATTCCAAAGATACCTCTATACGTAGAGTCTTAAATACTACCTTTGTCCTTTTAGTCTCAAACCAAACCCTAAGGAATCTTCATTGTTGTTCAAGTACTTAAGAGAAGTTGGTTAGTACTTCTAAGGGTTGTTTGAGCGGATCGAGCACTCCTGAGTAGAGCTAAACCTTGCTCAGAGCGACATTAAACTCTGATAATTTTGGGCTTATCGAGGTAAATATCTTGTCCCCTATTGTAATTGGAAATTACATACGTGTTGAATATATAGTTGTTGTATACTATATATAGAATCAACTTAGTATTGTGGCAATGTCTTTGACTTAAGCCCAAGCATGAAGAATCGAACAAGAATCACATGTATGTTAATAAAGAGAAGAATCGAATCAGAATTACATGCGATCAGATTGCAAAGACTTGTGTAGTATTACCGAGTAGAATTGTACGCGCCCGTTAGACGGTTAACCCCTCGTTGGCTTGGTAGCCACTCGATAAAAGAGGAGATTTACGCTGCCATGTGTGTAGGCCGAATTTTCTCAGAGAAAGTTAGAACTTGTGTTTGGGGTTAATAGACGCTTGTGACCTTTATAGGTGAAAGTACTAAGAGTAGCGATTCTACTCGAGGGCGGCGGCTAGCGTGTTGTAGTACTTCGAGCATTTGCTTATTGTCGATAAATCGTCACGAGGTACGCTAACCTCTTCCTATCTCTTCTAGCACGATACGTGGAACTATGTAGTACGGTAGACGCATACGTGTTAATCAGGTTGACAGTTTAAAACATAAAGTGTTATAACGCTTTACGGGAAGTCAAGTTATAACAATTTACGTAGGTAAGAAAATACTTTGTGGTTTTAAAAGGTAATCGATGGAATTATAATCGCTAGTTATAATAAAGAACTTGATGTATTTCAAAAGATTTATAAATCGCTTTACTTAGAGTAACACTTGGTTTTAAAGGTTTTAAAAGAGTTATACTAGCTTTACGAGTTAGGTATAATGTCTTAAGAGAGGTAAAGAAAATGGTTTATGTCAAGTTAAGAGACTTGATCTTATAAGATAAGAGACTTAACTTATTTGATTTAATGAGGATGTCAGGTGAAACCTCATTCGTGAGTAATGAGTACTTGGTTTTATTTAAAGGATAATGTTTTACCGATTTCGAAATCGTAACGTGTATCGACGCACCACCGCAAATGCTAATAAAGGAAAATGTATCAATAATGATGTATCGATTAAAACCAAGTAAACCTCCATCCGCATAGAAACTAAGATGAGACAAAATGATATTACATTTTCTAGATCATGGTCATTAATAAGAATGTTGTAAACAAGAATAACCTACTCTCACGCGAGACTTATATTACTCAATTGTTCTAAAAGAAATCAAGTGATTAAGTTTATGAACTATGAAACCATTTGAAATGCAGGTTTCGAGTAATCAAACTAGGCAACCGAACTTAGGAAAAGAATGTCATACTTGATTTTGAAAAGGGACGTGGGTTGGTCATTCTTATACTACTGCATCGTGACTTTATAAAAGTAATGGATCTCTTTAAAAGAACTTAACGATGTAGTACTTTGGGTTAAAAACCGACTTTGGCATAATACGAGAGTACTTGAGTCAGGTGAAACTTGCTATGCTTGTTGTGAAACTTGCTTGCATTTGACGATAGCCTTTGTCAGCCAAATATGGTATTTCGTGTTACCGCGACTCGGTCGAGGGCCTGACTTGTCGAGAACTTACTCGACGCGGCAGCTGCAAATGGAGAATTCCACGCATGTTTCCATTTTGATTATCGCCTGTCATTGATGTCATACGGACATGTCTACACCGACGCAGATTCCGGCACGTGGCTACGCGCAGGTCGACCACCCAAGATATTGTTATTGAGGTTACATGGGCATGTCTACACCGATGCAGATTCGGGGTACGTGGCCACGCGTCATATTATTGTCGCAACATGGACGGTCTACACCGACGCAAGATTCGGCATGCGGCCACGCGTACGGTCGACCACCCAAGAGGTTGTTATCGAGGTTATACGGGCATGTCTACACCGGCGCAAAGATTCCGGTACGTGGCCACGCCTTGTTATTATTGTTGCAACATGGACGCGGTTCACACCGATGCAAGATTCCGGCACGGGCCACGCGTACGGCGACCACCCAGAGGTCGTTATCGAGGTTACGGGCACGCCTACACCGACGCAAAGATTCGGTACGTGGCCACGCGCCTGTTATTATTGTCGCATCATGGACATGTCTACACCGATGCAAGATTCGGTACGCGCCATGACGCGAACATGACGGATGCTGTGGGCGCGACCCATAGTTATATTCGAGTGGTGACTTCGGCGCGAGTCCCCGACTGATCGCTTTATGTCATGCATCAGATTTTGGTTATCATACATTTATCCTGATTTTTAAGATATTATGATTTCATTTACATTATTTGACAAGCCACATACTGGTACCAGATCGACTCCTTCGGCCGCTCATGCCGCAGTAGAGGTACATCTGGCCGTGGATCCCCGCCTAGATCTCATTTCAAGGCTGAAAGCTCCGCCTTCTCGAGGCTTATCTTGCATGTTTCCTCAGTTGTAGGTTCTGTACATTCGTGGTACAGGGTGCCTCGCCCGCCATAGTTGTTGTAAATCTTAGAGGCCTGTAATCGCCAGCAAGTGTGGTTTGTAAAAGGACAACTGCTCGGCTACAGATATACCATGCAAATCGCTTTGCTGGCCTGCTTATTATTATATCTCTGTTTCATGACTCGTGTTTTATTTTTCCACGGTTTTCTCGATGTTGTATCACTAGTGCCCGGTAAGGCACCAAGAATCTGCCCGGATCTGCGTTACATAAACTATCCGAGAAACATAAGCCTTATATGCGAGTAGGATATTCTGTTTATAACAATCTTATTACAAAAAGACATGATCTAGGAAATATCATTTTGTCTCATCTTAGCTTCTATGCAGATGGAAGTTTCTACCGTTTTAATAATACTTAATCACAAACATTTCTTTTATTAACGCCGCAGCGGTTTGTCGATACACATTCTGATTTCAAATCAAGAAACATTCTTAAGTCGCTATTACCTAGCTTCCCATAAAGCTAGTATAACTCTTAAGTTTTCAAAACCAAGTATTACTTCTTCTTTCAAATGATTCAAAAATCTTTGAAATACTTCAAGTTCTTTATTAACACATAATAAGCCGCTTATAGTTCAAATCGCTTACCTTTTAAAACCACAAGTATTTTCTTACCAACATAAGGTCGTTATAACCAACTTCCCATAAAGCCGTTATAACACTTTATGTTTTAAACCAATCAAATACATTTAGCACACGTGACGCTCACCGCATTACATAGTTCACACATATCATGCTAGAAGAGATAGGAAGAGGTTCACATACCTCGCGAGTATCGACTAATAGCAAACGCCCAAGTACTTCCAACCGCCGGCTACTCCTTGCCAAGATCGCGCCACGCCGTAGTACTCAACCTATAAGGCCACGCGCGCTTTATTAATATTTAGATCCCTTCGCAGAACATTCTACGTAAAATTCGCAGATCCCCCGCAACAGAAATCTCCTCCTCTAATCTGGGCCGACTACCAAGCCAACCAGGGGTTATACGCCTAAACCGACGTACACCCTACCTCACAGAAGGCTACACAAGTTCATCAGAATACACCCATGTAAATACAGCTTCAAGACTCTTCTTCAAAAGGTTTCTTATTATTCAGCTTAAGTCAAAAGACATTGCCGATAACTACGCTCATTCTATATATAGTATACTTCAACTATATAATCATACAACATGTAATTTCCAATTACAATAGGGACAAGATATTTACCTCGATAAGCCCATAATTATCCGAGTTTAAATGCCGATCCCGAGCAAGGTTTAGCTCCTACTCCGAGGCGCCCGACCGCCTCCAAACAACCCTTAGAAGTTCTAACCAACTTCTACTTATTACTCCAACTAACTATGGAGATTTTCCTTAGTGGTTTCGTTTTGTGACTAAGGAAGTATAATAGTATTTCCGGCTTTTCAGATAAGATAACCTTAATACTACAAGGCATACTGCTAAGGTAATTGGGCATTATAACAATACTTTGAGAGTATTTCTACCAAGAGGGGGTATTATACTAAAACAACTAGGCTAGTGGGTACCCACACAAGCACCCCAAGCGAGTGGGAAGTGGCTCTCGCCATGGAGTGAGGCTGGCCGAACTCTACACTGGGGAGGAGGAGGATTTAACACTTAGAAATATTTTAGGAACGGATGAAGAAGTCATCAAAGAGTGGTATTTATAGTTCTAGCAAAGGCCAACTAATGGCCAAGATCTTGCCAAGTGCAAGGTGTAGGCCAAGATCTGCCAAGTGCACCTTATCCATCTACCACAAAAATATCCTACCAACCCTTGACCAAACAAGGCCAATTGCCTACCCTTTACCGCTAACGTAGTTCCAACGGAGGGTGACAAGTGTCGCCTCGCTGCCAAAAAGGTTTCACTAAAAATCCGCAAAAATTAAAATGACATAGCCGAATTTTCCCTACGAAGTCAGGAAAACGCTTCGCCGAAAACGACTCTAACCGTGTTGTGAACAAATAAATTTCGCCAAGCCTAATTCTCAAGTTCAAATTTTCACGCACGCCCCACGCATACCTGAAATACGGTATAACATTCTCCTCCTTAGAAACATTCGCCCGAATGTTCCTTCTAAGTCTCAAACAAACGCCGCCAAGATAGTCTTCACTACCATACTTACTTAAACAATCTCGCCACAATGGCCACGTAAACAATCACAAAAATACTTACATCCAAGTCCACGAGGAAACACCTCTCCGGTCTAAAATATACTTCCTTCGCACCTTCTCCTTACAAAAGAAATGATCACATCTATGCTCGCCATACATGCTCGCTTCTTCCCGATACCACTTTTGTCACTTTGCCGCGAGGTTCTAGTGTCACCCGCGACTCCAACAAATGGTACCGACTACATGCGATCCCCGAGGTCAGACACTCAACTCTTACCACATTTCGACATCGCTTCGCTTCCAAAACTCGTTACTATCTCTAACGTGGTCATCATTAATCGAACACTGACGGATCTCCGATACTTTCCCGATCATAACAATACGAAAGATCGGACGCATCGCTTCCTAAGCCTGACGGCAAAGCTAACATATAGGCAACCCGCCTACTCGCACCAGATCCGTAAGGCCCAAAGTAACTCGCTAAGTTCCTCTCGCTTTCCAAAACTCGCCACACCCAAACCGGGTGGTATCTTCAAGACCGACCGCCAACTCAACTCTGCTGCCGCGCCGATTATCCGCACGATTTCTCCGAGCCGCCGTAACCTCCTCTAGACAAGCTTTACCCTATCCACATTCTCGCCGAACAAGCCCGAACCAACTATCCGAATCATGCCAACATCGAACCAATCGACTCAGCCTACACTTCCGCCCTACAAGGCCTCATAAGGCGACATTCAAACCGAAATGGTAGCTTAAACACTCTCTCCACAGTGACAACAATCCCACAACTACCCCGACCCACACACCGCCCGAGGCGAATGCGATTCGAGACTCACCGAAGTTCTTAACCCCGCTGTAAAACTTCCAAACAAAAACAGCCGCACTGGCTCCACTGTCACATAAGGTGAAGGTAGGCACCCTGCAGCCTTTACAACCTTTCTGATAAAACAACACCCGAGTAAAAGGTCTTTGCTAGAAAACAAGACCGACTTCCTCGCCCGACCATCGGTCGAACGATCCACGACCAGACTGGTTAACTAAACTCGGGCCTAACACCTCGTAATCCCAACCCAAAGCGACCACCACAAACCGACCCACCACCAAACTCGCTGGTTGACGCAACGCGGGCCTCAACCCGACCCGCAACGCGCACCATACTAGCTCCCGAACCTAACAATCTCACTAATCACGCTATTTAAAACCTAATGTCTTCTTAGTTCAACTACCCTTTCATTCCACACTACTCAGTGACTAATCCCACAAACATAACTCACGTGCACTATGCACTCCTATAAGTGGTCAAACATAAACAATACATCTTTTACTCGAGACGGCCTTACCTCTAAGGTCTCTACGATAAAACTCTAAGGCTCACACCTTCTCTATCCCCAAAATCTTACTCTGCTAACCCACCATGATTTCTAATCACAACTAACACACTTCTATCGTAACATAGCACTCAAGGTATACTCACCTTATCACACATACAGATCTCTGAGGGTTAAGGATATATCTATATTCACCGCTTTCACTCCTTAGTCGCTCTAATCAAACCTCGCCTGTAGGCGATACCGCTAAGATGACAAACTACCCACCGATCCCAAGGCTAAGTCCTCCCGCAAGGACACTCTTTCGACATCGCACTGACGGTCATAGTACAACACGCATTAACTAAAAGACGACATTCTCGATGACGCCACACATCGTGAACACCGAGAAAATCAATCCGGATGGCCGAACCTACGCAGCGTGAACCTAAGCTCGAGCTCACCAACTCGTGATACCCTAACGCCCCAACCCCGCGAGGACCTTTCGCACCGATGGATGCGCATAATCTAATCACGCGAGGCGACTCACCTCGCAGTTACCAAAGGACCTTGCTACTCGCCCTCTTCTCGCCGCCCTTCGTTAACCCGCCGATCTCTACGCTTTCCGCCGCGCATAAGCCCGCATACGTGCCATGCTCGCTTCAATCAAGAACTTACTTTGCACAACCTTCTCGCTGATATTCATCAAGACTCGCGCAGACATCGGTATACTCGTAGTCAAATCCATAGTTAGTAATGTGGTCGCCTCCTTGAAATCTATATTCTCTGCTCCCTGGCCGTGGAACCGGGCGTTCAAATATCATGGCCGAGAGAATCGCCGCCGCGGCAAACTCGCTGTACAGCGACGCCGCAAAACTCCCCGAACGAAGCACCACCCTGTGTGATGATCGGGCATGTGCCCACGAATCTCTCAGACTTACTCGCAGCCTCCCTGCCGCCTTGCCTCTCCGGGCCGTTTCACGCGAGGCATAACGGTAGTGGAAAGAAATACGTTAGAGGGTCCAACTTACAACACCGCCTAAGGCACGATCTCAGAGTGAAGAATAGAAACCAATCCTAAATATCATATAGCCTCCCGACATCGCGTGCACAACACACCGATAATCAAGACTTCATCGATACGGTCAGAGACACTTTCCGAGGATTAATCGCCTGATACCACTTTTGTCACGACCAACTCGGCCCGTGGATCGTGCCTTACCCCGGCACCCTAGTGATACAACATCGTAGTAATCACAACATAATACACATACATGAAACAAATGAAGTACAAAACAAGAACTGAGTAAAACTTGCCTTTCTAAGATATATAAATAATAACTCTTACAAATGAACAGCTTTAATCCTTTTTACAAACCCCGCCACAACAAGATTACATGCACTTAAGAAAATGATACGATAACAACGGCGATGGCTCCCGCCATACCCTCAATGTAAATACCTACAACGACAGTGACTATACTAAGATAAGCCTCCTGAGAAACGGAGCTTTCTAAACGCCGAATCGGACCCTAAGAGCGAGGATCAACGATCGCGATTTTACTCGCAGATGAACGCAGCTCGGGCGAGGTCATAACAGTACCAAGTATGTGAAATACGAAGATATCAGAAATGAAATCATAGTAGTCTATGTAAAGGTGAGACATGTATGATAACCAAACTACAGCCATTAATAAATAAGGCCATATGTCTAGTCGTGACTCACGCCCAAGTCATCACTCCAATATAACAACGGGTCTCACGCCACAACATCAATCATGCCCGTGGAATACCTTCCTCACCGCCAGCCAATGATAGAAAAGCACCAAGGAATACACATGAACAAAGCAGTCCCACTCGTTCAAATAAAACAAGACAGGTGGCACGTAAGGCATAGCCGCCTACTAACACCTACAAGATTAACAAGGTCATAAATCGATTATGATATCCGCTCTGACTGTCACATGATCAAAGCCGTCGCCGCTCGCACATCAAATGTGCGCGTTTAGCCCCGAACTCCCCGCAGCCCGCATAGGCCGCCTCATAGGCCCGCATGAGGTATAACCCCGCATCGAGGTAGCTACTCCCAAGATCGCCCCGACTCGCACCGCACGCCACATGCATCGCATGACCATAAAGGCCGCACACTAACCTCGAACTCTCGTAGCCCGCATAGGCCCCCAAGGACCCGCATGAGGTATTCTCGAATCACGGTCCTGCATCACCGAGTCTACCCCGCAGACGGAGGCGCTTAACCCCTGAACACTGAGTGGTATAATACCAACATAATAGCTTATCGCTTAAACAACCTAAGCACAATCAAGCGGAAAACCCTTTACACAAACATCACGTATCACTAACACACGAAGATCCTAATATGATTACTTACCAAATCAACACGGCGTATTACAAGGCTATCACAAACCAACACGATCCAGCTTATACACACAAGGTACATTCTATTATATGATTAACAAGATCGAGTATCTATTCTCAAAGTACTTCATACATTATCTTTTAAAAGATACGCTACGCTTACAAAAGTCACACAATACCCGTAGTATATGAAAACTAGAGTGATTATCTTTTCAAGTAAAGCAAAACACTTCTCTTTGTAAAATCAAGTAACAACATTATTTCTCAAACGCCCAAGTTTGCCTAATTTCAAATGTTCACGCTTCTTACTTTAGAAAGGTTTCAGAGTTCATAGTCTTATTCATTTAAGAATATAATTCTCTTTAAACTATCCGAGAAACATAAGCCTTATATGCGAGTAGATATTCTTGTTTATAACAATCTTATTACAAAGAACATGATCTAGAAATATCATTTTGTCTCATCTAGCTTCTATGCAGATGGAAGTTTCTACCGTTTTAATAATACTTAATCACAAAACATTTCTTTATTAACGCCGCAGTTGGTTTGTCGATACACATTCTCGATTTCCAAATCAAGAAACATTCTAAGCTGCTATTACCTAGCTTCCCATAAAGCTAGTATAACTCTTAAGTTTTCAAAACCAAGTATTACTTCTTCTTTCAAATGATTCAAAATCTTTGAAATACTTCAAGTTCTTTATTAACACATAATAAGCCGCTTATAGTTCAAATCGCCACCTTTTAAAACCACAAGTATTTTCTTACCAACATAAGGTCGTTATAACTAACTTCCCATAAAGCCGTTATAACACTTTATGTTTTAAACCAATCAAATACATTTAGCACATGTATCAGAACGACTGCCTGCCCAAGCATCGTGCCTTACCCCGGCACCCTAGTGATACAACATCGTAGAAAACCAAATGAAATAAAACTTTACACAAGAAACAAGATATATGAACATAAACAAAGCAACCAAAACGGCCTTCGTGATATACATAAAACTCAATAGCTTTAATCTTACAACCCCGCCACAACAGACTACATACTCTAAGATTTACAACGACTATGACGGACAGGCCCCGCCATACCCCAATGTACAAGAACCTACAACTCGTGGAACACATACTAAAAGATAAGCCTCCAAGAAACGGAGCTTCCCAATACGCCGAATCAGGATCCTAAGAGCGGATCCACGATCGATGATTTCTACCATGCAGATGAACGCAGCCTCAAGGAGGTCAAGATAACAGTACCAAGTATGTGAAATCAGAAAATATCAGAATGAAATCATACTAGTCTATATAAGGCAGAGACATGATGATAACCAAACTACGCTCACAACATAAAAGCAAATATATCCATGTGGACTCACGCCTCAAGTCATCACTCAAATATAACTACGGGTCTCACGCCCACAACATCAATCATGTTCGCATCACGGCCGCATGCCCCTACTCAGACGGCAGACATGTCCATGATGCAACAATAATACCAATGCCCCATGGCCACACGCCCTAATTCTACCTGTAGACACGCCCATGTGACATCAACAATAATATATCGGGTGATCAACCCCGCCGCACGCCACATGCCCCTAATTCTACCTGCAGATACGTCCATGTAACCACAATAACAATATATCGTAATCAACCCGACCGCACGGGCCGCATGCCCCTGACTGCAGACGGCAGATACGCCCATGTGACATCAACAACAAGACAAGAATCAAAATGGAAACATACCCGCGGAATTCTCCATCACCGCCAAAGACGCCCAAGTAAGTTCTCAATAAGTCGACCGCCTCTATCGAGAGACGCCAGAATACGTAAATACCACACTTGCACAACAAAGGCTATCATCACAAGCATAGGCAAGTTTCACAACAACAAGCATAGGCAAGTTTCACAACAACAAGCATAGCAAGTTTCACACAACTCAAAGTACTTTCATTTTACGCCAAAGTCCTGTTTTTAACCCCAAAGTACTACATACGCTAAGTTCTTTTAAAAGAGATCCATTACTTTTATAAAAGTCACCCGACACCCGTAGTATTAGAATTCACCAACCCACCTTCCTTTTCAAAATCAAGTAACAACATTCTTTCCTAAGTTCCAGCTTGCCTAGTTTCAATTACTCAAGCTTCTCATTTTCAAATGGTTTCATAGTTCCCAAACTTAATCACTGATTCCTTTTAGAACAATCGAGTAACATATGTCATATACGAGTAGTTTATTCTCTTATAACGATCTTATTACAAAGAGCATGATCTAGAAAATGTAATATCATTTTGTCTCATCTTAGCTTCTACGCAGATTGAGGTTTCTACCGTTTTAATACAACACATCATTATTCAATACATTTTCCTTTATTAACGCCGCAGTTGGTCCTGTCGATACACATTCGATTCCCAAATCGTGAAACATTATCCCTTTAAAACCAAGTACTCATTACTCACGAACGAGGTTTCACACAAACATCCACATTAAAACAAATAAGTTACGCTCTTATCTTATAAGATCAAGTCTCTTAACTTCTAACATCAAGAAACCATTTTCACTTACATAAGGTCGTTATAACTAACTTCCCATAAAGCTATTATAACACCCTATGTTTTAAACCAACCAAATCACTTAGCACACGTACGCCTCACCGCACTACATAGTTCACAACAATCATGCTAGAAAAGATAGAAGAGGTTCACATACCTCGCGACGATTTATCGACAATAAGCAAAATGCTCCAAGTACTACAACCTTGCTAGCCCTTTCCACTCCTCGAGAATACGCTACTCTTAGTACTTTCACCTATAAAGGTCACAAACGCCTATTAACCCCAAAACACAAGTTTCTATCTTTCTACGTAAAATTCGCAAAGACCTCCCGCAACAACAGAATCTCCTCCTCTATCGAGGCCACTACTAAGCCAACCAGTGGGGTTTACACGCCTACCCTGACGTGTACAATTCTACTCAAGAATACTACACAAGTCATCGCACACAAATTCTATGTAAATACAATCATGGGCTAGCTTTATTCTTCAGCTTAAGTCAAAAGACATCACAATACTAAGTAGTTCCATATACAGTATACTTCAACTATATATTCTAACAAACATGTAATTTCCAATTACAATAGAGGACAAGATAATTACTCGATAAGCCCAAAATTATCCAAGTTATAATGTCGATCCCGAGCAAGGTTTAGCTCCACTCCGCGCCCAAACCACTCCAAACAACCCTTAGAAGTTCTAACTAACTTCTACTCAAATACTTCAACCAACTACGAAGATTTCCTTGTGGTTTCTTTGAGACTAAAAGGACAAAAGGTAGTATTTCCTGACTCTACGAAAGAGGTATCTTGGAATACTACAAGGTACAAGGCTAAGGTATTTTGGGCATTATAACAATACTAGGAGTATTTCTATACCACAACAAGTGGGTATTATACTAAAACAACTAGGCAGTGGTACCCTACGCCAAGGCACCACAAAGGGGAGGAGGAGGCTCGCCAAGACTCTCAAAAGAGTGGGGATGAGTTCGACGAACTCAACACTAGAGGAGGAGGGATTTTAGGCTCGAAGGTTTCATCATGGACGAAGAGTTCATCAACATAAGGGGGTATTTATAGCAAAACCAAAAGCCAACCAACGGCCAAGATCAAGCCATGTGCAAGGCAAGTGTAAGGCCAAGATCAAGCCAAGTGCACCCTAGACCCTACTCCTTAAAACCCTCACAAATATCTACACAAATATCTACCACAACTTGCCCTCAATCGGCCAGTCACCACATGTTTATCATGCGGGTGACACACGCCACCCTCCCGCTGGTCCGTATCGTTTCGCCACTAAAAATCCGCAAAATACAAAACGACATAGCCGGAATTTTCCTTCGCAGTTATGTAAAACGCTTCGCCGAAAAACGACTTAACCAAAGGCCAGGCCCAAATGTAAATCGCCAATGGTGCTACACGGTGACACGTGTCGCCCGATTCGCCTGTATTTTGTCTTCCTAAAAATATCCAAATTACCGGAATCTCAAAACAAAGCTGCTCTACAAAATCAGAATTTCTCCCGTGGCCCCACGTGACCATTTCCAAAATAAAATCTCAAAATTCTAATATAATCTATGAAGTCCAAATACCAAACTGGGAATCCAATTCCCATTAACGAACCTTTTTCTTCACAAATAACCTAAACTTTTCCGCTGAAACTCACATCTTTCTTTCTTTCAAAATTTCGCCAGACTCGCACGCACGCCCTCACATACATACCCCGCAACTACGGGTATAACATTCTCCTCCTTAGAAACATTCGTCCCGAATGTTCCTTCTCAAGACTGACATCGATGAAGTTCCTCTAACAAGTTGTCAACGCCACACTGGGCCACGAAATAACACACGCTATCTTCCTTCCTTACTCGCCGTGCCCTTCTCGAACACTTGAACTCTCCCAAGACGCACTCATACTTCACCATTACTCTCCTCAAAATCTCCGAGTCACTACCCAAACTTGGTCATCTTACTAACCTCAAACTTCCTTAAGGCCATTCCCGCCTTTACGAACCGCTCGTCGAACGCGCCCACGAACTCATACGCTGTCACACAAACTGGGCCTAGCATCCTCGTGACTCTACCACCTAGCGACCACCCAGAACTGACCCCACCCCAAACCGGGTTACGGGTTGACCCGCAAATGGTCCTCAACCCACCCCCAACCGCAGAAACTCTTGTTCCCGATCCTAACAATCTTACTAATTCACATCACGAAAGCTACCACTTCCATCTCACACTACCCACTGACTTATCACACAAATAAATCCCACGATACTACTACTCCGATAAGTGGTCAAAAATAAATCTTTAACTCAAGACGACCTTACCCCTAAGGTCTCACCGTGACATAGTCTAAGGTTCACACTTACCATGCCCCCATACGTATCCTCCCAACTAAGCATGTTTTCTAACTCACAATTAACACAACGCTATTCGTACATAGCACATAATAACGACCATCATAACAAGCATACCAAAACTCTAGAGGGTTAAGGATAAACCTGCTACCGCCTCCACTCCAATCATAGGTTCGCCCGCAGGCGCATAATCGTAGGCGCGGCGAACCACCATCGATCCAAGAGTCGAGTCGTAACATCCGCGGCTACCTTGGCCTGACAGCTCGCAAATGGCCCCGCTGGCCGCAAAAATAACAAGCTCCTCGCACCACGACACTTCAAATGCGCCTACCACATCGACCACACCGAGGCAGGGTGACCGATCCGCCAACACCCTTACTTCCTCGAAACTCAACCTCGAGCCCCGACCGCCCCGAATACTCAAGGTCGCGAGGACCACTCGCACCGGGCGGAGGTACAAAACTAGTATGCCGCCGAGGCGTCCGCCGAAGTCACCAGCGACCTCGTTGTTCCGCCTCTTCGCCGATTCGTCATTCCGCCGACCTCCGCGCCTCACATCCCAGCCAGATGAGCTCGCACGCGCAATGTCCATGCCCGATCAAGAGCTACTCCCGAACATGCCTCGACATGTAATCATCGAGCTCAAACATATCGCACTCGATCCTCCATACTAGCTACCAACGCTGACGCACGCCAATGAGTCGAACTCCACATCAGACTCAACCGCACGCCCGCCTCCTAAGCATCAAAATCGTTTACCGCGCCCTCCTCATCCGCGAGGCGAAGTTGAGCGAGGAAAGCCCCAAAACTCATCCCATACCGCCGAGGTGCATGCTCTCCCGAAAGCTCCCATGAATCAAACCAATCGATCATGCAGATCACGCAGCCGATGCGAACTAAAGGTCACAGACTCGGTCTTCAAGCTCGATCACCCGTGACGATCCGTCAGAATCGCCGATGAACTCCTCGCGATCATCCTCGTGCCTCACCCATAAAAATCAAGCGCTATAACTCGTAAAGTCCTGTGAGCCTCAAACTATCTCGCCGGGGCGAATCCATCGTGCATCGAATCGAATCGCCGTGATCCAAATTTATCCTCATATCTCGACACGACTCGCCAAGAATCGCCATCTCCTTGTAACCCATCTCCTCTCGCCTGCATCGTGGACCGAGGCTCGTATCAGAGTCTCACGCCCACGGCCGCGCTCTAAACTCGCTGGGCCGGGCGCTACAAAACCCGGGCCTCAAACACAACCTGTGTATCGCCCGGCTCGCACTGCATTCTCTCAGATCTCACTAGCGACTCCTACGCCTTGCCCTTCCGGGCTCGTTGCTTTGCGCGAGGCATAATCGTAAAACGAGATACGCTGCAGGGTCCAACTTACAACACACCTTCTAAGGCACGATCTCGTAATGAGAAGAATGGAAACTAATCCTAAATGTCTCAGCCTCCTCGACATAGACGTGCACAACACATCGATAATCAAGACTCTACTAGACACGGTCAGACACTTTCCGAGGATTAATCGCTCGATACCACTTTTGTAACGACTGCCCGGCCCGCATCGTGCCTTACCCCGCACCCTAGTGATACAACATCGAGAAAACCAATAAAATAAAACTTTACACAAGAAACAAGATATATGAACATAAACAAAGCAACCAAAACGGCTGTTTCAAGATATACATAAAACTCCAACAGCTTTAATCCTTTACAACCCCGCCACAACAGACTACACTTAAGATTTACAACGACTATGACGGACAGGCCCCGCCATACCCTCGAATGTACAAGAACCTACAACTCAGTGGAACACATACTAAAAGATAAGCCTCCAAGAAACGGAGCTTCCTAATACGCTGAATCAGGATCCTAAGAGCGGATCCACGATCGATGCATTCTACCGCGCATGAACGCAGCCTCAAGGACGCCAAGACAGTACCAAGTATGTGAAATCAGAAAATATCAGAATGAAATCATACTAGTCTATATAAGGCAGAGACACGATGATAACCAAACTACGCTCACAACATAAAAGCAATATATCCAATGTGACTCACGCCTCAAGTCATCACTAAATATAACTACGGGTCTCACGCCCACAACATCAATCATGTTCGTGATCACGGCCGCATGCCCTGACCGTGACGGTAGACATGTCCATGATGCAACAATAATACCAATGCCCCACACCACACGCCCCGAATTCTACCTCTGTAGACACGCCCACGTGACATCAACAATAATATATCGTGATCAACCCCGCCGCACGCCACATGCCCCTAATTTACTCTGCAGACATGTCCATGTAACCACAATAACAATATATCGTAATCAACCCGACCGCACGGCCGCATGCCCCGACTCGTGACGGCAGATACGCCCATGTGACATCAACAACAAGACAAGAATCAAAATGGAAACATACCCGTGGAATTCTCCATCATCGCCAAAGACGCCCAAGTATGTTCTCAATAAGTCGACGCCTCTATCGAGAGACGCCAGAATACGTAAATACCACACTTGCACAACAAAGGCTATCATCACAAGCATAGGCAAGTTTCACAACAACAAGCATAGGCAAGTTTCACAACAACAAGCATAGTAAGTTTCACACAACTCAAAGTACTTTCATTTTACGCCAAAGTCCGGTTTTTAACCCCAAAGTACTACATACGTTAAGTTCTTTTAAAAGAGATCCATTACTTTTATAAAAGTCACCCGATACCCGTAGATTAGAACGACCAACCCACCTTCCTTTTCAAAATCAAGTAACAACATTCTTTCCTAAGTTCCAGCTTGCCTAGTTTCA
Organism: Przewalskia tangutica; assembly: GCA_029844215.1. Lineage (NCBI taxonomy): Eukaryota > Viridiplantae > Streptophyta > Magnoliopsida > Solanales > Solanaceae > Przewalskia > Przewalskia tangutica. The sequence goes on from CM056719.1 coordinate 48,613,842, forward strand.
ATTACTCAAGCTTCTCATTTTCAAATGGTTTCATAGTTCCCAAACTTAATCACTGATTCCTTTTAGAACAATCGAGTAACATATGTCATATATGCGAGTAGTTTATTCTGTTTATAACGATCTTATTACAAAGAATGCATGATCTAGAAAATGTAATATCATTTTGTCTCATCTTAGCTTCTACGCAGATGGAGGTTTCTACCGTTTTAATACAATACATCATTATTCAATACATTTTCCTTTATTAACGCCGCAGCTGGTCTATCGATACACATTCTCGATTCCCAAATCAAGAAACATTATCCCTTTAAAAACCAAGTACTCATTACTCACGAATGAGGTTTCACACAAACATCCACATTAAAACAAATAAGTTACGCTCTTATCTTATAAGATCAAGTCTCTTAACTTCTAACATCAAGAAACCATTTTCACTTACATAAGGTCGTTATAACTAACTTCCCATAAAGCTATTATAACACCCTATGTTTTAAACCAACCAAATCACTTAGCACATGTACGCTCACCGTACTACATAGTTCACAACAATCATGCTAGAAAAGATAGAAGAGGTTCACATACCTCGCGACGATTTATCGACAATAAGCAAAATGCTCCAAGTACTACAACCTTGCTAGCCCTTTCCACTCCTCGAGTAGAATACGCTACTCTTAGTACTTTCACCTATAAAGGTCACAAACGCCTATTAACCCCAAAACACAAGTTTCTATCTTTCTACGTAAAATTCAAGAAGACTCCCCTCCCCGCAACAACAGAAATCTCCTCCTCTATCGAGGCCGCCACCAAGCCAACCAGTGTGGGTTTACACGCCTACCCTGACGTACAATTCTACTCAAGAATACTACTACACAAGTCTCATCGCACATACACCCCATGTAAATACAAGCTGGGCCGCTTTATTCTTCAGCTTAAGTCAAAAGACATCATTATCACTAAGTAGTTCCATATACAGATACTTCAACTATATATTCTAACAAACATGTAATTTCCAATTACAATAGAGGACAAGATAATTACCTCGATAAGCCCAAAATTATCCAAGTTATAATGTCGATCCCGAGCAAGGTTTAGCTCCAATTCGCGCGCCCAAACCACTCCAACAACCCTTCAAGTTCTAACTAACTTCTACTCAAATACTTCAACCAACTACAAGATTTCAGTGGTTTCTGGCTGAGACTAAAGGACAAAAGGTAGTATTTCCGACTCTACGAAAGAGGTATCTTTGGAATACTACAAGGTACAAGGCTAAGGTATTTGGGCATTATAACAATACTGTGAGTATTTCTATACCACAACAAGCGGTATTATACTAAAACAACTAGGCAGTGTGGGTACCCCACGCCAAGGCACCACAGCGGAGTGAGGAGGCCCTCGCCAAGACTCTCAAAAGAGTGGGATGAGTCGACGAACTCAACACTAGAGAGTGAGGATTTTAGGCTTGAAGGTTTCATTTGGACGAAGAGTTCATCAACATAAGCGGTATTTATAGAAACCAAAAGCCAACCAACGGCCAAGATCGCACGTGCAAGGCAAGTGTAAGGCCAAGATCAAGCCAAGTGCACCCTAGACCCTACTCCTTAAAACCTCACAAATATCTACACAAATATCTACCACAACTTGCCTCAATCGCCAAGTCACGCCCACATGTTTCATCACAGGTGACACGCCACCCTCCCGCTGGTCCAACGTTTCACACCGGAAAATCCGCAAAATACAAAACGACATAGCCGAATTTTCCTTCGCAGTTATAAACGCTTCGCCGAAAACGACTTAACCAAAGGCCAGGCCCAAATGTAAAATCGCCATGGTGCCACATGGGGTGACACGTGTCGCCCTCGATTCGCCTGCATATTTCGTCTTCCAAAATATCCAAATTACCGAAATCTCAAAACAAAGCTGCTCCCACAAAATCAGAATTTCTCCCGTGGCCCCACGTGACCATTTCCAAAATAAAATCTCAAAATTCTAATATAATCTATGAAGTCCAAATACCAAACTGGGAATCCAATTCCATTAACGAACCTTTTTCTTCACAAATAACCTAAACTTTTCCGCTTAAAACTCACATCTTTCTTTCTTTTCAAAATTTCACAGACGCACGCCCTCACATACATACCCCGCAACTACTGGTATAACATGTACGCTCACCGCACTACATAGTTCACACATATCATGCTAGAAGAGATAGAAGAGGTTCACATACCTCGCGACGAGTATCGACTAATAGCAAAACGCCCAAGTACTTCCAACCGCCGCTACTCCTTAAGCCAAGTAGATCGCGCCACGCGTAGTACTCAACCTATAAGGCCACAAGGCGCTTATTAATATTTAGATCCCTTCAGAGAACATTCTACGTAAAATTCTAAGAAGATTTCCCGCGACAACAGAATCTCCTCCTCTAATCTGGGCCGACTACCAAGCCAACCATGGGTTATACTCTAAACCGACGTGCACAATTCTCTACCTCACGTAAAGGCTACACAAGTCTATCAGAATACACCCTATGTAAATACAAATTTCAAGACTTCTTTCGAAAAGGTTTCTTATTATTCAGCTTAAGTCAAAAGACATCGCGATAACTACGCTCGCTTCTATATATAGTATACTTCAACTATATAATCATACAACATGTAATTTCCAATTACAATAGAGGACAAGATATTTACCTCGATAAGCCCATAATTATCCGAGTTTAAATGTCGATCCCGAGCAAGGTTTAGCTCCTACTCCCACAAGCCCGAATTCGCCTCCAAACAACCCTTAGAAGTTCTAACCAACTTCTACTTATTACTCCAACTAACCATGGAGATTTTCCTGTGGTTTCGGTTTTGTGACTAAGGGAAGTATAATAGTATTTCGGCTTTTCAGATAAGTATAACCTTAGAATACTACAAGGTATACTGCTAAGGTAATTGGGCATTATAACAATACTTTTGAGAGTATTTCTACCAAGAGGGGGTATTATACTAAAACAACTAGCAGTGGGTACCCCACGGCCAGCACCCCAAGCGAGTGGGAAGGGCTCTCGCCATGAGGGTGAGGCTCTGGCCGAACTCTACACTGGGGAGGGAGGAGGATTTAACACTTAGAAATATTTTAGGAACGGATGAAGAAGTCATCAAAGAGGGGTATTTATAGTCTAGCAAAGGCCAACCAACGGCCAAGATCTCGCCAAGTGCAAGGCAAGTGTAGGCCAAGATCTTGCCAAGTGCACCTTATCCATCTACCACAAAAATATCCTACCAACCCTCGACCAAACAAGGCCAATTGCCTACCCCTTTACCGCCTAACGAACTCCAATGAGAGGTGACAAGTGTCGCCTCTCGCTGGCCAAAAAGGTTTCACTTCTAAAAATCCGCAAAAATTAAAATGACATAGCCGGAATTTTCCCTACGAAAGTCGTGGAAAACGCTTTCAAAAAAACGACTCTAATCGGGTGTCAGGAATAAATAAATTTCGCCAAGCCTAATTCTCAAGTTCAAATTTTCACGCACGCCCCACGCATATACCGGAAATACGGTATAACATTTGTCTTATCTTATCTTCTATGTAGACGGAGGTTTCATCGGTTTTAATAATACTTAATTAGTCAATACATTTTCCTTTATTAATACCGCAGGGTTTGTTCGATACTTATTCCCATTTCCGAAATCAATACAAGGCTTCCATAAACAATTAAGTAAACCATTCCTTTTTCTCTTTTAAGTCGTTATACCTAACTTCCCATAAAGCTAGTATAACTCTTAAGCTTTTAAAACTAAGTATTACTCTTCTTTCAAAAACGATTCATACTTCTTTTGAAATACTTCAAGATTCTTATTATTTAAAACTCAAGTCAAAAGACATTAGAGTAAAACCCTTTTTAGTTAACACACGTACGCTCACCGCATCATATATATATATATCAAAATATCATGCTCAAGAGGATAGGAAGAATCACATACCTCCTCTAAATCCACCGCCAAGTCGAATATGTCGCGCGCAGAGTATCAACCTATAATAGTCAAATATGTCTATCAACGCCTAGACTACTCAGAATATTCTAAGCAGGGTTCTCTATTCTACTAAAAATCGGGCAAAGACTTCCCACCAGTTAAACTACACAAGTCATCAGAATACAAATTCTCTTCTTTATACCATCCTTCTATAACGCCTTATACTCAATTCTATACTACTACAAGATGTAATCTCTAATTACAATAAGGATAAGATATTTACCTCAACAAGCCCAAAATTATCCAAGTTTAAATGTCGATCCCGAGCAAGGTTTAGCTCCTATTCTCAGACGCCCGATAGTCCAAGAAACCCTTAGAAGTTTCTAAACAACTTCTACTTAATACTTCAACCATCTACGAAGATTTTCCTGTGGTTTCGCTTCAGACTAATGGAAGTATAGTAGTATTTTTCTGCTTTTAGTATAGAGGTAACTTGGAATACTACAAGAGATTTGGGCTAAGGTATTTTGAATAACAACAATACTTGAGAATATTTTCAACCAAGTGGGTATTTCGACAAGAACAACTATGGTGTGAGTGGGTGTTTCTGGCCGAGGCCTTTCTATGGGGAGGGATTTGAGACTTGGAAAGTGTTTATGGATTTAAGAAGTCTCATAGCAAGGGTATTTATAGATCCACCAAGTGGCCAAGATTAAAACAAATGGAGGGTGTAGATGTGGTAGCTTGTTCAAGTGAGGTCTTCCACCAAGTGTCCACCACAATGTTGGGACATATGTCCCCCACAACAATGAGCCAAGTGGCCTCCCACTTGCTCAAGAAAACCGTCCACAATGCCACCCCCACATGCCCAAAAAAACGTGCACCTACCTACTCCCACTCACCCAAAGAAAATATCTTCCAAGACTTGACCATTTGACCTTGTCCACTTGGCCAACATTTTCGTCCAACCCATGCCAACTAAGGGTGACACATGTCGCCCTCCTATTGGTCCAAAATATTTCGTCTCTCTAAAAACTGTAATCGGTTAAAATATTAAAAACGTAGAATTTCCTTCACAAGGTTCGGAATCTTTTCCGTTGAAAGTTCACAATTCCATCCTTAACCTAATTAGGGTTTGTACAAATGTACGTACGTGATCACATACATACTCTGGAAAATACGGGGTATAACATTCTCCCCTCCTTAGAAACATTCGTCCCGAATGTTCCTTCTCAAGACAGATAACGATAAAGTTCCTCATAACTTAAACACTTTGCAAATGCCACACATGGCCACAATACAACACGCGCAAATACTTAAATCCAAGTCCACAAAGAATCACCTCTATCATCACAAAAGCTCCCACCGTCAACCTGAACTCCAAGTGTCGACGCCGACTATCCGCACGACTTCTGTTGACTCTGAGCTGCCAATAACTTCTTCTGGATAAGATCCACCTTATCCATACCCTACTGGATCAAGTTTGGACCAACTATCTGAACCTTGCCAACATCGAACCAATCGACCGGCAACCTACACTTCCGCCCATACAAGGCTTCATAAGGCGACATCCGAATATTGAAATGGTAGCTATTATAATACTCACTCAACAAGAGGCACACAATCCTCGCTGCTACCCTTGAAATCAAAAACACCGGCCCGAGGGTGAATGCACATCGAGACTCACCGAAGTTCCTAACCTTGCCTCGTAAGACCTCCATAAAAGAAATAGCCGCATACCGGCCTCCACCGTCACATAAAGTAAAAGTAGAACCCCGCGCCTTACAACCTTCCCGATATATAACATCTCGCATAACCCTCCGCCGAGTAAATTCCCGATCGAAAGACAAGACGGGCTGATCTCATCGGCCGCTTATCGGGTCGAACGCATCCACGAACTCGCATAACGGCCATCTAAACTGGCCTAGCGCCCTCGCGACCCTACCACCGCGACCACCTCGAACTGACCCCACCACCTTACAGCCGCTGGTCGACCCGCGATCGTCCTCAACCCGACCCGCTTATCGCGCCAAACTCTTGTTCTCCGATCCGAACAATCTCACTAATCAAGTCACTAAAACCTAGCCGTCTCCTTAGCTCAACTACCCTCTTTCATTTCATACCACTCGTGACTTATCACGCAAAAATATCCCACGATACTATGCACTCCGATAAAGGTCAAACATAAAATAAATCTTACTTAAGATGGCCTCGCATCTAAGGTCTCTACGATAATATTCTAAGGCTCACAATTTCCCCGTCCCCAAACTTACCCTTCTAACTAACCATGTTTTCTAAACAAAATTTTAACATAATGCTATCTCAACATAATACTTAGCACTTCATCATATCATCAACGCATACTAGTCTCTGTAGGTGGTAAGAATATACCGTATCATCCGCTTCATTTTCCTTCGCCGCTAATCCTAACTCACTCGCCGCGCATAGCTATAAGGCGGCTTAACCCGCCATCGACCCTAGGCCGCGCCATTCCGCCTGCACTCTCCTATAAGCACGCTCGCCACATGGCCTCGACGGCCGCAGTAAAACAAGCACCAGAAATGCACGATATTCCCGACGACGCCGCCACATCGCACACCGGCGGGACATGAATCTCGCCGCTAGAACCTATGTATATTCAGAAACTAAGCTCGGAGCTCACCAGCCCCGAATACACCGAACGCCCCAAGATCGCGAGACCACTGCATCGGGCGAGGTATATAATTCAATCTCGCTGGCGCGTCCGCCGAAGTTACCAAAGCGACCTCGCCCTCGCCTCTTCGCCGATCTCGCCATTCCGTCGACCCTCCGCCTCACATCCAAATGCATAAGCTCGCACGTGGCAATGTCCATGCCCTACCAAGAGCTACACCCGAGCAACTCTCGCTAGATAATCGCTAAGTCTCGTGACATATCGGTGCACTCTATCCTCCATGTCGGCCACTAACGCGGGACGCATCGAAAGCACGAGTCAAACTCTACATTGTACTTCCCAACCAGACGCCTGGCTCGCTCAACGCCAAGAATATGTTTCGACGAGCCCTCCTCATCCGCGAGGCAAGAAATGCGCAAGAAATGCCCCGAGAACTCGCCCCATACGGCCGGGCAAGATACTCTCCCGACAGCTCCCACGACCAAACCAATAATCGCAGATTACGCACTGACGCGAACCTAAGACCACCTACTGGTTCAAGCTCGATCACTTACGATCCGTCAGAATCGCTTGATGAACTCGCGATCATCTCGTGCCTCGATCCATAAAACATCAAGTGGCAGCAACTCGTAAAGTCCCGCAGCCTCAAACTATCCGCCTCGTGAACTACGGTACTACCGGCATTTAATCACAGATCCAGCCTTGTCTCGCTGCCACTATCCCGCCAATAATCGCCATCTCCTTTAACCCATCTACTCGCTTCCAGCCGCGGACCGAGGCTCGTGTATCGCGTCTCGCAGCCCATCGCCGCAGCCTCTAAACTCATTGGGCCAAGGCGCTACAAAACTCGCTGCCAAAGCACTATCTCGTAATGACGGCTCGCGCTCGCATTTCTCAGATCCTACTAGCAGCCTCCTGCGCTTACCCATCCTGACTCGTTGCCTTGCGCGAGGCATAATCGTAAAACGAAATACGCCGTAGGGTCCAACTAACACAACTCTAAGGCACGATCTCGTAATGAGAAGAATGGAAACTAAACCTAAATGTCTCGCAGCCTCTCGACATAGACGCAGCACAACACATCGATAATCAAGACTCTACTGTATTACTCAGTAGACACTTTCCGAGGATTAATCGCTCGATACCACTTTTGTCACGACCAACCTGCCCGTGATCGCATTACCCGCAATAGCGATACAACATCGCAGTAATCAATAATATAAAAACAAGACATGAAACAATTATAGAACGAGCGCTTATCGAGAGAAGATCGCTTTCTAAGATATATATATATATACACTTGAACAAGCATCCCTTTTACAAAACTCGCCCACAATAAGATTACAGCACTTAAGATTTTTATAACAACTATGACGACAGTGGCCCCGCCATACCCCGAATGTACAAGCTAACTTACAAACTCTGGAAAACATACTAAAAGATAAGCCTCCGAGAAAACGGCTTCCTAATACGCTGAATCAGGATCCTAAGAGCGAGGATCAACCGATGTACTCTACCGCAGATGAACGCAGCTTCAAGCGAGGTCAAGACAACAGTACCAAGTATGTGAAATCAAAAATATCAGAATGAAATCATAATAGCTTATATAAAACATGAGATACGTATGATAACAAACTACAGCTTCACAACATAAAAGCCATGTCAAGTCGTGGACTCACACCTCAAGTCATCCTCATGCCCGTGGAACTCCTTCCTCACCGCCAGCCTAGGTATAAATCGTGGTGATACGATAACATGTCTCGGCCCATCTCATGGACTCCTGTCTGATCGATGGAATACATTCTGGCCCATCTCATAGACTCAGATCGTGAATACATTCCCTGGCCCATCCCATGGACTCAGATATGTGGAATACATTCCTGGCCCATCACATGGACTCCTGGATCGTGTGGAATACATTCCCTGGCCCATCCCATGGACTCGTGATCGCTGGAATACATTCCGATCCATCCTACGGACTCAGATCGGTGGAATACATTCTGGCCCATACCATGGACTCAGATCGGTGGAATACATTCTCGGCCCATCCCATGGACTCGTGATCGTGGAATACATTCCTGGCCCATCCCACGGACTCAGATCGCAGTGGAATACATTCCCTGGCCCATCCCATAGACTCTGATCGTGGAATACATTCTGGCCCATCCTACGGACTCAGATCACGTGGAATACATTCCCGGTCAATCCCATGGACTCGATATCGTGTGGAATACATTCCCGGTCCATCCCATGGACTCGGTATCAAAATTGGCCATAACATTTAAACTCTCTTTTAAGACAGATTAAGACAATACCATGCCTTTATTTTTAAACCAACACATTTTCCCGTTTTAAAGTCAAGTAACAACATTCTTTTCCAAAAGTTCAAGTTGCATATTCTTAAATACTTAAGTCTCTTATTTTCGAAAGATTTCATAGTTCATAGTCCTAACAACGTAATTTCTTCTTTTAACAAAATTGAGTAACATATATCTTATGTGTAGTAGTTCATTCTGTTTATAACAATCTTATTAAAGCAAATATGATCTAGAAAATGTAATACAATTTTGTCTTATCTTAGCTTCTATGCAGATGGAGGTTTCTACTGGTTTTAATAATACTTAATTAGTCAATACATTTTCCTTTATTAGCGCTGCAGTGGTTTGTTCGATACTTATTCTCATTTCCGAAATCAATACAAGGCTTCCATAAACAATTAAGTAAACCATTCCTTTTTCTCTTTTAAGTCGTTATACCTAACTTCCCATAAAGCTAGTATAACTCTTAAGCTTTTATAACTAAGTATTACTCTTCTTTCAAAAACGATTCATACTTCTTTCAAATACTTCAAGATTCTTATTATTTAAAACTCAAGTCAAAAGACATCGTGAGTAAAACCCTTTTTGGTTAACACACGCACGCTCACCGCATCATATATATATATATCAAAATATCATGCTCAAGAGGATAGGAAGAATCACATACCTCATCGGCGAAATCCACCTGCCAAGTCGAATATGTCGTGCGCAGAGTATCAACCTATAATAGTCAAATACGTCTATCAACGTCTAGACTACTCTGTAGAATATTCTAAGCGTATGTTCTCTATTCTACTAAAATCCGCAAGACTTCCCTACCCGTTAAACTACACAAGTCTATCAGAATACAAATTCAATTCTCTTCTTTATACCATCCTTCTATACGCCTTATACTCAATTTTATACTACTACAAAGATGTAATCTCTAATTACAATAAGGACAAGATATTTACCTCGACAAGCCCAAAATTATCCAAGTTTAAATGTCGATCCCGAGCAAGGTTTAGCTCCTATTCTCAGACGCCCGATAGCTCCAAGAAACCCTTAGAAGTTTCTAAACAACTTCTACTTAATACTTCAACCATCTATGAAGATTTTCCCTAGTGGTTTCGCTTTGTGACTAATGGAAGTATAGTAGTATTTTTTGACTTTAGCATAGAGGTAACTTTGGAATACTACAAGGGATTTGGGCTAAGGTATTTTGAATAACAACAATACTGAGAATATTTTCAACCAAGTGAGTGGTATTTCACAAGAACAACTAGGGTGAGGGGTGTTTCGCCGAGGGCCTTTCTATGGGGAGGGATTTTGAGACTTGGAAAGTGTTTAATGGATTTAAGAAGTCTTGCTAGCAAGGGGTATTTATGTAACCACCAAGGGCCAAGATTAAAACAAACTGAGGTGTAGACGTGGTAGCTTGTCTGCCGAGGTCTTCCACCAAGTGTCCACCACAATGTTGGGACATATGTCCCCCACAACAATGAGCCAAGTGGCCTCCCACTTGCTCAAGAAAACCATCCACAATGCCACCCCCCCACATGCCCAAAAAAACGTGCACCTACCTACTCCCACTCACCCAAAGAAAATATCTTCCAAGACTTGACCATTTGACCTTGTCCACTTGGCCAACATTTTCGTCCAACCCATTCCAACTAAGGGTGACACATTTCGCCCTCCTATTGGTCCAAAATATTTCGTCTCTCGGAAAAATCCGTAATCGGTTAAAATATTAAAAACGTAGAATTTCCTTCACAAGGTTCGGAATCTTTTTCGTTGAAAGTTCACAATTCCATCCTTAGCCTAATTAGGGTTTGTACAAATGTACGTACGTCCTCACATACATACTCTGGAAAATACGGGGTATAACATTACCCTTATTATTAAGTACTATTATTTTCCCAATATTTAGATAACTTATAGTAATAATTAGGGGTGATATAGTAAAATTATCATTTTATTTATTACTTCTTAAGGGGTGTGTCAAGTCAAATATGAACCACCAAACATGCACGTACTGAGTATATATTTATCCACTCAATAAATTATTGCATTAAATAGTATGCCAAAATGGGAACAGAACAAAGATTAAAGATCAAATTCTTTATTTTAGTTGAACAATTATTTCGCCATCAAAGTAAGCGTGGCTGATGGATTGGTCATCCATTCCGCCCGACTCAAAATAAAAATATAAAATAATCGCATCGACTCGAACAGGATTTGATCGTTACACCCGTAACTCCGTGACATGTTTAAGAGAATGTAATTAAGGAATACAAGACTTGAAAAGTGCGGTAAAGGAAGAATTGTTTTTCCGATTTAAAAATCTTCCGAACGCTGAAAGGAAAATGTTCGTTGAGGAGAATTGGATTCTCAAAATGCATTAATCGAGGATTATGGAATGTATTTTCATTATGGAAATTTATTTTACTGATTTGGTCGCGCTGGGCCTACCCGAGGAATTTTACGCTGCCGGCCCACAGGTTACGTAATTTTATGGACGAACGGGAGGCGACACGTGGCACCTCCCACATGGCTCGGGTCGAAGAATGCAAGCGGCAAATGGGTCATTTGACTATTGTAAAGATGAGAAAGTCTTGCTAATTATAGAGATTGATATCGTTGACTGTCAGGGCCACACGGGTTTAATCCTAGTGAAACTCATCTTAGCCACCCATTTGTTTAAGTCTCGAATTCTCCATAGTGTTATAAATACATACTAGTAGCAAGACTAGTTCCACACTTAGTCATATTTCAAGAAAATATCAAGAACTAGTAAGGGGGCCTTCGCTTTAGGCTCTTTTCAAGACAAATTTTTGCAATCAGGATGATAATTCACAAGACTTAAACCTAAGGTTCCTAAGAGTATTGTAAGGTTATCTCAATAGAAAGATTTCGGAAAAGTGACGTTTTCGTATTAGTTGCAAGGCGGAAACTTAAGGAGTTCTACAACTTTGAAGTCGAACTTCAAGACGAGTTCTTCATAGGCTTCTAAGGAGTGCTGAGCGGATTGGAACATGAGGAAAGGAGCTAAGAATCGCTAAGGTGCGACTTTGAATCTTGGAAAGATTAAGGGCTTGTAAAGGTATAATTTTGTCGCTTTAGTAATTAAGATTACTTATTGTCGTAGCTATGGATATTAGCAAGTATGAGGTATTTAGTATGGTTTGATAAGTGTATTGATTGTTGAACCCTAATCCAAAACAAGTATGTTAGCCCTTAAGATTTTAATGCAAGTTGGTTATTAGTTGTTGTCATATGTTATATAAACAAGGAAATCGAAGTCATAGTTGTTTTGACTATATAACATGTCAATTTAAGAACTGATTGAAAAGGAATTGAAAGTTTGATAAGTTGCTGCACCTTTCGCCTAAAAATGGCATTGTATCGTGGACTAGTTTGATATCAATCGTGGCGAATTTTACACGCCTTGTAGGCTGTAATCCCCTATTGTTAACTACATTGTTGAGCCTTAAACGCGCTGTTTGGTTATTGTATTCTACTTGAAAAAGGTGGCAAAGTATGTAGAAACAAAGGAAGTCATCCGATTTTCCGTAGAATTTAGTGACTTAGCAATTAGAATATTCTACGCTCGGTTAGAGGTTAACGGACGATTATGTCCATTTTGTTCAAGTACTAAGTATACTGATTCTACTCAAGGATGGAATAGCTATCGGTTGAAGTACTTAGTATTTTGCTAATCGTCGATAATCGCCGCAGGTATGCGAACCTCTTCCTTCTTTTGACATGATTCTATGTATGGAATGTACATGTGGTATTATTTCATGCTTCCTTCTACTCTGTAGAAGTTAAGAAGATGATGTTGATTTACCCTATGTAAAGCGTTATGTCCGAGTTATCCCAAGTTCTTACCAAGTCTTGGCTGGGATGTTGGTAAGAGTCGTTAGAGGTATTCGAGCCAAGTCGACTTGGCTAATTTACTTACACGAATGAGAATAAGTATCGAACAAGCCATCGCAAGCTAATAAAGGAAAATGTAATGATTTATAAATTATATTAAAACAAGTAGAATCCTCCATCCGCATGTGGCTAAGATAAGACAAAATTGTATTACATTTTCTAGATCATGGTCGCTTTAATGAGATCAAGATAAACAAGTATAACCTATTCACACATATAAGGCATATGTTGCTTAAATTAAAGAGTTTACGCATGGGTGTTAAGACTATGAACTACGAAACTTGATTCTAAAAGATAAGAGACTTGAAGTATTTTGAAAGTGTAAGTCTCTCGTTATAAAAAGAATGTATTTGCCAAGGTATGAAGTTAGTATAACGACTTTATGGGAAGTGGGTTATAATAGCTTTATGGAAAGTTAAGAGTGGTTTACTCAAGTAATGATAAATGTTTTGAAATAAAGAAAGGCAATGGTTTTAAAAGCATCAATTGCTTAAGTTTTAAGGAAAAAGTCACTGATTTGAAGTCAATAATGTATTTCTAAAAGTGTAGTGACTTATGTAAATGTAAACAAGCCTCGATACTCCGTGTTAGTATCTGGGTTTTATATGAAAATGAGTCTTTTGAAAAAATGTAAAGACGTAGTACTTGGGTTAAATTCCTAATTTTTACGTGTGAAACGAAAGTGCCATGAGTTTATAAAATGGATGTCTAAAGGTTTAATGAACTTGCCCATGCTTGCTTGGGATAGCTTGAGTGCAAGTATTATATGTTTACGCTGTCGTAACTCTTGGAGGGCCGCTGCCTTGTTGTAAGTTTACGGACGCATCGACGTTGACGCGATTCCACGCATGCTTCCGCTATGATTGATCCTCGACACGCTTATACGACGGGATTCCGGCACGTGACTGCGAGGCGTTAGATTCTGATTTGTTTTATTACCCATGGCCATGCTTATACGATGAGTGATTCGGGCATGCGACTACGTTATGACGATTATTACTCCACGGGCTAGCTCCCCATGAAGACACGCACCCACGATGAGGATTCCGGGCATGTTATATTATTACCCACGGCTAGCTCCCATGAAGACCGCACCTACGATTATGACGCCGAGGGCACGCTATGGCCATGCTTATACGATGAGGGATTCGGGCACGGGCCACGTTATATATATATATATATATATATATATATATGTTGTATATTTTACACTTATAGCTTCACAGTGATGCTGGATTCCACGGCAGAGATATATATATATATGTGTAATGTACGCCGACAATGAGCGGATGCCACGGCCATTACATGGTTATATTTACACTTATAGCCGCTTCATCGATTGGGATTCCACGGCACGCTTGGACATTTGTGTGATTTGATCGCGCCCCGCATCGGGCCGTAGTATACGCCCTCCATAGCGGCCTGATTATGTTATGAAAGATAAGTGTTATATGGTAATGAACTTAATGACTTCTCCTAAGTATGACGTAAGATACGCTTATAACTCTTAATGGAATGGAAAAGATAATGATGTGCAATTAAGTTCATAAGTGGTAAGTGACACGCAGATCCGTATGAACTTTTATACTTTCCCCGCCATTCTTTGCATGCTTAGATCTGCTTACTATACTTTATTTATGTTCCATATTCGTACTGTTGCATCAATTTCTTCGGGCCGCTCATGTCCGCAGTTTAGGTACACAGCCAGGATCCGCGAGCTAGGATCCCGGTTCATCATTTCGAGACGGCTCCAATGTTCCGAGTTGTCACGGCTATGTATATTCAGGGCACGGCGGGCCTTGTCCCGCCAAGATGTGTTCAAATCTTAGGTCCAGATTCACACGGGTCGGATCAAGTTAGAGTTGTAATTACATTTTTGAATAAAGGTAAGCCCTTTTGGGTGATTTATATTACGGCAGCTTATCGCCTTTGCCTTGGTTTTTTTAAAAAATGTGTTACTAATTTTTTTCGCAGCTTGTTTTGGTGTCAGATGTTTGCCAGCGGCGCCCGTAGGGCACACGCGCCCGGCTCGCCGTGACAAAAGTGGTATCGAGCGCTTAGTCCTCTGAAAGTGTCTACGCATCGCGGTTCAGAGTCTGATTATCGTGTGTTGTGCACCACATCTATAATCGTGAGGATGCAGGACATTTAGGATTGGTTTCATTCTTCTCACCGAGATCGCGCGATAGCCGTGTCGTTAGGTCGCTCTCCCAACGAGTTATGTTGATCGCACTACGGTAGCGCAAAGAGCTGACCTGTAGCGACTATGCGGATTGCGTGATCCAAAGTTGGTAATGATTATAATATAGTTGGTATTGTGACATACATCTATACCGAGTTACGTATGAGGTCGACGCTGTCGCCTAGAATGATTTTAAATTTCCGTGAGTCGTAAAGACTAACTAGATACCGGGACGTATGGAACAGCTTAATGAATTCTCGCCAAGATCTTATGTGGTTATTTTGAGATAATCGGGAAAGGATGAGTCATTCGACAGGTAGTGAACCCTTAAGAAGCCATGTTAAGGAACTTAACTAATGTCATGTTAATAGATTGTCGCGTGAGTAGGCTTAAGAGAATTGTACTGACGAGGTCCGATAGAGTAAGTAATGGTCATTGTGGATCAAGACGACACGATTATGGTATTATGAGAAGTTTTTGTACCCATCTGGATCGTAAGGTAGGCTTCGAGCATGGAAATTGCGAGCCTAAGAATATTGACGACCGCTGATACCTTAGATGTACAAGGCCTCAAAGATTTATTATAGACCAAGAATAAGAGTTACGCGACGCGGGATCGCGAGGACTTATTACGGTTGCCCATAGCCCTGAATAGAGTGGATCAGTTGGTAGTAATTCCACGCGACAGTGGTCACGCAGAGTGCAAGGCCCAAGTCTAGTTAATTGTTCTACTGTTCGTGGACTGCTCCACCGAATCCAGTCGCGAGAGCCTAAATGGCCTTATATTATTTGTAGAGCGACTCAAAGGATCAGGCCAGAATTGGTATGGAAGTTATGTATGTATGCTAGTATGAGTTGGAAATACTGAAAGAGTACAACCAAGAAGAAAGATAACAACCAAGTGTAAAGGAATAGAGCCCGAATCTGTAATGACCTTTCGAGGTAACTACCCCAGTTGTCATGGTGAAATGAGCTGAATATGAGGTTTTCCCGTGATTATACAATGCACTCCAAGTAGACCTAGTAGAGAATATTATGACGACTTTGAGGTCATTATGAGTATGGGCTAGTTGGCTTCGTAAGTGCCAAGGTAGACATTTTAGTATAAGTATCACATGGGCCACGTGGCATATGCTGTGCGGTGTAGAAAGGAGACTATGTCGCCATCTAATTAGATTCGACTCAAAGAACATTCAGGACAAATGTTTCTGGGGGAAGAATGTTACACCCCGTGAACTCCGTGACATGTTTAAGAGAATGTAAGTAAGGAATACAAGACTTGAAAAGTACGAAAAGAAGTTAATTGTTTTTCCGACGAAAAATCTTCCGAACGCCTGAAAGGAAAATGTTCGCTGAGGAGAATTCGATTCTCAAAATGCATTAATTGAGGATTATGGAATGTATTTTCATTATGGAAATTTATTTATTTGATTTGGTCGCTGGGCCCACCCGAGGAATTTTACGCTTTGCGGGGCTCACGAGGGTTACGCATTTTACGGACGAACGGATGGCGACACGTGGCACCCTCCCACATGGCTTCGTCGAAGAATGCAAGGCAAATGAGTCATTTGACCATTGTAAAGACGCAGAAAGTCTTGCTAATTATAGAGCGATATCGTTGACTTCACAAAGGGCCACACGGGTTTGATCCTAGTGAAACTCATCTTAGCCACCCATTTGTTTAAGTCTCGACCTCCATAGTGTTATAAATACATACTAGTAGCAAGACTAGTTCCACACTTAGTCATATTTCAAGAAAATATCAAGAACTAGTATGGGGCTCTCGCTTTAGGCTCTTTTCAAGACAAATATTTGCAATCAGGATGATAATTCACAAGACTTAAACCCAAGGTTCCTAAGAGTATTGTAAGGTTATCTCAATAGAAAGATTTCTGAAAAGTGGCGCTGCATTAGTCGCAAGGCGGAAACTTAACGAGTTCTTCAACTTTGAAGTTGGAACTTCAGCATGAGTTCTTCAGGCTTCTAAGGAGTGCTTGGAGTGGATTGGAACATGAGGAAAGGAGCTATGAATTGCTAAGGTGCGACTTTGAATCTTGGAAAGATTAAGGGTGTAAAGGTATAATTTTGCTGCTTTAGTAATTAAGATTACTTATTGTTGTAGCTATGGATATTAGCAAGCATGAGGTATTTAGTATGAAGTTTGATAAGTGTATTGATTATTCGAACCCTAATCCAAAACTAGTATGTTAGCCCTTAAGATTTTAATGCAAGTCGTTACTAGTTAAGTTGTCATATGTTATATAAAAGGCGAAATCGTAGTTGCCGTTGTTTTTGACTATATAACATGTCGATTTAAGAACTGGATTGAAAAGGAATTGAAAGTTTGATAAGTTGTTGCACCTTTTGGCCGAAATGGCATTGTATCATGACTAGTTTGATATCAATCGCGGGCGAATTTTACACGCCTTCAGGCGGTAATCCTCTATTGTTAACTACATTGTCGAGCCTTAAATGTGGCGTGTTTGGTTATTGTATTCTACTTGAAAAAGGTGGCAAAGATATAGAAACAAAGGAAGTACGTCCGATTTTCCGTGAGAATTTAGTGACTTAGCACTTAGAATATTCTACGCTCAAGTTGTGAGGTTAATGGACGATATGGCCATTTTAGGTCAAGTACTAAGTATAGCTGATTCTACTCAAGGATGGAATAGCTATCAAGGTTGAAGCACTTCGAGTATTTTGCTAATCGTCGATAATCGTCATGAGGTATGCGAACCTCTTCCTTCTTTTGACATGATTCTATGTATGGAATGTACGTGGTATTATTTCATGCTTCCTTCTACCTTAGAAGTTAAGAAGATGATGTTGATTTACTCTATGTAAAGGTTATGTCGAGTTATCCCAAGTTCTTACCAAGTCTTACGGATGTTGGTAAGAGTCGCAGAGGTATTTGGAGCCGTTGACTTGGCTAATTTACGACACGAATGAGAATAAGATCGAACAAGCCATTGCAGCATAATAAAGGAAAATGTAATGATTTATAAATTATATTAAAACAAGTAGAATCCTCCATCCGCATAAGCTAAGATAAGACAAAATTGTATTACATTTTCTAGATCATGGTCGCTTAATGAGATCAAGATAAACAAGTATAACCTATTCACACATATAAGGCATATGTTGCTTAAATTAAAGAGTTTACGCTATGTAGGTTAAGACTATGAACTACTTAAACTTGATTCTAAAAGATAAGAGACTCAAGTATTTTGAAAGTGTAAGTCTCTCGTTATAAAAAGAATGTATTTGCTCAAGGTATAGTTAGTATAACGACTTTACGGGAAGCATGCTATAATAGCTTTATGGAAAGTTAAGAGTGGTTTACTCTAAGTAATGATAAATGTTTTGAAATAAAGAAAGACAAATGGTTTTAAAAGCATCAATTGCTTAAGTTTTAAGGAAAGAAGTCACTTGATTTAGGTCGAATAATGTATTTCTAAAAGTGTAAGGACTTATGTAAAATGTAAATGCCTTGATACTACTGTGCTAGTATCTCGGGTTTTATATGAAAAGCGAGTCTTTGAAAAGAATGTAAGACGTAGTACTTTGGGTTAAATTCTGCATTTTTACGCAGTGAAACGAAAGCGCTATGAGTTTATAAAACGAAGTCTAAAGGTTTAATGAACTTGCCTATGTTTGCTTAGATAGCTTTGAGTGCAAGTATTATATGTTTACGCTGTCGTGAACTCTCACCGAGGGCACGCTCGTTGTAAGTTTACTCGACGCATCGTTGACGCGATTCCACCGCATGCTTCATATGATCGATCCTCGACACGCTTATACGATGGGATTCCGGCACGCGACTGAGGCGGGTTAGATTCTCGTATTTGTTTTATTACCCATGGCCATGCTTATACGATGCAGGATTCCGGCACGCGACTATGCATGTACGACATTACATCCACGGGCTAGCTCCCACGAAGACACGCATCGACGAGGGATTCCGGGCACGTTATATTATTACCCACGGGCTAGCTCCCCATGAAGACCTGCAGCTACGCTGAGGGATGCCGAGGGCACGTTATGGCCATGCTTTTACGATGAGGGATTCCGGGGCCTGAGACCACGTTATATATATATATATATATATATATATGTGTGTGTGTGTGTTGTATATTTTACAGTTATAGTTGTTCAGTATGATGGATGATTCCACGCGTAAGATATATATATATTGTGTAATGTACGCCGACGTTGAGGCGCGATGCCACGCGCGCCACATGGTTATATTTTACATTTATACCGCTTGCCGATGGGGATTCCACGCACGCTTGGACATTTGCGTGATTTGATCGCGCCCGCATCGGGCTAGTATATGCGCCCTCCATAAAGCGGCCTGATTATGTTATGAAAGATAAGTAAGTTATATGTTATACCGTATTTCCGCAGTATGCACGCCGAGGACGCATTTAGGAAGTTTGAGCCTTGAGATTTGGCAAGTTTCAAATTTGTACAAGTGCCAAAAAGAATCGTTGACTAAACGCTTTACTAAATGGGCGGAAAATTCCGCTATGTCATTTCTAATTTTTGGATTTTTCCGAGAGATTTAAACATTTTGGACCAACGAGGGTGACAAGTGTCACCTCACATCGAGCACGCTGGGCGCTGGACGATTTGGGAGCACTTTAGTTGGTAGGATATTTTTGTGCAAGTTGTGTGGTAGATGGATAAGGTCCACATGGTTAAAATCTAGCCCTACACTTGCACCACACTTGTATTCATCTTGGCCATTGGTTGGCCTTTCGTTAGCCTATAAATACTCCCTTTACTTAAAGACTTTCTTCATCCAAAAACTCGAGCAATCTTTCTAAGTCTCAAATACTCCTCCTCTGCTTGCTTTCGCCCAAAGCCCTCCCCTTTGAGAAAGGCCCTGGTCGAGAGCCTCCTCCCCTTCAGGGTGCCCTAGCCACGGGTACCCCTAGCCTAGTTGTTTTCGTGATAATACCCTTGTTGTGGTATAGAAATACTCTCCTAGTATCAAGTTATAATGCCCAAATACCTTGGCCCAAATACCTTGTAGTATTCCCAAGGTTACACTTATACAAAAGCCCGTAAAATACTATTATACCTTCTTTAGCCACTAAACTAAACCCTAAGGAAAACCTTCATAGTCGTTGAATGTTAAGCAGAAGTCATGTAACTTCCAAGGTTGTTTGGAGCGGCTCGAGCACTCTGAGTAGAGCTTAACGCCGCCGCAGCGACATTATACTTGGATAATTTTGGGCTCATCGAGGTAAATATCATCGCCCTTCTATCAGAATTGGAAATTACATCGTAGTAGTATAGAAATGAATATAAGATTCATAGAAGAGATTTGAACTGTAATGTAAGGATATTACGTAGTGCGATCAATCAAATCACTTTAAGAATACAAGTAGAAGAATCTAGTCGTCGCGAGGTATGTGAACCTCTTCCTTCTTTGGCATGATACTACGATGAAATAGCCATGATATTATTTCATGATTCCTTCTACCATGTAATTTAAGCAGATCCACGCTGTTGATTCTATGTTAAAGGTATGTCTAAATTATCCTAAGTCCTTACCAAGTCTTACGAGACGCTGGTAGAATGGTTTGGAAGTTAAGAGGTTTGATTTAAAGCTATGTATCTTGATTTATTTGAAGTAAGTTGATTTTATATTTGAAAATGACTTGAATTTATATGTGAAAAGGGACTTGATTTTATAAGTAGGTTATATGGTTTTAAAGAGAATAAGTTACTTGGTTTTGGAAGTGTATGAAACTTATTTTTCAAGTTATGGACTTGGATTTCTAAAGATGTATTTATATGATTTTATATGTATAAGTGACATGATTTTAAAGAGTATACGTGTCACTTAATTCGAATTTCCCAAGCCGCGATCGTGCCCTACCGCACTTACAGTTTACCTCGTAGATAAACAAATGGAACATACATAAACTTAAACAATGAAATAATAATAGGTCAGCCGATAAGGCTACCTCCCTGGATATAAACAAATCCAACAGCAGTTACCTCAATTTTTTTTTTATAAACCGACCCACAAGATATGACTACAGCACTTAAGAGTTTACATAACATCCGTGACGGACAGTGCCCCGCCATAAACCTCAATGTACAAAAGTCAACCAATTCAGGTAACCATACCAAAGACAAAGCCTCCGAGAAAATGGAGCTGAGAACCGAACCGTGATCCTGGGAGTGCAGATCAACAAGCTATGTACCTCAACCACGCATTAACGCAGCCTCGGGCGAGGTCAAGACAAAAATATATACTAAGTATGCAAATCAGTACTGTAATTTAAATCATAATAGTCAAAATACACCAAGACATATATGATAACCCAATTAATAAGACTCAGGCTCATCAAGTAGAAGTAATGAAAGCCGCTTTACCTTATACAAAGATGCTTCATCATATGAACTGTAGTCACCCTGTGGCTATGAACACCACTCAATATCCAAGCGCCCTCGATTCTCATCACTACCGACCGCTAGGTGTAAAATCTAACTCGTGACGCGCCTGCGGCATCCTTCCTCACCGCTCAGACACACAAATTTAACCACGTGACACGCGTGGTATCCTACCTCACCGCTTCACAGATACATACACAACACATACATGTATATATGATATTATATATATATATATATATATCATGCCCGTGGAATCCTCATCTCGTACATGACTTCACGAGAGGCCCTCGTGATCGCGGTAGCAAATCCACGAAACATGGTATAACGCCTGGGGTTTTCCTCATTTATACTCTACCCCGAAGCGTGGTATAACGCCTCGGTTTACCCTCATTTATACTCTTACCCTCAAGAAGGCGGTATAACGCCTGGGGTCAGACTTCATTTATACTCCTACCCTCGAACTACATGCCCTAATCCTCATCGCAAAGACGTCCACTGTACATATCCGTGGAATCCCACATCACCGCCACAAGATGTCCCAGAAACCCATACTAAGACTATGGAAGCATACCCGTGGAATCCCACATCACCGCTTGCACGCCCAAGTAAACTCATACTATGACCGTGAAGCATACCCGTGGAATCCCACATCACCGCTTCAGACGCCCAAGTAAACTCATACTATGACCAGGAAGCATACCCGTGGAATCCCACATCACCGCCAGACGTCCCGGTAGACTCATAAGGAGGCAATAGAGGCATACCCGTGGAATCCTCCATCACTGACGGTACATCCAAGTAAGCTCCTAACTTCTTTAGACTTTCCTTAACATACAAAATGGATCTCATTTTATGACCTTAGGCACTTTCCATATCACTTAACAAGTCCTGGGAAAATTCAACCCAAAGTACTATGTATTTCTATTCTTTCCAAGATCCCTTTTCCACATAAGACCCCAAGATACTAGCACCCGTAGTATCAAGGCTTATCTACATTTCAAACAAGTCACTATACTATTAGAAATATTCTTCGGCTTCTAACTCAAGTGACCCTCATTTTAAACTTTAAGCAATTGATGCCTTTAAATCGAATTGCCTTTCTTAGTATCCATTCTTTATCTAGCTACCTTATTCGAGAAAAACCATTTCTTTAAGCTTCCATAAAGTTATTATAACCAATTTCCCATAAAGCCGTTATACTAACTTTATGCTTTAGAACCAAGACATCCTTATCCTCCCATAAAGCCATCATAACTAACTTCCCATAAAGCCGTTATAACTCTTTATGTCTTAGACCACTTTGCTCTCTCTATAACTAAGAGGCTTGTACTTCAATTCAAGTTACACTACTTTCAAAATACTTCAAAAATCTTAACTTATGAATCAGGCCTCTTATCTTTAGAATAGTTCAAGAATCAATACTTCCCAAATCCAGTATTCTATACTTGATCATGTCAAGAAATCCTTGTCTACCTTATTAGGATAAACCATTCTTATAACTTTTCCTTAAGGACACGTGAGTTAATTCTCTAACTCAACCAACTAGACATCCTTAAAACAAGTCAAATATATCAAATGACTTCACTTCATTTAAATCACGACGCCTACCGCATAATACGCTTATAACTACTCATGCTCAAGAGATGTGAAGAGTTCTACATACCTCTTATGTTCACCCACTTGCCAAGTCCAATATGCCATTCATAGATGTCAACCTATAATGACCATAATTCGCCTATTAGCTTTGTTACGATCTGCTCCGGTCGTGGATCGGGTGCCTTACCCGCACCCAAGTAGTCATACATCGAGAAATCACGGAAAATAAACAACCAAAATATGAAACAAAGATAAATAAGACACAGCTTGGGAAAAGTTGCTTTCTGCATATATGTATATAAGTACCCCAAAATGAACAATCAGCTACATCCCACCTTACAACAGTCTGCACTTAAGAGTTTAAACAACAATGGCGGGACAGTGGCCCCGCCATACCCCCAATACAAATATCTACAACGGCAGGACCATACCAAATGCTAAGCCTCCGAGAAACTGAGCTTTCCAACGCAAAACGGTGATCCTAAGAACGGATCAGTAGGAGTACCTTTACTCGCCAGATGAACGCACTCAAGCGAGGTCAAGATAACAGTACCAAGTATGCGAAATCGAAATACTGAAAATGAAATCATAGTAGTCTATATAAAGGTGAGACATGTATGAAAACCAAAACTACGCTTACAATAAATAAGCAATATGTCAAGTCGTGACTCACGCCTCAAAGTCATCATAAACCATACGGTGGCACGAAAGCATAGTCGACTACTAAAACCTACAAGATAAACAAGGTCGAATCAGATCATGAGATCTGCCTGCACATTACATGATCAAAGCCGCCACTCGCTCGCAGATTCAATGCGCGCGCTAGCCCGAACTTCCTCAGTTCGCACGGGCCACTCCAATGGCCCGCATGAGGTATTCCCGCATCGAGGGTAGCTACTCCCGCAGCCGCCCCGACTCGCCGTCCGCATGGCCACAAAGACCGCATGACCACAAGGGTCGATACTAACTCGAACTCCCGTGAGCTCGCGATAGGCCATACTGCACCGCATAAGGTATTCTCGAATCATAGGTCACTAGACCCGCCGAAGTCTACCCTGATCGGAGGGCAGCTTAACCCCTAATCATGAGTGATATAATATCAACACGACACTTTATCGCTTAAACAACCTAAGCACAATAAGTGAAAACCCTCTACACAAACATCACAAGATACTAACTCACGTAGATCCTAACATGTTTACTTATCAAGTCAACAAGAAAGTATTACAAGACTATCACAAATCAATACAATCAAGTTATTCACACAAGGTACTTTCTACATTATGTTAACAAGTTCTGGTTTTTAGCCCTAAAGTACTTCATGTATTACTCTTTTAAAAGATCTGCTTTTCACAAAAGTCACACAATATTCGTAGTATAAAAAAATAGAGTGATTATCTTTGAAGTAAATCGTAACACTTCTTTGTAAAATCAAGTAACAACATTCTTTTCCCAACGCTCAAGTTTGCCTAATTTCAATTACTCAAGTTTCTCATTTTCGAAAAGGTTTCAGAGTTCATAGTTTTAACTTTAAAACAATTTGAGAAACATATACCTTGATGTGTGAGTAGGTTATTTTGTTCATAACAATCTTATTACAAAGAAATGATCTAGGAAATGTAATATCATTTTGTCTCATCTTAGCTCCTATGCAGATGGAAGTTTCTAATGGTTTTAATAATACTTTATTAGTCAAAACATTTCTTATTAGCGCATTGGGCATGGTTTGTTCGACATTCATTCCACGCAGAAACATCATTCCTTTTGAAAACCAAAATACTATTTACTCACGAACGAGGTTTCACACTTTTAACAAAATTCATATTAGTATAATAAGTCAAGTCTCTTATTTCCTTAAATCAATAAATCGTTTCTTTTATCACTCTTAAGCCGTTATACCTAACTTCCCATAAAGCTAGTATAACTCTTAAGCTTTTAAAACCAAGTGTTACTCTTCTTTCAAAAAGGTTTCTTAATTCTTTTGAACTACTTCGGATCCTTTTTATTCAGGCTTAAGTCAGAAGACATTGCCGTAATTATTATTCAAAGCTTAAGTCCAAGACATTGCCGTGAATTATTATTCGCTTAACACACGCACGCTCACCGTACTATATACATATTCTTTAAAATATCATGCTCAAGAGGATAGGAAGAATCACATACCTTCTCGACTAAATCCACCGCCAAGTTGAATATGTCGCGCAGAATCGACCTATAATACCAACACGCCTATCAACGCCTGTGACTGCATCGCACAAAGCTCTAAGCATGTGGTTCGTTATTCTATGGACATTTGGGCAGACTTCCTACCCCTGAGCTACTCAAGTTCATCGTGAAAACAATTCTATGTAAGGGGCTTCTATTATTCATCTTTAAACCCTTCTACCGTGATATCACTCAATTCTATTCTTAATATCCTTCTAAGTATTTATACTTATTCCTATACTTCTACAAGATGTATTTTCTTTTACAAAAGGAGGATAAGGTTATTTACCCCTGAAGCCCAATAATATCCTAGATAAAAGTCACTAAGCAAGGTTTAGCTCCTAAGTCATGCGCTCCAGAGTCTAAGAAACCTTAGAAGTTCTTCACAACTTCTACTAAGGACTAAGGGATTTGACTAGGTATTTTGGGCATTATAACAATACTAGAAGGCAACTTTTCAACCAAGGGAGGGGGTAGGTTTGCCAGGCTAGGGGTTGCTCTGCCAGAGCTTCTCAAAGGGGAGTAGGTGGTGGACTAAAACAACAAGAGGGAGAGGGAGGATTTGAGACTTAGAAAGATCGCTCAATTTAGATGAAATAACTCTTCAACAAAGGGGTATTTATAGGTCAAGAAATGACCAACCAATGGCCAAGACGATGCCATGCAAGGCAAGTGTAGGGTGAGGATTTAGGCAAGTGTCCTTGGCCAACTTGCACACAAAATATCCTACCAACTACATGACGCTGATGGCCATCCATTCGGCCCTAACGCCGTAACATCCATCAACGGCAGGCGACATGTCTCCTCTCGCTGGTCCAACGTGTTACGCCTCTGAAAAATCCGCAAAAATTAGAAATGACATAGCCGAATTTATCCTACGCGAGTTTAGTAAAACGCTTCAAAAAAACGACTTAATCGCAAAGGCACAAAGTGAAATTCGCCAAGCCACCTAGTGGGGTGACACGTGTCGCCTCCTACTCAGCCCAAAATATTTCATCTTCCTAAAATATCCACAATGGCCAAAATCTGAAAACAAAGTGGTTCCACAAAATCAGAATTTTCTCCGTGGCCCCACGTGACCATTTCCAAAATAAAATTCCATAATTCTCTAATATTTCAAGAAGTCCGACACCAAACTGGGAATCCAATTCCCATTAACGAACCTTTTTCCTTCACAAAACCGGAAACTTTTCCGTGGAAAATCACCTCTTCCTTCCTTTCCACTTCAATGTCGATTCTCGCACGCACGCCCTCGCATACATACCTCGGAACTACGGTATAACAAGCTTCTAGCTTCTAAGTAGAATATTCTAATGTAAAGTCCCTTGTTTTACTTGGGAAAATCGACAAAGATTTCCTTTGTTTCTACTTACTTTTCCACCTTTTCAAGGTCCGAATTCAATAACCAAACGCCGTGATTTAAGTCACAACAATTCAACTAATCAGTGATTACACGCCTTACAGTGACGCCAGAAAATTCTGCCCCACAATAATACAAGTTAAACCAATAATTCCAAGCCCCATTCGCCAATATCACTTTCCTTTCAATTTCCTTTAACCCAACTCGTTATCCCAACATAGCCAAATACATAACCCCTATTTGTAATATTTAATGATTTTTAAGCTAACAACCCAATTGATTACAACATGAGTGACTAACATGCCCATTTTCGGGTTTTCAAAGACGACAAGATCCATATCTTTCAAACTTTAATATAACAAATTTCTGTGCTCATTTCTTAACTACTATAACTGAAATCTTCAATTACACAAGAAGCGTGAAGGTTTTACCTCAAGAAGCCCTCTTCCAAAACTTTTTCACTTTAAAATCGCCTCACTCGAACTCTCTACAAGCTTTCCAACATTTTTCCTTCAAGCCTTTCCAAAAATCTTACCGGGTTCATCAATTTGAGAGAGAGAAGAGGAATTTTCTTAGGGAAACCCTGCAAATGGCCAAATCTGTAAGGCTCAGCCCTAAAATAAGACCCTCCTTGGTCAAAAAGACGGGAGGGACACTTGTCACCCTCCCATAGGCCTTTATCAAAATAGCCCTATTCTTCGCCCTCACCGCTAAAATCCCGCTTGGCATCATGCCTGGCCACGCGCCAGGTTGTTATAATAGCTTTATGGGAAGTTGTTATAACGACTTAAGAAGAAGTGAAAAGATGGTTTAAAATGTTATGTAAGGAGAATTACACCGTGTCCCGCAAATGGGCCGGGTTACATTATGTAAGGAAAGTTACACCAAGCCTACAAATAGGCAGAGTTATGTTATGAGACACACCGTGTCACGCCCCGAACCCCGGGCCCGTGACTGGTGCCCTACCTGGGCACCCTTCTACCTATCAACACAAGTAAACTGCGGAATTTAAATAACACCTCTTTTTTTTTTAAAACCAACGTACGTGCAAGGCAAAGCCGACAAGGCTGCCATATAATATACATAATCAAAAGAAACTACATTATACATGAGTCCAATCCCACATATGAATACAGACCTCTAAGAGTTTTAATGAACTATGACGGGACAAGGCCCCCGACTCCATAATCAGATAAAAGCTCAGATCAAGGATCTATACCAAAAGATAAACTCCCGAACAGATGGAGCTATCCAAAAACTTCCGAGCAAGGTCCTACACTGGCAGATCACCAAATCACAGACCTAAACTCATGCAGATTTAACGCAGCTTCAAGGAGGTCAAGATTTAAAATGTACCAAGTATGTGAAACAAGAATATCAGAATGAAATCATAACAGTCTAACAACATCGGAGACATGTATGATAGCCAACCTACAGTACACAATACATAAGCAGTCATATCAAGTCAGGGAAGCATGCCCTCAAAGTCATTACTCAAATATAACCATGGGTCTCACGCCCAAAATATCACTCATGCCCTTGAATCCTTCCTCATCACCGATACCCATGATATAATACAACATCGTAGCACAATCAACCTTGCAATCACGAGAGTAATGCAATCCTTTTATCTTTTTAAGTTATGTCTTTAACAATGAAAATTATTGTTCCACTTTAAATCATACACACACCGCACTTTTCATTAATGAAATCACTACCGCTTCTCATACACCGTATTTACAGGACATGTCTTAAGATCGTACGTACGAACTCACAAGTGGTAATATCTGAGACTTATAAAAATTTATCTAATTATGGAATTGTCGAAAAACGACATTATGACCAACGGGAGGAGACACGGTCACCCCCTTATGTGATGCCTTGGTCGAAATGTGCAAGGGCAAGAGGGTCATTGGACCTTTGTTGCAAGACAAGTCTTGCAACTTGTGCAGCATGAGAATGTTGACTAAGTCAAAGGTCAATTAGTCTTGATTTTTTTGTAAGACTTCATCCTAGCCACCCAAATGGTTGCATCTTGTCCCTCCATGACCCTTTATATTACTACTAGTAGCACTACTAGTGCCAACACTTAGCAAATTTCTTGAAAAATTGGATGAACATAGAGCTTGAGCTCTCGGGTTCCACACAAAAAAAAAATCTTTGTTTGTGATCCATTTAGCTCCACACTTTAAACCAAGGTTCTTAGGTGTATTGTAAACACATCTCAATAGAAAAATCTTGGAAAAGGATAGTTTACTGTTAGTCGTGAAATGAGAACCTAATGGTCTTACTAGGTTTTGTTTGGAGATTTGAAGGATAATTGTTGGTGTTGTTCTAAGGGTCTCAATGTCGGATTGAAGTGTCTTGGAGAGGCTCTAAACTACTAAGGAGCGACTTCGATTGGAGTCGATTAAGAATCGTTAAGGTATAATCTTGTCTTTTAAAGCGTGTTACAAGATTACATATTTATATTGTTGTTGTTAGCTTTACTTGTTGCTAGCATGAAGTTGATAGGTTGAAGTTATAAGTATTATGGATTGCTTGTAGCTAAATCCAAATGTTATACAAGCCACTTGAAAATCGATTACTAATCGTCGCTTATTAGAAATCGTCGCATGTTACTTACTTGAAGATTATGGTTATTATAATCAAACGCGACTTGATATCATGTTATGCTACCAATTTGGATTGAAATGGAAATTGGTTAAGAATTGGTATTGTTGAACTCAAGGTGACCGAATTTGGACTTATAGTTTGTGTTAGTTTGTTATCGCTTGGGGCGAATTTACACGCCTAATAGGCGTAATCCCCTATTGATTAATTGCTTTGATTGTGCCTTAAATGTGGCGTGTTTGGTTATTGTATTCGCCTTGAAAAAGGTGGCAAGTTAGTAAAAACAAAGGAGGTGTCATTCCGATTTTCCGTAGAATTTAGCGACTTGACACTTATAATATTCTACGCTTGAAGTAAGGCCTTAATAGACGATTGTGAATATTATAGGTTGACATACTACGCGGACTTTGTACTTGGCAAGTGGTTCGACCCACGAGGTATGTAGAACTTTTCCTATCCTTTGAGCATGACTAGTTACACGTATATAGTACTGTAGACGACAAGAGCTTGATATCCTTTACTAGTTTATCAATGGCCAAGTCGGGCGAGTTAGAGATTAACTCACTTCTTTGAAAGTACTAAGGATGTCTAATGTTTTATTAAAGTTAAGGGACTTCAAGAGTTTTAAAGTATGTGATACTTGTTCCGCTTTAAACGTATAAGTCCCTTGGATAGAAAATTGTATTTGGCTAAGGTATAAAGTGAATATAACGACTTTATGGGGAGTTGGTTATATTTGCTTTATGGAAAGATAAATGACTTGTTCTAATGAAAAGACAATTTGATTTTAAGGCATCAATTGCCTAAGGTTTTATAATAAAAGGAGTCACTTGATTTTAGAAACCTAACTTTATGTCTAAAGGTATCATGACTTGTCTTGAAAAGAGATTTTGACTGATACTACGGTTTATAGTATCTTGGAAGTTCTATATGAAAATGAGTCATTTTAAAAGGTTGAAGTAATGAGTACTTTGGGTTAAATTCTGATTTTTATAAAAGACCATAAGGCCTTAAGTAAACTAAAATGAGAGTGTAGACGAATAAGACTAATAAGAAGTTGGGATTTCTAACTTGCTTATTTATTGTACGATGGCCGATCGAGATAGGTAAGAGATAAGTGAGGTAAACCCCAAGACGCTATACCACCTTCTCCAGATAAGAGTATAAACGGCGGTAAACCCCAAGACGTTATACCACCCGCTTTATTACCTTTTCCAGGTAAGAGTATAAATGAGGGCAAACCCCAAGACGTTATACCACATGCTTCGTGGTAAGAGTATAAATGAGGTAAGAACCCCAAGACGTTATACCACCTGCTTCTACGGGTTCGCTACCCATGATTTGATCGAGTCTCCTATCGTGATGTTGTACGATCCCTTTGATTTACTCTCATTGTTAAGGCACCGTAGATCGTAATTCGTATCATACATGTCTCCCGCTTTGTTTTAAACTTATGTTGTAATTACAAGATTTTCGCTTTACATACTTAGTACATATCAGGTACCGACTTCTTCCTGGCCGCGCTCACGCCGCAGGAAGCGGTAAGCGGTGGTGGATCCTCACTCTAGGATCACTTATCGACGCCTAAGCTCCATTCTCCGAGGCTTGTCTTTCTGGTACGCTTTTTCCCGATGTAGTAGATTTATGTACATTCGTGGTACGGCGGCCCCGCCCCGCCACGCTTATTATTCCTAGAGGTCCGTATTCACACACGTGGTCACCGTAAGAACTAAGTTGTACTTTGATTATGATTATATTACGGAAGGCGCCTTATCGGCCAGCCTCGTGATGTTTATTATTTACACACGTGTTTATGTTATGTATGTTCCGCTATTCTCTCGATGTATACCGAACGAGGTGCCTGTAAGGCACTACCGCGCCCTGGCCTGTCGTGACAGCTTTCAAAACACGGGCGTCGTGCGCCTGTGGTCAACCACCTGTGGTTATAATGCAACCTATCATAGACTATTTCACCCGCAGTGACTATTTCACCCGCTTAGGTCACGCGGACCCGCAATGAGTCATCGGTACACGATATCGCATCACGGATAGCTAATCCATGGCTTATATATATCCCGGTATTTAACCCGCCCGAGTCAAACATCGACCACGCGAGCGCAGTACCACTCACCCCTACGGGAGCTAACCCATGGTATCCTTGAAACAAGTTGTCGGCCCTTTATGGAGGGACGCGGAGATGTGGAGATATGACACTTGCACGAATGTCTATTTGAGCAATCCATATGCAAGAAAACCAAGACAATACCATGTCTTTCACACCAAGACAATACCATGCCTTTCCTTTTTACATAAACCAAGACAATACCATGCCTTTACACAAACCAAGACAATTACCATGCCTTCTGTTTACATAAACCAAGACAATACCATGCCTTCTTTTTACATAAACCAAGACAATACCATGTCTTCTTTTTACATAAACCAAGACAATTACCATGCCTTCTTTTTACATAAACCAAGAGAAATACTTATTCAAGAAAGCCAAAGTACTATCAAGGCATAAATAGAATAATTCTCATTTAACAAGCCAAAGTACTATCAAGGCACAAATAGAAAAATTCTCATTTAACAAGCCAAAGTACTACGTACGTACATTCTTTTCAAAAGACTCTTCAGGTAAAATCCCAAGATACTAACACCCGTAGTATCAAGGCATGTCTATTTTTCAAAGTAAGTTACTACACTTTTAGAAACTCATTTCCAAGCTTGAAACCAAGTAACTTCAAATTTTCACAATCTAGGCAACTTATGCCCATTAATCAAAATAAACAACTTTCTTAACCTTCCATAAAGCCGTTATAACCAACTTCGCATAAAGTCGTTATAACCCTTTATGGTTTTAGACCAATTCATTCCTTTTTATATCCAAGAGACTTATACTTTCAAAACCAAGTATCACATACTTACAAATCAAGTTTCTTAACTTTCAAAATACTTCAAGTCTCTTAATCTTTAGAAATCAAGTTTCTTCTACTTTTAAATCTCAAGTAACTCATACCTTTAAAACAAGTTACTTCTCTTTAAATCATGTCATTTCTCCTCTTTTAAATCAATTAAGTGAATCACTCCTTTTACTCCCATAAATACATTATAACAACCTTTAGGTTTTGGAACTAAGGTACTAGCCAAAATATTTGTAAACCACTTCCTTTTCAAGACTCTATGTATTTTAAGTAAAATACTTTCTCTTTGAGAATCCAAACTTCATTAAGGAAATGGATTATAACAACTTACAATTTAAACATCAAAGTACAATCAAGGAAGTATATAGAACAAATTCTATATTAGGCAATCCAAGTACAACCAAGGAATGGATCATTTAAGGAGTAGGACATACTTTCTTTATCTGAAGGAATCAAAGAAGAGGAGATAGTTCATATACCTTTCGCTTAATCCGCAAGATAAGTCGAATACGCCGCACGTAGAATTGTCAACCTATAATGGTCACAACATGACTATCAATTTCTAGTTTCTAACATAGAATAATACTAAGTATACGGTCTCTTATTCTACGGAAAATCGGGCAGCACCTCCTTTGTTTCTACATACTTTTCCACCTTTTTCAAGGACGATATTAAATAACCAACATGCCACATTTAAGGCATTACACGCCTTACAATACGTGTAAAATTCTGCCCCACAATTCATAATGGCGAAGTTCAATACTCAAAAGCCATTCTCGGCTAACAATAAACCAATCCTAAGTCCTTTCCAATTCTTTTTCAATCCAAGTTCTTAGGTCTAACATGTTATATAGTCATAGACAACTTCAACAACTACAATTTCCTTCTTTATATAACATGTGACGACTTATACTAATAATCAAATTGAATTGTAATCTTAAGGCTAAACATACTAGTTTTCGGATTAGGGTTCCAATAGTTAATACACTTATCAAACTTCATAATATATACCTCATGCTTGCTAATATCCATAACTACAATGATAAGTAAGCTTTAATTGCTAAAACGACAAGATTTATACCTTTACAAGCCCTTATAATTTCCAAGATTCAAAGTCGCTCCTTAGCAATTCTTAGCTCCTTTCCTTTACGCTCCAATATGCTATTTGAATCCTTTAGAAGCTCACAACCAACTTCTCTTCCATTTCCAATTCAAACTTGTGAAACGACTTAGGTTTTCGCCTTGCGACTAACGTGGAAAACGCTGCTCTTTCCAAATATTTCTATTGAGATATCCTTACAATACCCTTAGGGACCTCGTTAAAGTCTTGTGAATAATGGATCAAAACTACAAAATTTTCTTGTGGAAAAGTTGACAAACCCGAGCTCTTCCAATGAACAAGAATGTTGTGATTTTTTCTAAGTGTTGAGACCTTGTCTTGCACTCAGTGTAGTGTATATATAACACAATGGATGTCTTATATTGCAACAATTGAGTGGCTATAATGAAGAACACTTGGATAACTACACAAGTGGCAAGTTGACAAGTCAACAATCTCAAGCTAGCAAGACTTAAGCATCTACCATGGTCAATGACCAATTTACCCTTGCAATATTTCATCCAAGACCATGGGGTGCCACGGTCGCCTCCCATTCGCCCATAATATTTTGTAACCTCTGGCCCCACAAACGTAAAATTTCTGTGGGCCCCACGTGACCAAATCCGTAAAAATAAATTTCCATAATGTTAATAAGTTCCATACTCTTCAAATAATGCATTTTGAGAATCCAATTCTCATCAACAAACATTTTTCCTTTCCGACGTTTCTAAGATTTTTCCGCTTAAAACAATTCTTTCTTTCGCACAATTTCTCAAGTCTTGTGTTCTCGTCTATTCTCTTATACTTGTCTTGGAATTACGGGGTGTAACATTCTTCCCCCCTTAGAAACATTCGTCCCCGAATGTTCTTAGTCGGTTGTCAAGCTATACAAACTCCGGCGTAGTCTCTTACTATGCCTATCAATCAAAACTCCACAAGACAGACGATGCCACGCATGGCCACCACATAACATACGTAAACATAAAAATGTACATTCCATCCGTGGTCCCTTCTCACAAAACTCGAAGGTTACAATCTTATCACAAATGGGATATTTAGAGGTTACTTTCTTTTTCCCGCATAAAGGGACGACTCGTCAGATTCTAAGTCATGGGACTAACACTATCTGAATCTTTCAGTCGGACTCCTACTCAGCTAACTGATGTGTTTCCCCCGTGTTACTTCCATTCTCTGTCTCACTTAGTCACCAAACTAGTTGGGACATGCATCTACAACCTGCCTAGCTTAGTTTACCAACCGGTGTAAACTCTAATACTAGTAGTATCTCAATCACGAGCACCTATGGACAGTGTTACTGAACCTAAGGCATGTGTATCAACATAATTAACCTCCACTCATGGCCTAAAAGGAATTTTCTCTACGCACCTTCATTACTCATAAATATAATCACTATAGTTCTTTTAACCCTTGTTCCTTCCTTTTTCTTACTTGTCATACATTCTCGTACTTCCAAACTTATTTAGTACACGAACAAAATTTCAAATATTGTTTATGTTCTCCAATCCTTGGAGTTACTATCCAAACTTGGCCATTATGCTACTTGAATTTCCGCTAAGGCTCTTCTCGGTCCTTACGACCTGATTCTGGTGGAATGCGTCCACAAACTCGTACAACGATTAACTAAACTTGGGTCTTGCATCCTCGTGACCCTATCACATAGCAGGACCATATCCAACTGACATCACCCCATTCCATACTATCGGTTGACCCGAAATGAGTCCATAACCCGACCCATCGTCATACTTAACTTCTCATTCTTAGTCTAGAATAAATTTCTCTCTTATCTCAAGGTACTTCTCACCCTATCCCCCTATTCACTAGAGGTTCGTCACATAGGTTGAAGTATTTCTACCGTACATCCTTCCCTATTGGTCTTTACACTGTTACAGGGTAATTACAACTTGTAAACCCTACATAACTATGGTCTCAGTTCACTTTATTAATCAAAGTATCCCTATCTCTGGGGGTACTATCACTTTACAACTACTAGAAATAAAGGGAAAACATATACGCTAGGGCAAAATCTGAATCTATCAATGCATCGATGATTCAAAAAATTGAAATATACCAGAACCCCATACGATGTTGCCTCCCGATCCCGTCCCAAGAGTCACGCCATCTATGCGTTCAAAGGATCGCCAGAACTATAAACTCCACTCGACTCGCCACGATCGGGCCGACATCCAACACCGTCTCCGGGACGACACCGCGAGGAAAGTGAATCAACCATCGGCCTCATAGGTCGAGCCACCTTACCGGTGCTCTTTCTAACAGACATTCCCACCGCCAGGGCCCTAAGGTCACATTAATAACAAACACCGTGCTGGCGATGATATTTCCCAAATAACGCTTACTACATCGGAAACACCGAGGAATAGGTGGCTCGATCGAGAAAATCCTCCGCTTCCTCGAGAACTTCAACCCTCGAGCTCTGACCGCTCCTAAATACATGGTGGTCAAATATCCCACCGCGAGCCGCGGGTTATGTATCGTAGGTCGACGAATATCTCACTCACGAGGTCGCTTCTTCCAAAAACTCACCGATAACCAACCGGTATAGCCCTCTTAAGTTGATTTCCACGTTGGCCCTCTTGTTACACCCCGTAAGTCCAGGACATGTTTAAGAGAATGTACGTAAGGAACACAAGACTTGAAAAGGGTACGAAAGGAAGAATTGTTTTTCCGACGGAAAATATTCCAACGCCTGAAAGGAGGAATGTTCGTTGGTGAGAATTAGATTCTCAAAATGCATTAATTGAAGAGTATGAAACTTATTATCATTATGGAAATTTATTTTTACGGAATTGGTCACGTGTGGTCCACCCGAGGAATTTTACGTTTTGTGGGACCCACGAGGGTTATGGAATTTTATGGACGAATGGGAGGCTTACACGCGGCACCCCACATTGGTCTTGGATGAAATTGAAGCAAGGGTAAAATGGTCATTTGACCAATGTATAGATGACAAATTCTTGCTAATTAAGAGCTTGATATTGTTGACTAAGTCCAAGGGCCACTTGGCTTGATATCTTCCCTCCAAACTTTACAAGTGTTATAATCTAGACCCTCCAATGTATTATATAAGCACACTAGTAGCAAGACAAGTCTTCCAACACAGAAAATTTCACAACATTCTTGTTCATAGTAGTGTGCTCTCGGTTTTGAGCATTTTCCACACAAAAAAATCTGCAAATGTGGATCCTAATTCACAAGACTTTAACCCAAGGTTCCTAAGGGTATTGTAAGGATATCTCAATAGAAAGATCCCGAAAAAACCACATTTTTACGTTAGTCGCAAGGCGGAAACCCAAGGTGTTCTTCAACTTTGAAGTTGGAAATAGAAGAGGAGTTTTTCACAAGCTTCTAAGGGTTGCAAATAATGGATTGGAATGTTAAGAAAAGGAGTTGGAGTTGCTAAGGATCGACTTAGGGTTTTGGATCATTTTGAGCTTAAGGAGGTAATAATCTCCGTCTTGCTATTATAATTCAAGATTTCATGTTGTAGTAGTTAGAAATGATCATGTGGATTATATTATGAAGAATGATATGTGTTATGGAATATTTGGATGGAATCCAAAAGTTGCATGATTTAGCCTTTAAGTTTGTAATTCAATTTAGTTACTAGTTTAGTCGTCGCATATTATCTAAAGAATTGATTAAGGTGGTTATAATTGCTAAGTTGTTTATGACTATATAATATGTTAGACCTAAGAAGTTGGATTGAAAAAGAATTGGAAAGGACTTTGTGTTATTGAATAAGTTAATGAGAATGGCCTCGACAAGGACTTAGTTGGTATTAATTGCGGCTGAATTTTACACGATTGTAAGGTGTGTAATCCCCTTTGATTTGGTTGTTGTATTGAGCCTTAAATGTGGCGTGTTTGGTTTTGAATTCGCCTGAAAAAGGTGGCAAAGTATGTAGAAACAAAGGAAGTGATGTCCGATTTTCCAGAATTTAGTGACTTTGCACTTAGAATATTCTACGCTTAAAGCCAGAGGTTTAATGGACGATATGGTCATTATAGGTTGAAGTACTAAGTATAGCGATTCTACTCAAGGATGGAATAGCTATCAAGGTCGAGGTACTTTGGAGCATTTTGCTATTTGTCGATAATCGTCGCGAGGTACGTGAACCTCTTCCTTCTTTTGATATGATTCTATGTATGGAATATACACGTGGTGCTATTTCATGATTCCTTCTACTCTGAAGTTAAGAGGTATGTATGTTGATTACTCTACGAAAGGTTATGTCTAAGTTATCCCATGTTCTTACCAAGTCTTACGGGACGCTGTAAGAGTCATAGAGGTATTTCGAGCAAAGTTGACTTGGCTAAGTTACGGCACAAATGAGAATAAGTATCGAACAAGCCACCGCAATGCTAATAAAGGAAAATGTAATGACAATCAATTGCTAAAATGAGTAGAATTCTCCATCCGCATAGAAGCTAAAATAAGACAAAATTGTATTACATTTTCTAGATCATGGCTACTTGATTAAGATCGTTATAAATAAGTATAACTTATTCACAACGCACCAATGTATATGTTACTTAATTTATAAGAATTTATGTATGGAGTTTTAAGACTATGAACCCCATTTTTTTTTAAAGGTTAAGGGACTTTATTTTTCAAGTTATGGACTTGATTCTTAAAGGAAGAAATGAATTGATTTAAAAGTATATAATACTTTATTTGGAAAGTATTGATTTCTTGCAATTCTAAAGTTAAGAAACTTTTTTTCTTAAAAGTTAAGAGAGTTGAAGTATTTTGAAAGCTATGTGATTTGATTTGAAAGTATAAGTCTCTGCTATAAAAGGAATGAATTTGTCTAAGACATAAAGAGTTATAACGCTTTATGGGAAGTTGGTTATAATAACTTTATGGACGATTAAAAGAATTGTTTTCTTCAGTAGTTTAATCAAAGAAGTGATTTGAAATAAAGAAGGTCAAATTGTTTTAAAGGTACCAATTGCTTAAGGTTTTAAAGAAAGAAGTCACTTGATTTAGAAGCCCAGAATGTATTTCTAAAAGGTATCGTGACTTGTCTTGAAAAGTAGATATGACTTGATACTACTATTAGTATCTTCGAAGTTTTATTTGAAAAAGAGTCATTCTAAAGCGAGTAGAGGTAATGTAGTATGTCAAGTTAAATTCTGATTTTATAATGACATTATCGCCCCGCAATGGGCCGGCAAGATACCTTTACGGGCGACTATATGACATTATCGCCCCAAAATGGGCCGGCAAGATACCTTTACGGGCGCACTATATGACATTATCGCCCCGTAAATGGGCCGGCAAGATACCTTACGGGCGATTATATGACATTATCGCCCCGTAAACGGGTCGGCAAGATACCTTTACGGGCGCACTACATGACATTATCGCGCCCCAGAATGGGCCGGCAAGATACCTCTACGGGCAGACTTATGTGACTTTATCGCATCCCGGATCGGTCGCAGATAGCGCCCTCCATAAAGCGGCCGATTTATGTTATGCAAGGTAAGTAAGTTATATGGTAATGAACTTGACGGTTTTTCCAAGACGCACGTAAGAATGTGAATATAACTTTTATGTGAAAACGGGAAAAGATAATAAGGTACGATTAAGTACACGGACGGTAATGACACTCGTAGATCTCGTATTTACCTTTTTTATACTTGCCGCTATTCTTTTTTTACAAATATGATTTGTTTATCGCACTTATTTTCTGCTCCATATTCGTATATGTCAGATCGACTTCTTCGGGGCCGCTCATGTCCGCAGTTTAGGTATTACTGTGGATCCGCGAGCTTAGGATCCCGATTCAAAGATTTCGAGATGGCTCCAATGTTCCGAGTTGTCATGGCTATGTATATTCGTGGTACGGCGGCATTGTCCGCCATAGTATTTGTTCAAATCTTAGAGGTCCAGATTCATCCGTGGGCTGGACTGCCAGAGTTTTTTTACATTGTTAACAGTGTAGACTTTTCTGTAATTTTTATGTTATGGCACTTTATCGCTTGGCCTTGGTTTTAAAAAAAGTGTTATTTATTTTCCGCAGCTTTATTATGTTGTATGATTAGAAGGGTGCCCTGTAGGGCACTACCGCGCCCGGGTCGGTCGTGAAAAAGTGGTATCGTGAGCGCTTAGTCTCTGAAAGTGTCTACGCACTGCGTGTCTAGCAGAGTCTTGATTATCGTATTGTGCACCACATCTATAATCGTGAGGTCGCAGGACATTTAGGATTGGTTTCATTCTTCTCACCGAGATCGCGCGACAGAGTCAGATTGTTAGGTCGCCTCCCTAACGAAGTTATGTTGATCGCAGCCTACGCAAGGCGCGAGCGACTCGAAGGACTATGCGATTGCATATCCAGTTGGTAATGATTGTAGGTAGTTGGTATTGTGACATACATCTATACGGAGTTACGTATGAGGGTCGACGCTGTCGCTTAGAATGATTTTAGATTACCAAGAGTTGGTAAAGACTAACTAGATACCGGAAGGTATGGAACAGCTTAATGAATTCTCGCCAAGGTCTTATGTTTTATTTTGATATAATCGGGAAGGATGAGTCTGACAGTGGCAAAGGAACCCTTAAGAAGTCATGTTAAGAAAATTAATGGAATAACATGTTAATAAATTAAGCTACGTTGTAGGCTTAAGAGAATTGTACTGATGAGGTACGTATAGAGTAAGTAAAGGTTGTTGTGATCAAGACGACACGATTATGGTATTATGAGAAGTTTTGTACCCGCATCGGATCGTAAGGTAGGCTTCGAGCATGGAAATCATGAGCCTAAGAATATTGATGACCACGAGACCTTAGACGTACAAGGTCTTCTGTAGAAAGATTTATTATAGACCAAGAATAAGAGTTAAGTGCGACGTGAGACGGGGTGAGGACCTATTATGGTCGCCCCATAGCCTGAAATGGAGTGGATCAGTTGGTAGTAGTTCGCCACGCGATGTGGTCACGAGGTGCAAGGCCCAAGTCTAGTTAATTGTTTTACTGATTCGTGGACGCGCTCCACCTAACCAGTCGTGAAAGTTTTAAATGGCCTTATATTGTTTTATAGAGTGACTCCAAAGATTAGAGGCCGAATCGGTATGGAAGTTATGTATGTATGCTAGTACGAGTTGGAAGTACGGAAAGAGTACGACCAAGAAGAAAGATAACAACCAAGTGTAAAGGAATAGCCCAATCCATAAGAACCTTTCGAGGTAACTACACCCGCGAGCTGGGTGGTAATGAGCGGAATATGAGATTTTTCCTGATGATACAACGCCATACCCTAGTAGACCTAGTAGAGAGGATTATGACAGACTTTGAGGTCATTATGAGTATGGGCTAGTTGGCTTCGTGAGTGCCAATGTTGACAATTTTAGTATAAGTATTGTTATGTGGCCATGGGTGGCATATGTTGTATGAAGGTTGTTGTAAAAGGAGACTATGTCTGTTACACCCCGTAATTCCAAGAGGATGAGATGAGAACGTACGAAAGGAAATAAGATTCGAAGTTGGGAAAAGAAAAAACGTTGGCAGAATATTTTTGGACAGTTTTTCAGTAAACTTGGAAGCAGTATATCTCCTAGTATAATTGGGGTTTTTAGGTGTTTCAAAAGCCTAATATGAAGTTCATTGAGTCTAGTTTCCAACGCAATAAACCTCTCGTCAATAGGACATCGGAGTAGAAAGTTATGAACGTTACAAGATCGGCTGACATAACAGACAGGGTCAGGCGCCGGAAGGCCTGAAATTGTCTGAAATTGCAGCGCCGCGGCGCCGGCTGCAGGGCCGCGGCTCCGGGGCGGGATATTTTGCGGAAATAGGGTAAAAATAGAAGATATATGTTGTAAAGGACCCCTGGGTGGGTGACAAGTGTCCCCCCAACTTGTGGAACAAGATAAAGGCTATATAAGACATGTCTTGCTAGATTTAAATCATTTGCAAGACTTCACCCAAATCTTCTCTTCTCTTCTCTTCTCTCTCAAATGGTTAAAACCCTAGGCCTAAATGAGATTTTTGGAAAGGCAACAAGAAGGAAATATGTTGGCAAGCTTGTAGGGGATTAGTAGAGATGATTTTAGCGGGAAGAAGAATTTCAAAAAGAGGAGCTAAAGTCATAGGATCGACTTGTAATCTGGAGCATTTTTGGGCTAAATGAGGTATAATCTTCGCCTTACTTTTGTAATTGAATATTCCATGTTATTATAAGTTAGAAATGATCATGTGATATGTGTTATGAAGATTGATAAGTGTTATGGAAATTTGGAAGCTCAACCAAATGACACGTTAAGCCATTTGAAATTGAAATACAAATTGGTCAATAATTAGAATCACGATGTTTACCTATTTGAGGATTGTAGTAGTTATAATCAATTGTGGCTAGATAACATGTTATATTAAACCACTTGGATTGAACAGGATTGGAAACGAATTTGTATTGTTGTCCCTAATTTGCCGAACGGACATCAGATTTTGGACTCAGGTGATATCAATTGTGGGGCGGAATTTTACACGTCTTGTAGGCGTGTAATCCCCTATTGTTAACTACTTTGTTGAGCCTTAAATGTGGTGTGTTTGGTTATTG
Source organism: Przewalskia tangutica (assembly GCA_029844215.1). NCBI lineage: Eukaryota > Viridiplantae > Streptophyta > Magnoliopsida > Solanales > Solanaceae > Przewalskia > Przewalskia tangutica. The sequence goes on from CM056719.1 coordinate 48,655,676, forward strand.
AATTCGGCCTTGAAAAAGGTGGTAAAGTATGTAGAAACAAAGGAAGTGTTGTCCGATTTTCCGTAGAATTTAGTAGCTTTGCACTTGGAATATTCTACGTTTGAAACTAGAATTTAATAGACGCATTATGGTCATTATAGGTTGACATACTACGACGTGAATTGACTTAGCAAGTGGATTAAACCGAAGAGGTATGTGGAACTTTCTTATCTCTTGAGCATGAATAAGTTGTAAATGTATAGTACGGTAGACGTACAAGATTTTGACAATCTAGGTCCATTTGATATCCTTGGCTTATTTTAAGAATGTCCAAGTTGATTGAGTTAGGGAATTAACTCACTTGTTTATATATTAAGGATATCTTGGTTTTCAAAAGTTAAGAGACTTAAGTATGTTGAAAGTATTATTGATACTTGTTTTGTTGGAAAGTTTAAGTCTCTTGGTTATAATGAAGTATGTAAGTTGCTAATGTATAAAGCTAGTATAACGGCTTTATGGGAAGTTGGTTATAAAAGCTTTATGGAAAGTTAAAAAGAGTGGTTTACTCTAAGTAATTTAAGTATGTTAAATGACTTGAAATAACGAAAGGCAAATTGATTTAAAGGCATCAATTGCTTAAGATTTTAAAAGAAAGAAGTCACTTTATTTAGAAGCCCGAAAGTGTATTTTCTAAAAAGGTATTGTGACTTGTCTTAATATGTAGTTATGACTTGATACTACGGTTATTAGTATTGTTATACCCCGTAGTTCCAGGGTATGTATGTGAGGACGTACGTACGAGAGTACGACAGAAATTTTGGAAAGAAAGAAAGGTGTGATTTTTCGACGGAAAAGTTTCCGGTTTTATAAGGAAAAGGTTCGTTGATGGGAATTGGATTCCCAGATTTGGTATTTGGGCTTCTTGGATTATATTAGAATTATGAGATTTTATTTTCGGAAATAGTCACGTGGGGCCCACGGGAGAAATTTACGGTTTTGTGGGGCCCGCTTTGTTTTTGAGATTTTCGGTATTTTGGATATTTTCGGAAGACGAAATATTTTGGACGAGTCGGGGGGCGACACGTGTCACCCCCATGTGGCCAAGGTTGGCGGACTTGGCTTGACAAGTGTCCCTTGGCCGAAATGGCCTTACAAGTGGCAAGCCACTTGTCTTGTGTTTTGTGTAGCCATTTGGAGGGTGGGACCCACACACACTTGTACCCCAATCTCACCACACACTTGCCTTGATCTTGGACCTTGATTTCTCTATAAATACCCCATGAAAGCAAGACTTATTCTTCATCCCACACTTTGATTTCCAAGACAAAAATACTCCCTCCCCTTTGTAGGTTGCTCTCGGTTTTGCCTTGAAATTCTTGAGCAAAAGTTGTCCAAAAATCCCTAAAATTATAAGTGTTCTTCCTTAGGGTGTTAGGAAGATTGTGTACTTAGAGTTGGAAAAGATTTCACACCCCTAGCCTTAGAATTTCACCTCGCCAAACTTGCCATAGTCGAGTCTTAGTGTTCTTCACTGTTGGAGTTAGATCTTGAAGAGGAGTTGGTTAGAGCTTCAAGGGTTTCTTCGAGCGGTTGGAGCGCCGATTTGGAGCTAAACGTTGCTCAGATCGACTTATAATCTTGGATAATTTTGGGCTTATCGAGGTAATGATCCGTGTCCCCTATTGTAATCGGATATTACACGTCAGAGTAGTTTAGAATCGAGTATAAGTTATATTGGGAGGATGATTATAAAGGATTGAATCAGATTTACATTGACCGTATTTACAGAGACTTGTGTAGTATTATTGTGAGACAGTTGAACACGCCCGCTAGACGGTAATCCCCTCGAGTCGCTGGCTCGTAGCACGCCTCGTTGTGGAGGTTATTTATGTGTTCATGTGTGGGAGGTGTCGAATTTTCCGTAGAATAGGGAATGCTTATTTAGAATATGCTACAAGAGAGCTAGAGATTGATAGATATATTGTGGTTGTTATAGTGGATCTTCTACGCCGCATACTTGACTTGGCTTGGGTTTAAGCTAAAAAGGTATGTGATTCTTCCTATACTCTTGAGCATGATTGTTGTGAACTATATAGTACTCAGAGACGACGTGTGTGAAATGAATTTTGTTGTTTAAAACATAAAGTGTTATAATGGCTTTATGAGAAGTTAGTTATAACGACTTTATGAAGATAAAAGAAAGAATTGATTTTGAATGATAAACGACTTGATTTTGAAAGTTAAGTGACTTGATCTTGAAAGATAAGAGACTTGACTTATAAACGACTTGATTTCGGGAAAAGGAGAAGTAACATGATTTAAGTATAGGTTACTTGTTTTGAAAAGAGTAAGTATTTGAGTTTTAAAGAGTATACTTGATGTTGTTTTAAAAGAAAGGCACTTGGTTTAAAAAGTATAGAGTACTTGATTTTAAAAGTCTTGTAAAGGTTTTTACGAAAGTAAAGTAATTTGGTTTGAAAAGGAAATGTGTTTTTGATACTACGAGTATTAGTATCTTTTACGTAAAAGAGGTCTTTTGAAAGAATGAAAGTAGGTATTATTTTGGGTTTGAAACCCGCATTGCTGACATAAAATAAAAGTACGCTGAACTTGCCTATGCTTGTTGTGATAGCCTTTGTTGTGCAAGTGTTTGATTGTGTGCCACCGTGTCTCGGGAGGCCGATTATCCGATTGATTTCGACATACCGACACGCTGGATGGTCCACGCAGTACGCCCACTATCGAGTATTATCCGTTATTTCTTTTCGACATACCGACACGCTGACGGTCCACGAGTACGCGCTCACTTTGGGTATTATCTTGTTATTTCCTTCGACACGCCGACACGATGGACGGTCCACGCACGCGCCCGCAGGATGGTTTCACGCCATGCTTTCCAAGGTAAGATGTCCGCACGCGGTCATCGCGAGGTTTTGTTATTAGTCCACGGACCGCTAATCCACGGCTTGTCGCGCGACGAGCGATCACGCTTGATTTGTACACGTGGTTCGTGCACACTTTAGATACTTGTCCCCGGTCATTTCTCGTATCGGCGTGCTCGTAGATAGCTCGAGATACTTGCCTCGGCCATATCTCGCGAGACGGAGGCTATGGCACGTTAGCTTACGGTACTTGCCTCGGCCAGTCGCGTGGCTAGCTGATCCGTAGTCGCTTCGCATTTTGCCCGTGAAGTTTTATGACTAGCTTTTGGAACTGGTATGGGCTATTCTACTTGGCCCGATCGGTTTGATGACGCAGGCAGGATCTAGTGTTCAGGTTCACATATGGGTGTTGTTTTACATCATGTACTGCCGGCAGTGAGGAATGAGTTCCACGGGCATGATTGGTATTATGGGCGTGAGACCATAGTTATGTGCGAGTGATTATTCGGGATACGCCCCTTACTTGACCTAACTGCTTATTTATTGCGTAAATGGTTTTATAAAATGATGAAATGTGATTTCATTACGATTTTCGCCACATACTTGGTACCGCAGATCGACCTCCTTCGTGCGTCACGCCGCAGTAGAGGTACACCGCTTGTCGATCCTCGCCATAGGATCGCAGTCATTGGAAGCTCCGCTTCTCCGAGGCTTATCTTTTGCATAGTCCCCGTCATTGTAGGTACTTGTACATTCGTGGTATTGGCGGCCCCGTCCCGCCATAGTTGTTGTTACATTCTGTGAGGTCCAGAGTACTACGCAAGGTGGTTGTAAAGGATTTTAACTGCTCGCTTATACGTATATACAATGGTGACCGCTTAGTTGGCCTGCTTTTCTTACGTTGTCTCTGTTTCCTATTTAAACTTTATTTCCGCCGATTTTCTCGATGTTGTTATCACTAGGTGCCCGGTAAGGCACTACCATGCCCTAGATCGGTCGTGACAAAAGTGGTATCGAGCGCTAATCCTGAAAGTGTCTACGCATCGCGGTTCAGTAGTCTTGATTATCGCGTGTCAGGCACCACATCTATAATCGTGAGGCTACAGGATATTTAGGATTGGTTTCCATTCTTCTCACTCGAGATCGTGCCTTAGAGTCGTGTTATAAGTCGACTCCCTGACGATTCAGATGTACCGCTTATGCTCGCGAAGGCAACCCGGGCCTGGGATGGGCAAGGCAGAGGAGCTACGAGTTGAACACGAGGGTCATGGTGGCACATTCCCCGGTCATTACCCGAGATAGTACTGACGACGAGTTTTATGACGCCGCTAGCCCCAAAGCAGAGTTTAGAGCGGCAATAGCTTTCTACTGAGGCCACGATACCGAGCCTCCAGCCCACGACTGGGAGCCTAGGATATGAGTTCGTGAGACGCCCGCCATTACTGGTGGTGGCCGGAACGAGGACGACGGAGCCGGTGGTTCCAAGCATTCGCGATTCACCCTAGATCCAAAGAGTCCGAGAGTTCGGATTTCGAGTTGCAGCCACAGTTCTACGGATGTGAGCCGAGGATGATCCTCAGGTGTCGTGCTAGTTTGGGAGATTGTTATGCTTATGACAGCAGGCCATTTGGCGAGAGTTGTCCGACCAGGTAGCACGAACGTAGAGACTCACCTTCTGGATCGGTGTCGGTTCATCACCTTCTATAGCTAAGGCGCACTGCAGTGTGGTTATGGTTAGAGCGACAAAGATGAAGTAAGGCAAGAGTTACAGAGATACCTTTAGCCCCAAGAGACTTGGTTATGTTGTTACGGTGGATACGTGCGAGTGCTATACTGATAGCATTGTGTTAAGCGTGGTTTAGAAAACACGGGTAGTCGAAAGCGGTAAGATCGGGGACAGGAAATTGTGAGCCTTAGAATATTATACGTGAGATCTTAGACGCGAGGCCGTTTCGAGTAAAAGATTTTGTTTACGATTGACCTTTGTCTGAGTGCATAGTATACGCGGTATAGTCGTGTGATAAGTCCCTAAGTGGTGTGAAATGAAAGAGGTAGTCGAGCTAAGAAGACTACCAGGTTTTCGTGACTCGATTAGTGAGATTATTCCGGATTGGGGAACGAGAGTTTGGCACGATAAACGGTCGGCCGGTTGAGCGCGGGTCAACCCGCACCGAATGAGGAGGGGCCGAGGTGGTCCCGCCAGCGGTAGGTCACGAGGGTGCTAGGCCCAAGTTTAGGTAACCATCGATGAGTTCGTGGACGTGTTCGACCAGAGTCGGATCGAGAAGGCCGGAATGGCCTTAGAGGAAATCAAGAAGTAATCAAGTGTGAAACATGTACTATGTAGAGTTCGTGTCCGAAGCGGTACGACGAGTAAGAAAAGAAGCGAACACGTGTTATGAGAACTAAGTGATCATTTCTTTGTGAAGTAAAGATGGCGGAGTATCCTTTAGACCACGGGTGGAGCTTTTGTGATGTTATAGGTGATTCCTCGCTGGCTTGGATTTGAGTTTTGCGAACATGTTATATTCTCGCCAGCCGTGGCATGATCGGTTTTGTAAGTATAAGAGCGAGACTATACCGGCAAGTACGCTTGAGACTTAGAAGGAACATTCGGACGCATGTTTCTGGGGAAATGTTATACCCGTAGTTCCGTGGTATGTATGTGAGGACGCACGCACGAGAATACATGTAAATTTTGGAAAGAAAGAAGACGTGATTTTTCGACGAAAAAGTTTCGGTTTTGTGAAGGAAAAGGTTCGCTTACGGAATTGAATTCCCTGATTTGGTATTTGGGCTTCTGGATTATATTAGAATTATGAGATTTTATTTTCTAAATAGTCACGCTGGGCCCACGGAGAAATTTACTGGCTTTGTGGGCCCGCTTTGTTTTTGAGATTTTCGGTATTTTGGATATTTTCGGAAGACGAAATATTTTGGACGAGTCGGGGGGCGACACGTGTCACCCCCATGTGGCCAAGGTTGGCCGACTTGGCTTGACAAGTGTCCCTTGGCCGAAATGGCCTTACAAGTGGCAAGCCACTTGTCTTGTGTTTTGTGTTTTGTGTTTTGTGTAGCCATTTGGAGGGTGGGACCCACACACACTTGTACTCCAATCTCACCACACACTTGCCTTGATCTTGGACCTTGATTTCTCTATAAATACCCCATGAAAGCAATACTTATTCTTCATCCCACACTTTGATTTCCAAGACAAAAATACTCCCTCCCCTTTGAGGTCGCTTCCGGCTTTGCCTTGAAATTCTTGAGCAAAAGTTGTCCAAAAATTCCTAAACTTATAAGTTTTCTTCCTTAGGGTGTTAGGAAGATTGTGTACCAAGAGTTGGAAAAGATTTCACACCCCTAGCCTTAGAATTTCACCTTGGCCGAAACTTGCCATAGTTGAGCCTTAGTGTTCTTCACTTGTTGGAGTTAGATCTTGAAGAGGAGTTGGTTAGGAGATTCTAAGGGTTGCTTGGAGCGGGTTGGAGCTGTTATACCCCATATTTCCAGAGTATGTACGTAAGGGTATACGTACAAAAAGTTTGGCCTTAAAGCTAGCCTTGGACGTTTTTTTTTGTACACAACTCGCTAAAAGAATCGTTTTCCGACGAAACGTTTCCACAGCTTTCGTAGGGAAAATTCCGGCTATGCCATTACTAATTTTTGCGGATTTTTCCGAGAGACGAAACATTTTGGACCAACGGAGGGCTTACACTTGTCACCTCCAATCGATGGATTTGAAATCGCCCATTTGGACGAATCGGGCAAAGTGAGCACGCTTTGTGCCTTGGCACAAGTCAAGGAGTTGGTAGGATATTTGTGTATAGTTAATCCTCACCCTACACTTGCCTTGCACTTGTCTTCATCTTGGCCATTGGTTGGCCAAGGCTCGAGCTATAAATACTCCCTTTAGACGAAGAGTTCTTCATCCACAAAGTTATCTTCCAAGTCTTGAAAATCCTCTCCTCTCCTTAGCCTTCGTCCAACACCTCCCCTCCCCTGAGTGAGTTTGGCCGAGGGCCTACCCCCTAGCCTAGCCTAGCCAAAATCTACCCTCCCTTGGTAGAAAAGTTGTCTTCTAGTATTGTTATAATGCCCAAAATACCCTAGCCCAAATCCCTTAGTCCTTTGTAGAAGGTGAAGAACTTCTAAGGTTTCTCGAGCTACCAGAGCGCATAAACTTAGAGCTAAACCTTGCTCAGCGCCGACTTTATCTAGGATATTATTGGGCTTATCGAGGTAACTAATCCTAACCTCTTTGAATTAGAGAATACTTATCGTAGTAGTATAAGAATAAGTATTAAATACTTGTATGATATTACGTATAGAATTGAACAGCACTACATAGACTGCTTTTACAAAGAGACTTATATAGCTCACCTGTAGGGTTGTCGCTCGACTATCCGTAGAATCGTGAACCCTCTGCTTAGAATGACCTTCGAGTAGTCTTTGATAGATGTCGTGACTATTATAGTCGACTCTCACGACATATCCAACTTCGCGTGGTTTTCACGTATGTATGTGATTCTTCCTAAAGCATGATATTTTACAATATATATATAGTACTAGACGATACGTGTTAATCGAATAATAACTACGGCAATGTCTTTGACTTAAGCTCGATTAATACTTACGGAATGCCTCACGCTTAAGCTCGACAATACTTACTAATGCCTCACGCTTAAGCTCAATAATAAAGGATCAAAGCATTTCAAAAGAATATCGATCATTTTTTAACAGAAGATAAATATTTGGGTTTTAAAACAAAATCTTAAGAGTTATACTAGCTTTATGGGAAGTTAGGTATAACAACTTAAGAAAGATAAAAAGGAACTGTTTACTTGGTTGTTTATAAAAGCCTTGTATTGATTTCTAAGTGTAGTAAGATTTGTTTGATAAGTAGACATATTATGACGCTACCGTGTTAGTATCTTGAAATGCCGTAAGCGGGTCATTCTTGCAGGCTTACGCTGCTAACCGTAAGTCCGCTATCGCTTAGTCGTGACATTATCTAAAGAATTGATTAAGGTGGTTATAATTGCTAAGTTGTTTATGACTATATAACATGTTAGACCTAAGAAGTTGGATTGAAAAAGAATTGGAAAGGACTTTGTGTTATTCAATAAGTTAGCCGAGAATGGCCTCGATTAAGGACTTAGTTGGTATTAATTGCGCGAATTTTACACGATTGTAAGTGTGTAATCCCCTTTGATTTGGTTGTTGTATCGAGCCTTAAATGTGGCGTGTTTGGTTTTTGAATTCGCCTGAAAAAGGTGGCAAAGTATGTAGAAACAAAGGAAGTGATGTCCGATTTTCCGTAGAATTTAGTGACTTTGCACTTAGAATATTCTACGCTTAAAGCTAGAGGTTTAATGGACGACATGGTCATTATAGGTTGAAGTACTAAGTATAGCGATTCTACTCAAGGATGGAATAGCTATCAAGGTTGAGGTACTTTGGAGCATTTTGCTATTTGTCGATAATCGCCGCGAGGTATGTGAACCTCTTCCTTCTTTTGACATGATTCTATGTATGGAATATACACGTGGTACTATTTCATGATTCCTTCTACTCTGAAGTTAAGAGGTATGTATGTTGATTACTCACGAAAGGTTATGTCTGTTATCCCATGTTCTACCAAGTCTTACGGGACGCTGTAAGAGTCGCAGAGGTATTTCGAGCAAGTTGACTTGGCTAAGTTACGCACAAATGAGAATAAGTATCGAACAAGCCACCGCAATGCTAATAAAGGAAAATGTAATGACAATCAATTAAGTTAAAAATGAGTAGAATTCTCCATCTGCATAGAAGCTAAAATAAGACAAAATTGTATTACATTTTCTAGATCATGGCTACTTGATTAAGATCGTTATAAATAAGTATAACTTATTCACAACGCACCAATGTATATGTTACTTAATTTATAAGAATTTATGTATGGAGTTTTAAGACTATGAACCCCATTTTTTTTTAAAGGTTAAGGGACTTTATTTTTCAAGTTATGGACTTGATTCTTAAATAAGAAATGAATTGATTTAAAAGTATAGAATACTTGATTTGGAAAGTATTGATTTCTTGCCATTCTAAAGTTAAGAAACTTGTTTTCTTAAAAGTTAAGAGAGTTCAAGTATTTTGAAAGCTATGTGATTTGATTTGAAAGTATAAGTCTCTGCTATAAAAGGAATGAATTTGTCTAAGACATAAAAGAGTTATAACGCTTTATGGAAGTTGGTTATAACAACTTTATGGAAGATTAAAAGAATGGTTTTCTTCAAGAATGTAAGCAAAGAAGTTGATTTGAAATAAAGAAGGGCAAATTGTTTTAAAGGTACCAATTGCTTAAGGTTTTAAAGAAAGAAGTCACTTGATTTGTAGTTGAAATGTATTTCTAAAAGGTATCGTGACTTGTCTTGAAAAGTAGATATGACTTGATACTACTGCTATTAGTATCTTGGAAGTTTTATTTGAAAAAGAGTCATTCTAAAGAGTAGAGGTACGTAGTATGTCGGGTTAAATTCTGATTTTATAATGACATTATCGCGCCCTAAACGGGTCGGGCAAGATACCTTACGGGCGACTATATGACATTATCGCGCCCCAAAATGGGCCGCAAAGATACCTTTACGGGCGCACTATATGACATTATCGCCCCGCAATGGGCCGGCAAGATACCTTTACGGGCGATTATATGACATTATCGCCCCGTAAACGGGTCGGGCAAGATACCTTACGGGCGTACTACATGACATTATCGCCCCAGAATGGGTCGGGCAAAGATACCTCTATGGGCAGACTTATGTGACTTTATCGCATCCCAGATTGGGTCGGGCAGTATAGGCGTCCCTCCATAAAGGGCCGATTTATGTTATGCAAGGTAAGTAAGTTATATGGTAATGAACTTGACGGTTTTTCCTAAGCACGACGTAAGAATGTGAATATAACTTTTATGTGAAAACGGGAAAAGATAATAAGGTACGACGATTAAGTACACGATGGTAATGACACGTAGGATCCGTATTTACCTTTTTTATACTTGCCTCGCTATTCTTTTTTACAATTATGATTTGTTTATCAGACTTTATTTTCTGCTCCATATTCTATATGTTATCGACTTCTTCGGGCCGCTCATGTCCGCAGTTTAGGTACAGCTGTGGATCCGCGAGCTTAGGATCCTCGATTCAAAGATTTCGAGATGGCTCCAATGTTCCGAGTTGTCATGGCTATGTATATTCGTGGTACGGCGAGACCTTGTCCCGCCATAGTATTTGTTCAAATCTTGAGGTCCGTATTCATCCGCAATGGATCGATAGAGTTTTTTTACATTGTTAATAGGTAGACTTTTCGTAATTTTTATGTTATGGCACTTTATCGCTTGGGCCTTGGTTTTAAAAAAAGTGTTATTTATTTTCCGCAGCTTATTATGTCAGATGATTGTAAGCGGTGCCTGTAGGGCACTGCGCCGCGTCGGGTCGTGACAAAAGTGGTATCGTGAGCGCTTAGTCTCTGAAAGTGTCTACGCATCGTGTCTAGTAGTCTTGATTATCGTGTATTGTGCACCACATCTATAATCGTGAGGTCGCAGGACATTTAGGATTGGTTTCATTCTTCTCACCGAGATCGCGCGACAGAGTCAGATTGTTAGTGGTCGCTCCCCTAACGAAGTTATGTTGATTGCAGCCACGAGCAAGGCAAAGAGCCGACTCGAAGGACTACGTGGATTGCATATCCGTGTTGGTAATGATTGTAGTGTAGTTGGTATTGTGACATACAAACTATACCGAGTTACGTATGAGGGTCGACGCTGTGTCGCCTAGAATGATTTTAGATTACCAAGAGTCAGTAAAGACTAACTAGATACCGGAAGGTATGGAACGCTTAATGAATTCTCGCCAAGGTCTTATGTTTTATTTTGATATAATCGGGAAGGATGAGTCGTCTGACAGTAAGGCGTTGAACCCTTAAGAAGTCATGTTAAGAAACTTAATGGAATAACATGTTAATATATTAAGCTACGTGGTAGGCTTAAGAGAATTGTACTGACGAGGTCCGTATAGAGTAAGTAATGGTTGTTGTGATCAAGACGACACGATTATGGTATTATGAGAAGTTTTTGTACCCGCACATCGGGGATCGTAAGGTAGGCTTGGAGCATGGAAATTGCGAGCCTAAGAATATTGATGATCACGAGACCTTAGACGTACAAGGTCTTCTGCAGAAAGATTTATTATAGACCAAGAATAAGAGTTGTGCGACGCGAGACGGGGCGAGGACCTATCATGGTCGCCCATAGCCCGAAATGGAGTGGGATCAGGTAGTAGTTCGCCACGTGATGGTCACGCAGGTGCAAGGCCCAAGTCTAGTTAATTGTTTTACTGGATTCAGGACGCGCTCCACCTAACCAGTCGTGAAAGCCTAAATGGCCTTATATTGTTTTATAGAGTGACTCCAAAGATTAGAGGCCAGAATCGTATGGAAGTTATGTATGTATGCTAGTATGAGTTGGAAGTACGAAAGAGTACACCAATAAGAAAGATAACAACCAAGTGTAAAGGAATGTAGCCCTAATCCATAAGAACCTTTCGAGGTAACTACACCCGCGAGTGTGTGGGTGAGAATGAGCGGAATATGAGATTTTCCTGATGATGATACAAATACATACCCTAGTAGACCTAGTAGAGAGGATTATGACAGACTTTGAGGTCATTATGAGTATGGGCTAGTTGGCTTCGTGAGTGCCAATGTTGACAATTTTAGTATAAGTATTGTTATGTGGCCATGGGTGGCATATGTTGTATGAAGGTTGTTGTAAAAGGAGACTATGTCTGTTACACCCCGTAATTCCAAGAGGATGAGATGAGAACGCATTTAAAGGAAATAAGATTCAAGTTGGGAAAAGAAAACGTTGGCAGAATATTTTTGGACAGTTTTTCAAGAAACTTGAAGCAGTATATCTCCTAGTATAATTGGGGTTTTTAGGTGTTTCAAAAGCCTAATATGAAGTTCATTGAGTCTAGTTTCCAACTCAATAAACCTCTCGTCAATAGGACATCGGAGTAGAAAGTTATGAACGTTACAAGATCGGCTGACATAACAGAATGTGGTCGCGCCTAAGGCCCGAAATTGTCCGAATTGCAGCGCCGGGCGCCGGCAGGCCGCGCTCCGGGCGGATATTTTGCGGAAATAGGTAAAAATAGAAGATATATGTTGTAAAGGACCCCTGGGTGGGTGACAAGTGTCCCCCCAACTTGTGGAACAAGATAAAGGCTATATAAGACATGTCTTGCTAGATTTAAATCATTTGCAAGACTTCACCCAAATCTTCTCTTCTCTTCTCTTCTCTCAAACGGTTAAAACCCTAGGCCTAAATGAGATTTTTGGAAAGGCAACAAGAAGGAAATATGTTGGCAAGTTTGTAGGGATTAGTAGAGATGATTTTAGCGAAGAAGAATTTCAAAAGAGTGAGCTAAAGTCATAAGGATCGACTTGTAATCTCGAGCATTTTTGGGCTAAATGAGGTATAATCTTCGCCTTACTTTTGTAATTGAATATTCCATGTTATTATAAGTTAGAAATGATCATGTGATATGTGTTATGAAGATTGATAAGTGTTATGGAAATTTGGAAGCTCAAATCAAAATGACACGTTAAGCCATTTGAAATTGAAATACAAATTGGTCAATAATTAGAATCGTGATGTTTACCTATTTGAGGATTGTAGTAGTTATAATCAATTGTGGCTAGATAACATGTTATATTAAACCACTTGGATTGAACAGTGATTGGAAACGAATTTGTATTGTTGTCCTAATTTGCCGAATGGACATTGTATTTTGGACTTGTGTGATATCAATCGTGGCGGAATTTTACACGCCTTGTAGGCGTAATCCCTATTGTTAACTACTTTGTTGAGCCTTAAATGTGGTGTGTTTGGTTATTGAATTCGCCTTGAAAAAGGTGGTAAAGTATGTAGAAACAAAGGAAGTCATCCGATTTTCCGTAGAATTTAGTAGCTTTGCACTTGGAATATTCTACGCTTGAAACTAGAAGTTAATAGACGCATTTATGGTCATTATAGGTTGACATACTACGACGGTGAATTGGACTTAGCAAGTGGATTAAACCAAGAGGTATGTGGAACTTTCTTATCTCTTGAGCATGAATAAGTTGTAAATGTATAGTACGGTAGACGTACAAGATTTTGACAATCTAGGTCCATTTGATATCCTTGGCTTATTTTAAGAATGTCCAAGTTGATTGAGTTAGGGAATTAACTCACTTGTTTATATATTAAGGATATCTTGGTTTTCAAAAGTTAAGAGACTTAAGTATGTTGAAAGTATTATTGATACTTGTTTTGTCGGAAAGTTTAAGTCTCTCGTTATAATGAGATGAAGTTGTTAATGTATAAAGCTAGTATAACGCTTTATGGGAAGCTGGTTATAAAAGCTTTATGGAAAGTTAAAAGAGTGGTTTACTCTAAGTAATTTAAGTATGTTAAATGACTTGAAATAACTAAAGGCAAATTGATTTAAAGGCATCAATTGCTTAAGATTTTAAAAGAAAGTTAAGTCACTTTATTTAAGCCGAAAGTGTATTTTCTAAAAAGGTATCGTGGACTTGTCTTAATATGTAGGTAGGACTTGATACTACGGTTATTAGTATTGTTATACCCCGTAGTTCCAGGGTATGTATGTGAGGACGTACGTACGAGAATACGACATAAATTTTGGAAAGAAAGAAAGATGTGATTTTTCGACGAAAAAGTTTCCGGGTTTTGTGAAGGAAAAAGGTTCGTTGATGGGAATTGATTCCCATTTGGTATTTGGGCTTCTTGGATTATATTAGAATTATGAGATTTTATTTTCTGAATAGTCACGCTGGGCCCACTTGAGAAATTTACGCTTTTGTGGCCCGCTTTGTTTTTGAGATTTTCGGTATTTTGATATTTTCTAAGACGAAATATTTTGGACGAGTCGGGGCGACACGTGTCACCCCATGTGGCCAAGGTTGGCGACTTGGCTTGACAAGTTGTCCCTTGGCCGAATGGTTTTACAAGTGGCAAGCCACTTGTCTTGTGTTTTGTGTAGCCATTTGGAGGGTGGGACCCACACACACTTGTACCCCAATCTCACCACACACTTGCCTTGATCTGACCTTGATTTCTATAAATACCCCATGAAAGCAAGACTTATTCTTCATCCCACACTTTGATTTCCAAGACAAAAATACTCCCTCCCTTTGTAGGTCGCTTCTCGGTTTTGCCTTGAAATTCTTGAGCAAAAGTTGTCCAAAAATCCCTAAAATTATAAGTGTTCTTCCTTAGGGTGTTAGGAAGATTGTGTACTTAGAGTTGGAAAAGATTTCACACCCTAGCCTTAGAATTTCACCTCGCCAAACTTGCCATAGTTGAGCCTTTTCAGTGTTCTTCACTTGTTGGAGTTAGATCTTCAAGAGGAGTTGGTTAGAGCTTCTAAGGGTTTCTGGAGCGGTTGGAGCGCCAGATTTGGAGCCAAACGCTGCTCAGATCGACTTATAATCTTGGATAATTTTGGGCTTATCGAGGTAATGATCCGTGTCCCCTATCAGAATCGGATATTACATGTCAGAGTAGTTTAGAATTGAGTATAAGTTATATCGAGGATGATTATAAAGGATTGAATCAGATTTACATTGGACAGATGCATAGAGACTTGTGTAGTATTATTGTGAGACAGAGTTGAACACGCCCGGTTAGACGGTAATCCCCTCGAGTTGTCGGCTTGGTAGCACGCCTTGTTGTGAGGTTATTTATGTGTTCATGTGTGGGGAGGCCGAATTTTCCGTAGAATAGGAACTGCTTACTTAGAATATGCTACGAAGAGAGCTAGAGATTGATAGATATATTGTGGTTGTTATAGTGGATCTTCACGCGGCATACTTGACTTGGCTTGTGGTTTAAGCTAAAAAGGTATGTGATTCTTCCTATACTCTTGAGCATGATTGTTGTGAACTATATAGTACGGTAGACGTACGTGTGTGAAATGAATTTTGTTGTTTAAAACATAAAGTGTTATAATGGCTTTATGAGAAGTTAGTTATAACGACTTTATGAAGATAAAAGAAAGAATTGATTTTGAATGATAAACGACTTGATTTTGAAAGTTAAGTGACTTGATCTTGAAAGATAAGAGACTTGACTTATAAACGACTTGATTTCGGGAAAAGGAGAAGTAACATGATTTAAGTATAGGTTACTTGTTTTGAAAAGAGTAAGTATTTGAGTTTTAAAGAGTATACTTGATGTTGTTTTAAAAGAAAGGCACTTGGTTTAAAAAGTATAGAGTACTTGATTTTAAAAGTCTTGTAAAGGTTTTTACGAAAGTAAAGTAATTTGGTTTGAAAAGGAAATGTGTTTTTGATACTACGAGTATTAGTATCTTTTACGTAAAAAGAGGTCTTTTTGAAAGAATGAAAGTAGGTATTATTTTTGGGTTTGAAACCCGTATTGTTGACATAAAATAAAAGTACGTTGAACTTGCCTATGCTTGTTGTGATAGCCTTTGTTGTGCAAGTGTTTGATTGTGTGCTACCGTGTCTCTCGGGGAGGGCCGACTATCTGATTGATTTCTTGGACATACTGACACGTTGGATGGTCCACGAGTATGCGTCCACTATTGAGTATTATCTGGTTATTTCTTTTGGACATACTGACACGCTGACGGTCCACGAGTATGCGCTCACTTTGGGTATTATCTTGTTATTTCCTTTGGACATGCCGACACGATGGATGGTCCACGCATGCGCCCAAAGAGGATGGTTTCATGGCCATGCTTTCCAAGGTAAGATGTCGGGCACGCGTCATCGCGAGGGTTTTGTTATTAGTCCACGGACCGCTAATCCATGAAGCTTGTCGCGCGACGAGCGCATCACGGCTTGATTTGTACACGTGGTTCGTGCACACTTTAGATACTTGTCCCGGTCATTTCTCGTATCGGCAGCTCGTAGATAGCTTCGAGATACTTGCCTCGGCCATATCTCGTGAGACGGAGGCTATGGCACGTTAGCTTACGGTACTTGCCTCGCTAGTTGCGTGGCTAGCTTTTGATCTCGTAGTTGGCTTCCGCATTTTGCCCGTGAAGTTTTATGACTAGCTTTTGAACCGGTATGGGCTATTCTACTTGGCCCGACGGCTTGACGACGCAGTGATCTAGTGTTCGTGTTCACATACGGGTGTTGTTTTACATCACGCATCGGCAGCGAAGAACGAGTTCCACGCATGATTGGTATTACGGGCGCGAGACCCATAGTTATGTGCGAGTGATTATTCGGGATATGCGCCCCTTACTTGACCTAACTGCTTATTTATTGCGAAATGGTTTTATAAAATGATGAAATGTGATTTCATTACGATTTTCGCACATACTGTACCGTTGTATCGACTCTCGGGGTGCTCATGCCGCCGCAGTAGGTACACCGCTTGTCGATCCTCGCCATGGATCGCAGTCATTGGGAAGCTCCGCTTCTCCGAGGCTTATCTTTGGTATAGTCCCCGCCATTGTAGGTACTTGTACATCTGTGGTATGGCGGCCGTCCCGCCATAGTTGTTGTTACATTCTGAGGTCCGTAGTACTATCGCGCGTGTGGTTGTAAAGGATTTTAACTGCTCAGCTATATGTATATACAATGGCGTGACCGCTTAGTTGGCCTGCTTTTCTTACGTTGTCTCTGTTTCCTATTTAAACTTTATTTCCGCGATTTTCTCTCGATGTTGTTATCACCAGGGTGCCCGGTAAGGCACTATGCCCAGATCGGTCGTGACAAAAGTGGTATCGCAGCGCTTAATCCTCTGAAAGTGTCTACGCATCGCGTCTAGTAGTCTTGATTATCTGTGTTGTGCACCACATCTATAATCGTGAGGCTGTGATATTTAGGATTGGTTTCATTCTTCTCACTCCGAGATCGCGCCTCAGAGCCGTGTTATGTCGACTTCTGACGATTCGTATGTACCAGTTATGCTCGCAAAGGCAACCCGGGCCTGTACGGGCAAGGCAGCAGAGGAGCTACGAGTTGAACACGCAGGGTCATGAGGGCACATTCCCGGTCATTACCCGAGATAGTACTTCGACGACGAAGTTTTACGACGCCGCTAGCCCCAGCAGAGCTTAGAGCGCAGCAGCTTTCACGAGGCCACGATACCGAGCCTCCGCCACGACTGTGAGCCTAGGATACGAGTTCGTGAGATGGCCCGCTACTAGCGAGGCTGGTGGTCGGAACGAGGACGGACGGAGCCGTGGTTCCGGCAGCATCAGCTGATTCACCCTAGATCCAAAGAGTCCGAGACTTCGGATTTCTTGAGCCGCCGCAGTTCTACGGATGCGAGCCGAGATGATCCTCGGTGTCGTACTAGTTTGGGAGATTGTTATGCTTGACAGCAGGCCATTTGGTGAGAGTTGTCCGACTGCAGGTAGCACGAACGTAGAGACTCACCTGGATCGTGGTCGTTCATCACCTTCTATACTAGGCGCCTGCAGGCGTGGTTATGGTTAGAGCGACAAAGAGGAAGTAAGGCGCAGTTACAGAGATACCTTTAGCCCCAAGAGACTTGGTTATGTTGTTATGGTGGATACGCGCGAGTGCTATACTGATAGCATCATGTTAAGCGTGGTTTAGAAAACACGGGTAGTTGAAAGGGTAAGATCGGGGACAGGAAATTGTGAGCCTTAGAATATTATATGTGGAGATCTTAGACGCGAGGCCGCCTCGAGTAAAAGATTTTGTTTACGATTGACCTTTGTCGGAGTGCATAGTATACGTGGGGTATAGTTGTGTGATAAGTCCCTAAGTGGTGTGAAATGAAAGAGGTAGTCGAGCTAAGAAGACCACTAGGTTTTCGTGACTTGATTAGCGAGATTATTCCGATTGGGGAACGAGAGTTTGGCACGATAAACGGGTCGGGCCGAGGCGTTGCGGGTCAACCCGCAGCCCGGAACGAGGAGTCGGTTCGAGGCGGTCCCGCCAGTGGTAGGGTCACGAGGGTGCTAGGCCCAAGTTTAGGTAACCATCGATGAGTTCGTGGACGTGTTCGACCAGAGTCGGATCGAGAAGGCCGAATGGCCTTAGAGGAAATCAAGAAGTAATCAAGTGTGAAACATGTACTATGTAGAGTTCGTGTCCGGTAGCGGCACGACGAGTAAGAAAAGAAGCTAACATGGTTATGAGAACTAAGTGATCATTTATTTTGTGAAGTAAAGATGCATGAGTATCCTTTAGACCACGGGGTGGAGCTTTTTGTGATGTTATAGCAGTCCTCGCTGGCTTGGATTTGAGTTTTGCGAACATGTTATATTCTCGCCAGCGTGGCATGATCGGTTTTGTAAGTATAGAGGAGACTATACCGGCAAGCACGCTTGGAGACTTAGAAGGAACATTCGGACGCATATTTCTGCTGGAAGAATGTTATACCCCGTAGTTCCGTGGTATGTATGCGAGGACGCACGCATTTGAGAATACGGCGTAAATTTTGGAAAGAAAGAAAGATGAGATTTTTCGACTAAAAGTTTCCGGTTTTGTGAAGGAAAAAGGTTCGCTTATGGGAATTGAATTCCCGATTTGGTATTTGGGCTTGGATTATATTAGAATTATGAGATTTTATTTTCTGAATAGTCACGCTGGGCCCACTGAGAAATTTACGCTTATGGGCCCGCTTTGTTTTTGAGATTTTCGGTATTTTGATATTTTCTAAGACGAAATATTTTGATTTAGCCTGGGGCGACACGTGTCACCCCCATGTGGCCAAGGTTGGCCGACTTGGCTTGACAAGTGTCCCTTGGCCGAAATGGCCTTACAAGTGGCAAGCCACTTGTCTTGTGTTTTGTGTTTTGTGTTTTGTGTAGCCATTTGGAGGGTGGGACCCACACACACTTGTACTCCAATCTCACCACACACTTGCCTTGATCTTGGACCTTGATTTCTCTATAAATACCCCATGAAAGCAAGACTTATTCTTCATCCCACACTTTGATTTCCAAGACAAAAATACTCCCTCCCCTTTGTAGGTTGCTCTCGGCTTTGCCTTGAAATTCTTGAGCAAAAGTTGTCCAAAAATTCCTAAACTTATAAGTTTTCTTCCTTAGGGTGTTAGGAAGATTGTGTACCAAGAGTTGGAAAAGATTTCACACCCCTAGCCTTAGAATTTCACCTCGCCAAACTTGCCATAGTTGAGCCTTAGTGTTCTTCACTTGTTGGAGTTAGATCTTGAAGAGGAGTTGGTTAGGAGATTCTAAGGGTTGCTTGGAGCGGGTTGGAGCTGTTATACCCCATATTTCCAGAGTATGTACGTAAGGGTATACGTACAAAAAGTTTGGCCTTAAAGCTAGCCTTGGACGTTTTTTTTTGTACACAACTCGCTAAAAGAATCGTTTTCCGACGAAACGTTTCCACACCGTAGGAAAATTCCGCCATGCCATTACTAATTTTTGGCGGATTTTTCCGAGAGACGAAACATTTTGATCAACGGAGGGCTTACACTTGTCACCCTCCAATCGATGGATTTGAAATCGCCCATTTGGACGACCGGGCAAAGCGAGCACGCTGTGCCTCGCGTACAAGTCAAGGAGCTGGTAGGATATTTGTGTATAGTTAATCCTCACCCTACACTTGCCTTGCACTTGTCTTCATCTTGGCCATTGGTTGGCCAAGGCTTGAGCTATAAATACCCCTTTAGACGAAGAGTTCTTCATCCACAAAGTTATCTTCCAAGTCTTGAAAATCCTCTCCTCTCCCTTAGCCTTCGTCCAACACCTCCCCTCCCCTTTGAGCGAGTTTGGCCGAGGCCTACCCCTAGCCTAGCCAAAATCTACCCCCTCCCTTGGTAGAAAAGTTGTCTTCTAGTATTGTTATAATGCCCAAAATACCCCAGCCCAAATCCCTTAGTCCTTTGTAGAAGTCACAAGAACTTCTAAGGTTTCGAGCTACCAGAGCGCATAAACTTGTGAGCTAAACCTTGCTCAAAGCGCGATTTTATCTAGGATATTATTGGGCTTATCGAGGTAACTAATCCTAACCTCTTTTGAATTAGAGAATACTTACTGTAGTAGTATAAGAATAAGTATTAAATACTTAGAAGGATATTACGTAATAGAATTGAATCAGATCACATAGACTGCTTACAGAGACTTATATAGCTCACCGGTAGGGTCAGGCCGCCCGACTATCCGTAGAATTGTGAACCCTCTGCTTAGAATGACCTTCGTAGTAGTCTTTGATAGATGTCCGTGACTATTATAGTCGACTTCATACGACATATCCAACTTCGCGGTGGTTTTCACGGTATGTATGCGATTCTTCCTAAAGCATGATATTTTACAATATATATATAGTACGTGACGATACGTGTTAACTGAATAATAACTACGCAATGTCTTTGACTTAAGCTCATTAATACTTACTAGAATGCCTCACGCTTAAGCCCGACAATACTTACGGCAATGCCTCACGGCTTAAGCCTGAATAATAAAGGACTGAAAGCATTTCAAAAGAATACTGAATCATTTTTTAACAGAAGATAAATATTTGGGTTTTAAAACAAAATCTTAAGAGTTATACTAGCTTTATGGGAAGTTAGGTATAACAACTTAAGAAAGATAAAAAGGAACTGTTTACTTGGTTGTTTATAAAAGCCTTGTATTGATTTCTGTTAAGTGTAGTAAGATTTGTTTGATAAGTAGACATATTATGACGCTACCCGTTAGTATCTTGAAATGCCAGGTGTGGGGTCATTCTTGCGGCTTACGCTGCTAACCGTAAGTCCGCAGATCGCTTAGTCGTCGCATATTATCTAAAGAATTGATTAAGGTGGTTATAATTGCTAAGTTGTTTATGACTATATAATATGTTAGACCTAAGAAGTTGGATTGAAAAGAATTGGAAAGGACTTTGTGTTATTGAATAAGTTAGCCGAGAATGGCCTCGATTAAGGACTTAGTTGGTATTAATTGTGGGGCGGAATTTTACACGACAGGTGTGTAATCCCCTTTGATTCGTTGTTGTATTGAGCCTTAAATGTGGCGTGTTTGGTTTTTGAATTCGCCTGAAAAAGGTGGCAAAGTATGTAGAAACAAAGGAAGTGATGTCCGATTTTCCAGAGAATTTAGTGACTTTGCACTTAGAATATTCTACGCTTAAAGCCAGAGGTTTAATGGACGATATGGTCATTATAGGTTGAAGTACTAAGTATAGCGTATTCTACTCAAGGATGGAATAGCTATCAATGTCGAGGTACTTTGGAGCATTTTGCTATTTGTCGATAATCGTCGCGAGGTATGTGAACCTCTTCCTTCTTTTGACATGATTCTATGTATGGAATATACACGTGGTACTATTTCATGATTCCTTCTACTCTTAGAAGTTAAGAGGTATGTATGTTGATTACTACGTAAAGGTTATGTCTAAGTTATCCCATGTTCTACCAAGTCTTACGGGATGTTGGTAAGAGTCGTTAGAGGTATTCGAGCAAAGTTGACTTGGCTAAGTTACTGCACAAATGAGAATAAGTATCGAACAAGCCACCGCAGTCACAATAAAGGAAATGTAATGACAATCAATTGCTAAAAATGAGTAGAATTCTCCATCCGCATGAAGCTAAAATAAGACAAAATTGTATTACATTTTCTAGATCATGGCTACTGATTAAGATCGTTATAAATAAGTATAACTTATTCACAACGCACCAATGTATATGTTACTTAATTTATAAGAATTTATGTATGGAGTTTTAAGACTATGAACCCCATTTTTTTTTAAAGGTTAAGGGACTTTATTTTTCAAGTTATGGGACTTGATTCTTAAAGGAAGAAATGAATTGATTTAAAAGTATAGAATACTTGATTTGGAAAGTATTGATTTCTTGCCATTCTAAAGTTAAGAAACTTGTTTTCTTAAAAGTTAAGAGAGTTGAAGTATTTTGAAAGCTATGTGATTTGATTTGAAAGTATAAGTCTCTGCTATAAAAGGAATGAATTTGTCTAAGACATAAAGAGTTATAACGGCTTTATGGGAAGTTGGTTATAACAACTTTATGGAAGATTAAAAGAATGGTTTTCTTCAGTAATGTAAGCAAAGAAGTGATTTGAAATAAAGAAGGGCAAATTGTTTTAAAGGTACCAATTGCTTAAGGTTTTAAAGAAAGAAGTCACTTGATTTAGAAGCCAGAAATGTATTTCTAAAAGGTATCGTGGACTTGTCTTGAAAAGTAGATATGACTTGATACTACTGCTATTAGTATCTTGGAAGTTTTATTTGAAAAAGAGTCATTCTAAAGGAGTAGAGGTAACGTAGTATGTCAAGTTAAATTCTGATTTTATAATGACATTATCGCCCCGTAAACGGGTCGGGCAAGATACCTTACGGGCGCACTATATGACATTATCGCCCCAAAACGGGCCGGCAAAGATACCTTTACGGGCGCATAATATGACATTATCGCGCCCCGTAAACGGGCCGGCAAGATACCTTACGGGCAGATTATATGACATTATCGCGCCCCGTAAACGGGTCGGGCAAGATACCTTTACGGGCGCATCACATGACATTATCGCGTCCCAGGAATGGGTCGGGCAGTATACCTCTATGGGCAGACTTATGTGACTTTATCGCATCCCAGATTGGGTCGGGCAGTATAGGCGTCCCTCCATAAAGGGCCGATTTATGTTATGCAAGGTAAGTAAGTTATATGGTAATGAACTTGACGGTTTTTCCTAAGCATGTACGTAAGAATGTGAATATAACTTTTATGTGAAAATGGGAAAAGATAATAAGGTACGATTAAGTACACTAGACGGTAATGACACGTAGATCTCGTATTTACCTTTTTTATACTTGCCCTCGCCATTCTTTTTACAATTATGATTTGTTTATCAGACTTTATTTTCTGCTCCATATTCGTATATGTTGTAATCGACTTCTTCGGGGCCGCTCATGTCCGCAGTTTAGGTATACGCCAGGATCCGCGAGCTTAGATCCCGATTCAAGATTTTGAGATGGCTCCAATGTTCCGAGTTGTCACGGCTATGTATATTCGTGGGTACGGCAGGCCTTGTCCCGCCATAGTATTTGTTCAAATCTTAGAGGTCTCAGATTCATCTAATGGATCGATAGAGTTTTTTACATTGTTAACAGTGTAGACCCTTTCTGTAATTTTATGTTATGGCACTTTATCATTGGCCTTGGTTTTAAAAAAAGTGTTATTTATTTTCCGCAGCTTTATTATGTATGATTAGAAGGTGCCTGTAGGGCACCAGCGTGACGCCCAAACCTGCCCGCACATCGTGCCTTACCCTGCACCCTAGTGATACAACATCGAGAAAACCAAATGGAAATAAAAACTTTACACATGAAATGAGAGACATAAATAAATAAACAAAGCAACCCAACCGCTTTCAAGATATATACATAAAACCCAACAATTATCCTTTACAAACCCCGCCTACAACAAAGCATGCACTTAAGATATACCACAACTATGACGACAGTGGCTCCCGCCATACCTCAATGTACAAGTACCTACAATGACAGGGACTATACTAAAAGATAAGCCTCCGAGGAACGAGCTTCCCAACGCCGAATCGCGATCCTACGAGCGAGGATCAACCAACTGTACTTCTACCGCGGATGAACGCAGCCCCGGGCGAGGTCAAGATAACAGTACCAAGTATGTGAAATCAAAATATCAGAATGAAATCACATTTCATCATTTTATAAAACCATTTCGCAATACGTAAACAAGAGGCCAAGTGTGGACGATATCCCCGCAATAATCACTCACACATAATTACGGGTCTCACGCCCATAATACCACTCATGCCCGTGGAACTCATTCTCATCACGCCAAAGACATGATGTAAAACAACACCCATATGTGAACCTCAACACTAGATCCTCGCTCGCTATCAAAACCGACGCCAAGTAGAATAGCCAACTACCACCCAAAAGCTAGTCATATCCCATCACTGCAAGGTACTAAGCCAACTACTACCCAAAAGCTAGCCACGAATCGCCGAGGCAAGTATCTTAAGTTAACGCATAATAGCCTACCGCCTCACAAGATACGACCGAGGCAAGTATCTTAAGCTATCTACCGCAGGCTACCGCACACGAAAATGACCGTAACAAGTATCTAAAGCGTGCTCAACCACACGCATAAAACCAAGCCCGTGATCGCCGTCACCGCGCAAGCTTCATGGATTAGCGTCCACGGACTAACAAATCAACCTCACAATGACCGCATGCCCCGCAAGATCTTACCTCAAGTCATGGCCATGAAACCATCCCATCGACGCACGCCGCGGAACATCCATCACGCCAAGATGTCCAAA
The DNA here is from genome assembly GCA_029844215.1 of Przewalskia tangutica. Classification (NCBI taxonomy): domain Eukaryota; kingdom Viridiplantae; phylum Streptophyta; class Magnoliopsida; order Solanales; family Solanaceae; genus Przewalskia; species Przewalskia tangutica. The sequence goes on from CM056719.1 coordinate 48,679,890, forward strand.
GGAAATAAATCGATAGCCCTCCCGCAGAGTCACGACAGCATGCAAACAACTACCAATACTCAAAGTGGACGATACCGCGACCACCCAACGCCAAGATGTCCAATAATCAATCGATAGCCGCCTCCCCTGCAGTCACTAAGAAGACATCAACAAAACACTTGCACATCAAAGACTATCACAACAAGCATAGGCAAGTTTAACATACATTCATTTTAATCAACAATCCGGTTTCAAACCCAAAATACTACATACTTTCCTTCTTTCAAAAGACCTCTTTCTATGTAAAAGCCACATGATACTAATACTCAGTAGTATATAAAGAAAACACGCTTTACTTTAAAACCAAATTACTTCACCTTCAGAAAATCTTTACAAGGCTTTTAAAATCAAGTACTCTATACTTTATAAACCAAGTGCTTTTCTTTAGAACAACATCAAGTATACTCTTTTAAAACCCAATTAACTTACTCTTTTCAAAACAAGTAACCTATACTTAAATCAAGTTACTTCTCCTTCCAAAACAAGTCGTTATAAGTCAAGTCTCTTATCTTTCAAGATCAAGTCTCTAACTTTCAAAATCAAGTCGCTTTATCACAAACCAAATCTTTCTTTATCTTCATAAAGTCGTTATAACTAACTTCCCATAAAGCCATTATAACACTTTATGTTTTAAAACAAACAAAAATCGCTTTCACACACGCACGCCTACCGCACTATATAGTTCACAACAATCATGCTCAAGAGTATAGAAGAATCACATACCTTTAGCTTAAACCACAAGCCAAGTCAAGTATGCCACGCAGAAAGATCCACCTATAACAACCATAATATATAAATCAACTTCTAGCACTCTCCGTAGAATATTCTAAACACAAGATTCCTTATTCTACGTAAATTTCTGCAAAGACTCTCCCCGCTATCACATAAATCTCCTCCTAACTGTGCCCGCTACTGTGCCAACAACTCCCAGTGGATTACACGCCTAACCTGACGTGTTCAAATATGCTTCACAATAATACTTACACAAGTCTACTGTAAGTACACCCAATGTAAATACAGCTCAACTTTATAATCATCCTTCCAATATAATATACTCAAGTATAACTACTACAACATGTAATATCCAATTACAATAGTGACATGTATCATTACCTCGATAAGCCCAAAATTATCCAAGTTATAAGTCGATCCCGAGCAACGCTTAGCTCCAATCCTTACGCCCAACCCGCCTCCAAGCGACCCTTAGAAGTTTCTAAACAACTTCTCTAAATACTTCCACCAAGCTAGAAGATTTTTCTGTGGTTTCGCTTTACTGCTTATCGAATAAAGTAGTATTTCCTGCCCTAGTATCAAATAACTTTGGAATACTACTAGGATACTAGGCCAAGGTATTTGGGATTATACAACAATACACCAAGTATTTTCTACACAAGAGGGAGGGGGACTAAATCTACACAAAGCGAGGGAAAACATTTGCTTGGAAAGCTTTCATGAGGGACGATTTACTTCTTCAACTTAAGGGTTTATATGTAGAGGATCTGGCCAAGATCAAGGTAAGTGTAGGTCAAGATTGGGCCACGCAGGCGCTGGTCCCACCACACCACATGGCCAACGAAACAAGGGCCAAGTGGCTTGCCACTTGTCAACCCATTTGCCAAGCGGACAAGTCGCCAGCCACTGTCCCACCATTTCGCCAAGGTGCCACACGGTGACACGTGTCGCCCCGACTGCCCAAAATATTTCGCCTTCCGAAATATCCAAAATACCTAAATCTCAAAACAAAGCTGCCCCACAAAATCAGAATTTCTCCCGGCCCCACGTGACCATTTCCAAAATAAAATCTCATAATTCTAAAATAATCCAAGAAGTCCAAATACCAAACTGGGAATCCACCCCATTAACGAACCTTTTCTTCACAAAACCTAACTTTTCCGCTGAAAAATCACATCTTCCTTTCTTTCCAAAATTTCGTCAGATTCTCGCACGCACGCCCTCACATACATACCTCGAACTACTGGTATAACATTCTTCCTTAGAAACATTCGCCCGAATGTTCCTTCTAAGTCTCCAAACGAACGCAGGTGCCAGATAGTCTTCACTACTATACTTACGAACCAATCACGCCATCAACGGCCATAAGATAACATACAAATCCAAGCTAACGAGGAAATCATTTCTAATCTCACAACAGCTCCTACTAGCTTCAATTTACTCTAAGGCCTATCTCCGCCTTCACGATCCGATTCTCGATCGAACACATCCCCGAACTCATACGATGGTTACCTAAACTGGGCCTAGCACTCGCGATTTACCACCCTACGACCACCTCGAATCGACCCCACCTCATCCGGCCGCGGTTGACCCGCGACTTGGCCTCAACCCGACTCCGCCATCGCGCCTAATCTCTCTCGCTCCCGATCCGAACAATCTTACTAATTCACGCCATGAAAGCTACCACTTCCATCTTACACTACCCATGGAATTATCACACCAACATAATGCTATCGTAACATAATAATTAAAAATATACTTATCTTAATACAAATGCATACTAGTCTCTGTAGGTCGGCGATATACCCGATATCACAAAACAAATAGGCGATTTCAAGGACCGCTATAATCGAACTTCCACCACGACTTCGCCTCGCTCGCCGCAGATACGAACACCCCGCCTAGCTATCGGGCGAAGAACCCGCAATGCATCCCGGCGTCGAAGTCTCAACATCCGCGCTTACTCCGTAGGACAATTTTCTCGCAAAATGGCCCCGCCGCCACATGTAAAACAAGTCCTTCGACACTTCAACGGGCTTACCACACCGTTACACTTAGTCGGGTGGCTTCCTCCGCCAAGACCCCAACTCCCCGAAACTCAACCTCGAGCCCGACCGCCTCAATACTGGAGGCCCTCAAGATCGTAGAGGACCACTGCATCGGGCGGCGCGTATAACTAGTTCACACAGGCGGTCCGCCTTGAAAGTTACCAGCGACCTCGCTGCCCGGCCTCTTCTCGCGATATCGTCAATCCGCTTGCCTCCGCGCCTCACACCCCAGCGCATGAGTCGCACGCGGCGATGTCCATGCCCTACCAGCGATACACCCAACAAGACTCGCCAAGTAGTCATCAAGCCCCGTGACGTAGCGTGCACTCGCCCTCCATATTAGCTACTAACGCAGTGGACATATCGAGCCAACGAGTCGAACTCTACGCTGTACTTCCGAATCAAGGCGCCCTCCCCGCCTCAAAGATCGTAAACTCGCTTACCGCGTTCTCCTCATCCGCGCGGCAAGAAATGGCCGAGAAATGCCTCCAGAACTCGCCCCAAATACCGGGGCGATGCTCCCGACAGCCCCATGAATCAAACCACGATCGCGTATCACGCACCGACGCGAACCGAAATCACGACTCGGTCTCCAAGCTCGATCACTGTGACGATCCTTCAGAATCGACGGATGAACTCCTCGCGATCATCCTCGTGCCTCACCCGTAACTCGCGATACAACTCGTAAAATCCCGTAGCCTCAAACTATCCGGACCGGGATGAACTACGGCTACCGAATCGAACCGCCGTGATTCAAATTTCTCTCGTGTTCGCCACGATCCCGCCGCAGAATCGCCATCTCTTGTAACCCATCTCTCTCGCCTCCAGCCGCGACCGAGGCTCGTGTACCGGGTCTCGCAGCCCACCGCCGCGCCTAACTCGCTGGGCCGGGCGGCGCCGCAAAACTCGCCGTCAAGAACTATTCGTAATGACCGGCTCGCGCTGCATTCTCTCAGGTCCCACTAGCAGCCTCACGGCCGCTTTGCCCTTCTCGGGGCCCGGTTGCGCGCGAGGCATAATCGCGTAAAAGAACACGCCGTAAGGAGTCCAACTTACAACATCGCCTAAGGCACGATCTCAGAGTGAGAAGAATAGAAACTAATCCTAAATGTCTCGCAGCCTCCTCGACATCGGACGTGGCGCACAACACACCGATAATCAAGACTCTACTAGACATGGTTCAGACACTTTCCGAGGATTAATCGCTCGATACCACTTGTGACGCCCAAACTCGGCCCACATCGTGCCTTACCCCGCACCCTAGTGATACAACATCGAGAAAACCAAATGAAATAAAAACTTTACACATGAAATGAGAGACATAAATAAATAAACAAAGCAACCTAACCGCCGCTTTCAAGATATATACATAAAACCCAACAATTATCCTTACAAACCTCGCCACAACAAAGGCATGCACTTAAGATATACAACAACTATGACGGACAGGCTCGCCATACCCCGAATGTACAAGTACCTACAATGACAGGGACTATACTAAAAGATAAGCCTCCGAGGAACGGAGCTTCCTAACGCCGAATCGCGATCCTATGAGCGAGGATCAACCAATCGTGTACTCACCGCGCAGATGAACGCAGCTTCGGGCGAGGTCAAGATAACAGTACCAAGTATGTGAAATCAAAATATCAGAATGAAATCACATTTCATCATTTTATAAACCATTTCGCAATACGTAAACAAGCAGGTCAAGTGGACGATATCCCCGTAATAATCACTCACACATAATTACGGGTCTCACGCCCATAATACCACTCACGCTCGTGGAACTCATTCTCATCGCCAAAGCATACGATGTAAAACAACACCCATATGTGAACCTCAACACTAGATCCCGCTCAAGGCCATCAAACCGACGCCAAGTAGAATAGCCAACTACTACCCAAAAGCTAGTCATATCCCATCACGCAAGGTACTAAGCCAACTACTACCCAAAAGCTAGCCACGCAATCGCCGAGGCAAGATCTTAAGTTAACGCATAATAGCCTACCGCCTCACAAGATACGACCGAGGCAAGTATCTTAAGCTATCTACCAGGCTACCGGCACACAGAAAATGACCGTAACAAGTATCTAAAGCGCTCAACCACACGCATAAACTAAGCCCGCGATCGCCGCCACCGCGCAAGCTTCATGGATTAGCGTCCATGGACTAACAAACCAACCTCACAATGACCGCATGCCCCAAGATCTTACCTCTAAGTCATGGCCATGAAACCATCCCATCGACGCACGCCCGTGGAACATCCATCACGCCAAGATGTCCAAAGGAAATAAATCGATAGCCGCCTCCTGCAGAGTCACGACAAGCATGTAAAACAACCACCAATACTCAAAGTGGACGATACTGCGACCACCCAACGCCGCATGTCCAAATAATCAATCAGATAGCCGCCTCCTGCAGAGTCACTAAAGACATCAACAAAACACTTGCACATCAAAGACTATCACAACAAGCATAGCAAGTTTAACATACATTCATTTTAATCAACAATCCGGTTTCAAACCCAAAATACTACATACTTTCCTTCTTTCAAAAAGACCTCTTTCTATGTAAAAGCCACACGATACTAATACTGTAGTATATAAAGAAAACACGCTTTACTTTTAAAACCAAATTACTTCACCTTCAGAAAATCTTTACAAGGCTTTTAAAATCAAGTACTCTATACTTTATAAACCAAGTGCTTTTCTTTAGAACAACATCAAGTATACTCTTTTAAAACCCAATTAACTTACTCTTTTCAAAACAAGTAACCTATACTTAAATCAAGTTACTTCTCCTTTTCCAAAACAAGTCGTTATAAGTCAAGTCTCTTATCTTTCAAGATCAAGTCTCTTAACTTTCAAAATCAAGTCGCTTTATCACAAACCAAATCTTTCTTTATCTTCATAAAGTCGTTATAACTAACTTCCCATAAAGCCATTATAACACTTTATGTTTTAAAACAAACAAAAATCGCTTCACACACGCACGCCTACCGCACTATATAGTTCACAACAATCATGCTCAAGAGTATAGAAGAATCACATACCTTTAGCTTAAACCATAAGCCAAGTCAAGTATGCCGCAGAGAAAGATCCACCTATAACAACCATAATATATAAATCAACTTCTAGCACTCTCCGTAGAATATTCTAAACACAAGATTCCTTATTCTACGTAAATTTCTGCAAAGACTCTCCCCGCTATCACATAAATCTCCTCCTAACCTGTGCCCGCTACTGTGCCAACAACTCCCAGGGATTACACGCCTAACCTGACGTGTTCAAATATGCTTCACAATAATACTTACACAAGTCTACTGTAAGTACACCAATGTAAATACAGCTCAACTTTATAATCATCCTTCCAATATAATATACTCAAGTATAACTACTACAACATGTAATATCCAATTACAATAGTGGACATAGATCATTACCTCGATAAGCCCAAAATTATCCAAGTTATAAGTCGATCCCGAGCAACGCTTAGCTCCAATCCTTACGCCCAACCCGCCTCCAAGCGACCCTTAGAAGTTTCTAAACAACTTCTCTAAATACTTCCACCAAGCTAGAAGATTTTTCTGTGGTTTCGCTTACTACTATCGAATAAAGTAGTATTTCCTGCTCGTAGTATTTAAATAAATTTTGAATATAACTAGTGATACTAGGCTAATGTATTTGGGATTATACAACAATACACCAAGTATTTTCTACACAAGAGGGGAGGGACGAAATCTACACAGCGAGGGAAAACATTTGCTTGGAAAGCTTTCTGGATGGACGATTTACTTCTTCAACTTGCGGGTTTATATAGAGGATTCAAGGCCAAGATCAAGGTAAGTGTAGGTCAAGATTGGGCCATGTGTGTGGGTCCCACCACACCACATGGCCAACGAAACAAGTGGCTGCTGGCTTGCCACTTGTCAACCCATTTGCCAAGCGACAAGTGCAGCCACTGTCCCACCATTTCGCCAAGGCTACACTGGGTGACACGTGTCGCCCGACTCGCCCAAAATATTTCGCCTTCCGAAATATCCAAAATACCGGAATCTCAAAACAAAGCTGCCCCACAAAACCAGAATTTCTCCCGTGGCCCCACGTGACCATTTCCAAAATAAAATCTCATAATTCTAAAATAATCCAAGAAGTCCAAATACCAAACTGGGAATCCACCCCATTAACGAACCTTTTTCTTCACAAAACCTAACTTTTCCGCTCAAAAATCACATCTTCCTTTCTTTCCAAAATTTCGCGATTCTCGCACGCACGCCCTCACATACATACCCCGGAACTACGGTATAACACTACCGCGCCCGGGTCGGGTCGTGACAAAAGTGGTATCGTGAGCGCTTAGTCTCTGAAAGTGTCTACATCGCGTCTAGCAGTCTTGATTATCGCGCACCACATCTATAATCGTGAGGTCGCAGGACATTTAGGATTGGTTTCATTCTTCTCACTCGAGATCGCGCGATAGAGTCAGATTGTTAGGGTCGCCTCCCTAACGAAGTTATGTTGATTGCACACGAGCAAGCGCAAAAATGACTCGAAGCGACTATGGATTGCATATCCAGGTTGGTAAATTGATCAGAGCTGGTAGTCGTATTGTGACATACCTATACTGAGTTATGTACGAGGGTCGACGCTGTTGCCTAGAATGATTTTAGATTACCAAGAGTTGGTAAAGACTAACTAGATACCGGAAGGTATGGAACAGCTTAATGAATTCTCGCCAAGGTCTTATGTTTTATTTTGATATAATCAAAGGATTAGTCGTCCGATAGGGCAGTTGAACCCTTAAGAAGTCATGTTAAGAAACTTAATGGAATAACATGTTAATATATTAAGCTACGTGGTAGGCTTAAGAGAATTGTACTGATGAGGTCCGTATAGAGTAAGTAATGGTTGCTGGATCAAGACGACACGATTATGGTATTACGAGAAGTTTTTGCACCCGCATCGGATCGTAAGGTAGGCTTGGAGCATGGAAATCGAGCCTAAGAATATTGATGATCACGAGACCTTAGATGCAAGGTCTTCTGCAGAAAGATTTATTATAGACCAAGAATAAGAGTTAGCGCGACGAGACGGTGAGGACCTATCGCGGGTCGCCCATAGCCCGAAATGGAGCGGATCAGGTAGTAGTTCGCCACGTGACAGTGTCACGAGGGTGCAAGGCACAATTCTAGATAATTGTTTTACTGATTCGTGGACGCGCTCCACCTAACCAGTCGCGAAAGCCTTAAATGGCCTTATATTGTTTTATAGAGTGACTCCAAAGATTAGAGGCCAGAATCGGTATGGAAGTTATGTATGTATGCTAGTATGAGTTGGAAGTACGGAAAGAGTACGACCAGTAAGAAAGATAACAACCAAGTGTAAAGGAATAGAGCCTGAATCCATAAGAACCTTTCGAGGTAACTACACCCGTGAGTGTGTGGGGTGGTAGCTGAGCGGGAATATGAGATTTTCCCGGTGATGATACAGTCGTCATACCCTAGTAGACCTAGTAGAGAGGATTATGACAGACTTTGAGGTCATTATGAGTATGGGCTAGTTGGCTTCGTGAGTGCCAATGTTGACAATTTTAGTATAAGTATTGTTATGTGGCCATGGGTGGCATATGTTGTATGAAGGTTGTTGTAAAAGGAGACTATGTCTGTTACACCCCGTAATTCCAAGAGGATGAGATGAGAACGTACGAAAGGAAATAAGATTCGAAGTTGGGAAAAGAAAAAACGTTGGCAGAATATTTTTGGACAGTTTTTCAGTAAACTTGGAAGCAGTATATCTCCTAGTATAATTGGGGTTTTTAGGTGTTTCAAAAGCCTAATATGAAGTTCATTGAGTCTAGTTTCCAACTCAATAAACCTCTCGTCAATAGGACATCGGAGTAGAAAGTTATGAACGTTACAAGATCGGCTGACATAAGCATGGTCGCGCCTAAGGCCCGAAATTGTCCTGAATTGTAGCACGCGGCGCCGCTGCAGGGCCGCGGTTCGGGCGGATATTTTGCGAAATAGGGTAAAATAGAAGATATATGTTGTAAAGGACTTCTGGTGGGTGACAAGTGTCCCCAACTTCAGGAACAAGATAAAGGCTATATAAGATACGCCTTGCTAGATTTAAATCATTTGCAAGACTTCACCCAAATCTTCTCTTCTCTTCTCTTCTCTCAAACGGTTAAAACCCTAGGCCTAAATGAGATTTTGGAAAGGCAACAAGAAGGAAATATGTTGGCAAGTTTGTAGGATTAGTAGAGATGATTTTAGCTGAAGAAGAATTTCAAAAGAGTGAGCTAAAGTCATAAGGATCGACTTGTAATCTGGAGCATTTTTGGGCTAAATGAGGTATAATCTTCGCCTTACTTTTGTAATTGAATATTCCATGTTATTATAAGTTAGAAATGATCATGTGATATGTGTTATGAAGATTGATAAGTGTTATGGAAATTTGGAAGCTCAACCAAATGACATGTTAAGCCATTTGAAATTGAAATACAAATTGGTCAATAATTAGAATCGCCGATGTTTACCTATTTGAGGATTGTAGTAGTTATAATCAATTGTGGCTAGATAACATGTTATATTAAACCACTTGGATTGAACAGTGATTGGAAACGAATTTGTATTGTCATTCCTAATTCCGAACGGACATCAGATTGGACTTGTGTGATATCAATTGTGGGGCGGAATTTTACACGTCTTGTAGGCGTGTAATCCCCTATTGTTAACTACTTTGTTGAGCCTTAAATGTGGTGTGTTTGGTTATTGAATTCGGCCTTGAAAAAGGTGGTAAAGTATGTAGAAACAAAGGAAGTGCTGTCCGATTTTCCGTAGAATTTAGTAGCTTTGCACTTGGAATATTCTACGTTTGAAACTAGAAGTTAATAGACGTACTATGGTCATTATAGGTTGACATACTACGTACGGTGAATTGGACTTAGCAAGTGGATTAAACCGAAGAGGTATGTGGAACTTTCTTATCTCTTGAGCATGAATAAGTTGTAAATGTATAGTACGGTAGACGTACAAGATTTTGACAATCTAGGTCCATTTGATATCCTTGGCTTATTTTAAGAATGTCCAAGTTGATTGAGTTAGGGAATTAACTCACTTGTTTATATATTAAGGATATCTTGGTTTTCAAAAGTTAAGAGACTTAAGTATGTTGAAAGTATTATTGATACTTGTTTTGTTGGAAAGTTTAAGTCTCTTGGTTATAATGAAGATGAAGTTGTTAATGTATAAAGCTAGTATAACGGCTTTATGGGAAGTTGGTTATAAAAGCTTTATGGAAAGTTAAAAAGAGTGGTTTACTCTAAGTAATTTAAGTATGTTAAATGACTTGAAATAACGAAAGGCAAATTGATTTAAAGGCATCAATTGCTTAAGATTTTAAAGAAAGTTAAGTCACTTTATTTGTAAGTTGAAAGTGTATTTTCTAAAAAGGTATTGTGACTTGTCTTAATATGTAGTTATGACTTGATACTACGGTTATTAGTATTGTTATACCCCGTAGTTCCAGGGTATGTATGTGAGGACGTACGTACGAGAATACGACATAAATTTTGGAAAGAAAGAAAGACGTGATTTTTCGACTAAAAGTTTCCGTTTTGTGAAGGAAAAAGGTTCGTTGACGGGAATTGGATTCCCAGATTTGGTATTTGGGCTTCTTGGATTATATTAGAATTATGAGATTTTATTTTCTGAATAGTCACGCTGGGCCCACGAGAAATTTACTTTGTGGGCCCGCTTGTTTTTGAGATTTTAGGTATTTTGGATATTTTCGGAAGACGAAATATTTTGGACGAGTCGGGGGGCGACACGTGTCACCCCCATGTGGCCAAGGTTGGCGGACTTGGCTTGACAAGTGTCCCTTGGCCGAAATGGCCTTACAAGTGGCAAGCCACTTGTCTTGTGTTTTGTGTAGCCATTTGGAGGGTGGGACCCACACACACTTGTACCCCAATCTCACCACACACTTGCCTTGATCTTGACCTTGATTTCTATAAATACCCCATGAAAGCAAGACTTATTCTTCATCCCACACTTTGATTTCCAAGACAAAAATACTCCCTCCCCTTTGTAGGTTGCTCTCGGTTTTGCCTTGAAATTCTTGAGCAAAAGTTGTCCAAAAATCCCTAAAATTATAAGTGTTCTTCCTTAGGGTGTTAGGAAGATTGTGTACTTAGAGTTGGAAAAGATTTCACACCCCTAGCCTTAGAATTTCACCTTGGCCGAAACTTGCCATAGTTGAGTCTTAGTGTTCTTCACTTGCTGGAGTTAGATCTCAAGAGGAGTTGGTTGTGAGCTTCTAAGGGTTTCTTGGAGCGGGTTGGAGCGCCAGATTTCGAGCCAAACGCTGCTCGTGATCGACTTATAATCTTGGATAATTTTGGGCTTATCGAGGTAATGATCCGCGTCCCCTATCAGAATTGGATATTACGTCAGAGTAGTTTAGAATCGAGTATGTTATATCGAGGATGATTATAAAGGATTGAATCAGATTTACATTGACCGTATTTACAAAGACTTGTGTAGTATTATTGTGAGACAGAGCTGAACACGCCCTGCTAGACGGTAATCCTCGAGTTGTTGGCTTGGTAGCATGCCTGTTGGGAGGTTATTTACGTGCTCATGTGGGGAGGTGTCGAATTTTCCGTAGAATAGGAACTGCTTACTTAGAATATGCTACGAAGAGAGCTAGAGATTGATAGATATATCGTGGTTGTTATAGGTGGATCTTCTACGCGCATACTTGACTTGGCTTGTGGTTTAAGCTAAAGAGGTATGTGATTCTTAATATACTCTTGAGCATGATTGTTGTGAACTATATAGTACGGTAGACGTACGTGTGTGAAATGAATTTTGTTGTTTAAAACATAAAGTGTTATAATGGCTTTATGAGAAGTTAGTTATAACGACTTTACAAGATAAAAGAAAGATTTTATTTTTATTGATAAACGACTTGATTTTGAAAGTTAAGTGACTTGATCTTGAAAGATAAGAGACTTGACTTATAAACGACTTGATTTCGGGAAAAGGAGAAGTAACATGATTTAAGTATAGGTTACTTGTTTTGAAAAGAGTAAGTATTTGAGTTTTAAAGAGTATACTTGATGTTGTTTTAAAAGAAAGGCACTTAGTTTAAAAAGTATATAGTACTTGATTTTAAAAGTCTTGTAAAGGTTTTTACGAAAGTAAAGTAATTTGGTTTGAAAAGGAAATGTGTTTTTGATACTACGAGTATTAGTATCTTTTACGTAAAAAGAGGTCTTTTTGAAAGAATGAAAGTAGGTATTATTTTTGGGTTTGAAACCCGTATTGTTGACATAAAATAAAAGTACGTTGAACTTGCCTACGCTTGTTGTGATAGCCTTGTTGTGCAAGTGTTTGATTGTGTGCTACCGTTCTCGGGAGGGCCGACTATCCGATTGATTTCGACATACCGACACGCTGATGGTCCACGCAGTACGCGCCCACTATCGAGTATTATCCGTTATTTCTTTCGACATACCGACACGCTGACGGTCCACGAGTACGCTGCTCACTTTGGGTATTATCTTGTTATTTCTTCGACATGCCGACACGATGGACGGTCCACGCACGCGCCCGAGGATGGTTTCACGCCATGCTTTCCAAGGTAAGATGTCCGCACGCGTCATCGCGAGGGTTTTGTTATTAGTCCACGGACCGCTAATCCACGGCTTGTCGCGCGACGCAGCGATCACGGCTTGATTTGTACACGTGGTTCGTGCACACTTTAGATACTTGTCCCGGTCATTTCTCGTATCGGGCAGTTCGTAGATAGCTTCGAGATACTTGCCTCTGGCCATATCTCGTGAGACGGAGGCTATGGCACGTTAGCTTACGGTACTTGCCTCGCTAGTCGCGTGGCTAGCTTGATCCGTAGTTGGCTTCCGCATTTTGCCCGTGAAGTTTTATGAATAGCTTGAACCGTACGGGCTATTCTACTCGCCCGACGGCTTGACGACGCAGTGGATCTAGTGTTTGTGTTCACATACGGGTGTTGTTTTACATCATGTATCGCGGCAAGGAGGAACGAGTTCCACGCATGATTGGTATTATGGGCGAGACCCATAGTTATGCGCGAGTGATTATTCGGGATACGCGCCCCTTACTTGACCTAACCGCTTATTTATTGCGTAAATGGTTTTATAAAATGATGAAATGTGATTTCATTACGATTTTCGCCACATACTGTAATTGCCAGATCGACTCCTTCTGGGTGCGCTCATGCCGCAGTAGAGGTACACCAGCTTGTCGATCCTCGCCATAGGATCGCAGTCAGTCATTGGAAGCTCCGCTTCTCCGAGGCTTATCTGCATAGTCCCCGTCATTGTAGGTACTTGTACATTCTGTGGTATATGGGCCCCGTCCCGCCATAGTTGTTGCTACATTCTGTGAGGTCCGTAGTACTACGCGTGTGGTTGTAAAGGATTTTAACTGCTCAGCTTATATGTATATACACGGGCGTGACCGCTTAGTTGGCCTGCTTTCTTACGTTGTCTCTGTTTCCTATTTAAACTTTATTTCCGCTGATTTTCTCGACGTTGTTATCACTAGGTGCCCGGTAAGGCACTACCATGCCCTAGATCGGTCGTGACAAAAGTGGTATCGTGAGCGCTTAATCTCTGAAAGTGTCTACGCATCGTGTTCAGTAGTCTTGATTATCGCTGTTGTGCACCACATCTATAATCGTGAGGCTACAGGATATTTAGGATTGGTTTCATTCTTCTCACTCGAGATCGCGCCTCAGAGTCGTGTTATAAGTCGACTCCCTGACGTATTCGTATGTACCGCTTATGCTCTCGCGAAGGCAACCCGGGCCTGCATGGGCAAGGCAACAGAGGAGCTACGAGTTGAACACGTAGGTTGCGAGGTACATTCCCCGGTCATTACCGAGATAGTACTTCCGACGACGAGTTTTATGACGCCGCTAGCCCCAAAGAGAGTTTAGAGCGCAGCAGCTTTCTACGAGGCCACGATACCGAGCCTCCAGCCCACGACTAGAGCCTAGGATATGAGTTCGTGAGATGGCCCAGCTTACTAGTGAGGCCGGTGGCCGAACGAGGACGACGGAGAGCGGTTCCTGCAGCAAACGATTCACCCTAGATCCGTGAGTCCGAGAGTTCGGATTTCGAAAGGTCAGTCGCCGTAGTTCTACGGATAGTGAGCCGGCGATGATCCTCGGTGTCGTGCTAGTTTGGGGAGATTGTTATGCTTGCGACAGCAGGCCATTTGGTGAGTTGTCCGACTGCAGGTAGCACGAACGTAGAGACTCACTTTCGGATCGTGGTCGGTTCATCACCTTCTATACTGCGCTCGCAGGCGTGGTTATGGTTAGAGCGACAAAGAGGAAGTAAGGCAGTAGTTACAGAGATACCTTTAGCCCTTAAGAGACTTGGTTATGTTGTTATGGTGGATACGTGCGAGTGCTATACTGATAGCATCATGTTAAGTGTGGTTTAGAAAACACGGGTAGTCGAAAGCGGGTAAGATCGGGACAGGAAATTGTGAGCCTTAGAATATTATATGTGGAGATCTTAGACGCGAGGCCGCCTGAGTAAAAGATTTTGTTTACGATTGACCTTTGTCGGAGTGCATAGTATACGCGGTATAGTTGTGTGATAAGTCCCTGGCGTGAAATGAAAGAGGTAGTCGAGCTAAGAAGACCACTAGGTTTTCGTGGACTGATTAGTGAGATTATTCCGGATTGGGGAACGAGAGTTTGGCACGATAAACGGGTCGGGTTGAGTGCAAGTTGCGGGTCAACCCGCACCGAACGGCGAGGGTCACTCGAGGTGGTCCCGCCAGCGGTAGGGTCACGAGGGTGCTAGGCCCAAGTTTAGGTAACCATCGATGAAGTTCGTGGACGTGTTCGACTAGAGTCGGATCGAGAAGGCCGGAATGGCCTTAGAGGAAATCAAGAAGTAATCAAGTGTGAAACATGTACTATGTAGAGTTCGTGTCCGGAAGCGGTACGAGTAAGAAAAAAGTCAATACGTGTTATGAGAACGGGCGATCATTTTCAGGAAGTAAAGATGCGGGCGAGTATCCTTTAGACCACGGGCGGAGCTTTTGTGACGTTATAGGTGATTCCTCGCTGGCTTGGATTTGAGTTTCATAACATGTTATATTCTCGCCAGCCGTGGCATGATCGGTTTTGTAAGTATAAGAGCGAGACTATACCGTGCAAGTACGCTTCGAGACTTGGCGAACATTCCCGACAGCTACTCGCCCGAGGCAAGGTACTCACGGACCAGCGGTCGCGCAGGTCGTGGGCGCTGGTCCCAGCTTCTAGCGGTCCTCGTAACCGCATTTATGCTTTGTCCAAACCGACAGATCGTGAGGCCTCACCGATGTCGCCACGGTACCTTATCGCCGGGTTTGATGTGGTATGCTTTGATAGATCCGGTTCTACTGCCCTATATATCTCCCTTGTCGCTAGTAGGATAGGATAGAGCCCGAGTCCATAGACCTTTCGAGGTAGCTACGCCAGCCTGGTGATTCTGGTAGCTCTACGGTATATGAGCTTGTCCCGTGACTATTTACGCCGCTTGACTCAGCCGACTTGATAGAGTCGAGATGATTGACTTCGACGTGATCATTGGGACGGATTGGCTAGCTTCTGCTACGCCAATGTAGACCGCAGAGAGAGTAGTACGGTTCCAGCTCGAGGATCCGGCTGTCGAGTGGGAGGAGCACCAGACGCCGGTGGTAGGTTTATTTCCTACCTCAAGGCTGGAAGACGGTGCGTATGCGGTACATCTACCATCTCGCTCGGGTGTTTGATATCGAGGTCGCGATACCAGATTTTCAACACCCAGAGTCGAGAGTTCCTGCACGTGTTTCCGCACGACATCCGCATCCTCCCGAGAGGAGATCGAGTTTTGTATAGACAGCAGCAGCACACTCGCCTATTTCCATTCCGCCATACGTAATGGCACCCGCCGAGTTGAGAGAGTCAAGGACCACCGAGAGATTTGGCCGAGAAGCGGCTTCATCAGCCTAGTGTTTCTCCCCGGGAGCGCCAGATTGTTCGTAGAAGAAGGACGGACGCCGCGCACGTGTGTTGACTACAGCAATTAACAAGGTGACCATTAAGAATGTATACCCCTTCCTGTGATTGATGATTTGTTCGACCAGCAGTGGCGCGAGATGTTTCTCCAAGATTGATCTGTCGCTATCATCGATGCGAGTCGTAGAGGCGGATGTCCCTAGATCGCATTCCGACCCAGACGCATTATGAGTTCGTGGTCATGTCTTGGTTGACCAATGCTCCGCCAGTATTCATGGATTTGATGAACCGAGTGTTCAAACCATTTTTGGACACGCTTGTGATAGTGTTCATCGATGATATTCGTTTATTCTCGCCAGAGCAGAGCAGCACGCGAGCATTCGGCGATCAGGCCGACAGCTTCTCCGACTAACAATGACGCCAAGTTTTCCAAACGTGAGTTTTGGTTAACTTCGTGGCTTTTCTTAGGCACATTGTTTGGGCCGATGGTATTCGTAGATACGCTAAGATCGAGGCATCGAGTTGGCCTAGACCTACCACTCCGGCTGCAGGTTCGCAGCTCGGGCCTTGCAGATATTATCGCGTTCAGAGAAGTTTGCTTTATCTTCGCACTTTGACTAGGTCGACTCGTGGCGCCAAGTTTCAGCCGATCGATGCCAGGAGGTGGTTTCCATTAAAGAGAGATCGACGACCGCCTCGCTTTACTTCTTCCGCAGGTCCGGGATGGTTATGTCGTATCGCGACGCCGTGCATCGGGTTGGGATGTGTTGACGCAAAGATGGCAGGTTATAGCATATGCATCCCGACACCAAGAAACACGGAGAACTACCCCACCCATGATTTAGAGTCGCACCGTGATTCACGCCAAGATCCGAGGCACTATTTGTAATGGGTTCACGTGGATATTTATACACTCACAAGAGCCTCCAAGATATCTTCACCTGCAGGAGCCGAACTTACGACAGAGACAAATGGTTAGAGTTGCTTAAGGATTACGATGTTGATATCCCGTACTCACCCGGGAAGGACAATGTCGTGGCGTATGCCTAGTCATAAGTCACGAGCCTATCGACGTGCAGCCAGAGAAGTGACATGGTGTAACGACCTGCCTGCCCCGCATCGTGCCTTACCCTGCACCCTAGTGATACAACATCGAGAAAACCAATGAAAATAAAACACGAGTCATGAAACAAGAGATATAATAATAAATAAAGCAACCAAAACGGTTGCCTTCAAAGATATACATAAAACCCGAATAGCTTTAATCCTTTACAACCCCGCCCACAACAAGATTACGCACTTAAGATTTACAACGACTATGACGGACAGTGGCCCCGCCATACCCCGAATGTACAAGAACCTACAACTCGTGGAACACATACTAAAAGATAAGCCTCAAGAAACGAGCTTCCTAATACGCCGAATCGTGATCCTAAGAGCGGATCCACGATCGACGTATTTACCGCGCAGATGAACGCAGCCCCGGGCGAGGTCAAGATAACAGTACCAAGTATGTGAAATCAGAAAATATCAGAATGAAATCATACTAGTCTATATAAAGCAGAGACATGTATGATAACCAAACTACAGCTCACAACATAAAAGCAATATATCCAAATGTGACTCACGCCTCAAGTCATCACTCAAATATAACTACGGGTCTCACGCCCACAACATCAATCATGTTCGCATCACCGGGCATGCCCCCCCTGGACCAGAGACGGCAGACATGTCCATGATGCAACAATAATACCAATGCCCCATGGCCACACGCCCCTAATTCTACCTCAGAGACACGCCCATGTGACATCAACAATAATATACCGTGATCAACCCCGCCGCACGCCACATGCCCCTAATTTACCTGCAGACATGTCCATGTAACCACAATAACAATATATCTGTAATCAACCCGACCGCATGGCCACATGCCCCTAATTCTACCCTGCAGTAGACATGTCCATGTAACCACAATAACAATATATCGTAATCAACCCGACCGCACGTCGCATGCCCTAATATCAGACGGTAGACACGCCCATGTGACATCAACAACAAGACAAGAATCAAAATGGAAACATACCCGTGGAATTCTCCATCACCGCCAAAGACGCCCAAGTAAGTTCAATAAGTCGACCGCCTCTATCGAGAGACGCCAGAATACGTAAATACCACACTTGCACAACAAAGGCTATCATCACAAGCATAGGCAAGTTTCACAACAACAAGCATAGGCAAGTTTCACACCAACAAGCATAGGCAAGTTTCACACAACTCAAAGTACTTTCATTTTATGCCAAAGTCCGGGTTTTTAATCCCAAAGTACTACATACATTAAGTTCTTTTAAAAGAGATCCATTACTTTTATAAAAGTCACCCGATATCCGTAGTATTAGAATGACCAACCCACATTCCTTTTCAAAATCAAGTAACAACATTCTTTTCCTAAGTTCCAGTTTGCCTAGTTTCAATTACTCAAGCTTCTCATTTTCAAATGCTCAAGTCACTTATTTTAGAAAGGTTTCATAACTCATAGTCTTAATCTCTTTAAAACAATCGAGTAACATATGTCATATATGCGAGTAGTTTATTCTTGTTTATAACAATCTTATTACAAAGAATGCATGATCTAGAAAATGTAATATCATTTTGTCTCATCTAGCTTCTATGCAGATTGAGGTTTCTACCGGTTTTAATACATCATTATTCAATACATTTTCCTTTATTAACGCCGCAATGGTCCTGTCGATACACATTCTCGATTCCCAAATCAAGAAACATTATCCCTTTAAAACCAAGTACTCATTACTCACGAATGAGGTTTCACACAAACATCCACATTAAAACAAATAAGTTAAGTCTCTTATCTTATAAGATCAAGTCTCTTAACTTCTAACATCAAGAAACCATTTTCACTTACATAAGGTCGTTATAACTAACTTCCCATAAAGCTATTATAACACCCTATGTTTTAAACCAACCAAATCACTTAGCACATGTACGCTCACCGCATTTACATAGTTCACAACAATCATGCTAGAAAAGATAGGAAGAGGTTCACATACCTCGCGATTTATCGACAATAAGCAAAATGCTCCAAGTACTACAACCTTGCTAGCCCTTTCCACTCCTCGAGTGAATACGCTACTCTTAGTACTTTCACCTATAAAGGTCACAAACGCCTATTAACCCCAAAACACAAGTTCCCATTTTTCTACGTAAAATTCTAAGAAGATTTCCTCCGCCACAACAGAAATCTCCTCCTCTATCGAGGCCGCTACCAAGCCAACCAGTGTGGGTTTACACGCCTAACCTGACGTACAATTCTACACAAGAATACTACACAAGTCTACCGCAATACACCCATGTAAATACAAATACTTCTTATTCTTCAGCTTAAGTCAAAAGACATTGCCACAATAATGTTCTTTCTATATATAGTATACTTCAACTATATAATCCTACAACATGTAATCTCCAATTACAATAAGTGGACAAGAATATTTACCTCGACAAGCCCAAAATTATCCGAGATAAAAGTCGATCCCGAGCAAGGTTTAGCTCCTACTCCGGCGCCCAATCCGCCTCCAAACAACCCTTAGAAGTTCTAACTAACTTCTACTCAAATACTTCAACCAACTACGAAGATTTCCTTGTGGTTTTGGCTGAGACTAAAGGACAAAAGGTAGTATTTCCTGACTCTACGATAGAGGTATCTTCGAATACTACAAGGTACAAGGCTAAGGTATTTTGGGCATTATAACAATACTAGGAGAAGTATTTCAATACCACAAGTGAGGGTATTATACGAAACAACTAGGCTAGTGGGGTACCCTACTACAAGACCACAGCTGTGAGGGTAAGACTCTCGCCACACCTCAGCGGGAAGAGGAGGGTTTCGCCAAGGCCAATTTTAAGGGAGAGGGATTCTGGACGAGTCAACAAGAGGGAGGGGAGGGGTTTCAAGACTTGGAAGATTTTGACGAATGAAGTCTTCAAGAGAGTGGTATTTATAGAAAGCCAAAGTGCCAACCAACGGCCAAGATCAAGCCACGCAAGGCAAGTTGTACGGCCTTGACTGCCAAGTGCACCCTAGCCCCTACTCCGCAAAACAATGCACAAAACATGGCACCAAACAAGCCACAAACAAGGCCAAAACAAGGAGCCAATCGCCAAGAAACGTGAACCAATCGCCCGCGGTTGCCGCCTGTTTCCAATGCGGGTGACATACGCCACCCTCCCGCTGGTCCAAAATGTTTCGCCTTCTAAAAATCCGCAAAATACAAAACGATATAGCCGAATTTTCCTTCGCAAGTTACGCAAAACGCTTCGCCGAAAACGACTTAACCGTGTCAAAGGCACAAAGGTAACTTCGCCAAGCCACTTAGCGGGTGACACGTGTCACCATCCTATTGGCCCTCATAAAACGCCTTCAAAAATATCCACAATACCGAAATCTCAAAACAAAGCGGCTACAAAACAGAATTTCTCCCGTGGCCCCACGTGACCATTTCCAAAATAAAATCTCAAAATTCTAATATAATTTAAGAAGCCTAAATTCCAAACTGGGAACCCAATTCCCATCAACGAACATTTTTCTTTACAAAACCGAAACTTTTTCCGTGGAAAAATCACTCTTTCTTCCTTTCCAATTTTCTCACGCTTCTCGCACGCACGCCCTCGCATACATACCCCGAGAATACTGGTATAACATTCTCCTCCTTAGAAACATTCGTCCCGAATGTTCCTTCTCAAGTCGGATAACGATAAAGTTCCTCTAACAAGCTGCCGACGCCACGCTCGCCACTAACTAACACACGCTCTTCTTCTCCCCTAACTCGTAGCACTTTCTCAACACTCGAACTCTTTCTAGTATCCGTATCACACTTCCACAATGCTTCGCTTTCCAACCTTGGAGTTACTACCTCCCAACTTGGTCATCTTACTAACTTCGATCTCCTTAAGGCCATTCCCGCCTTCACGAACCGATTCGCAGAACGATCCACGAACTCATACGATGGTCACCTAAACCGGGCCTAGCATCCTCGTGATCCTACCACCGCGGAACCACCTCGAACCGACCCCACCACAACCGGCCGCGGTTGACCTCAAATGGTCCTCAACCCGACCCCACAATCAAGGCCACATTCTTGTTCCCGACACGAACAATCTAACTAACACACGCCATGAAAGCTAACACTTCCATCTCGCACTACCCATGGACTTATCACACAAATAAATCCCACGATACTACGACTCGATAAAGGTCAAACATAAAATAAATCTTTTACTCATAACGACCCTACCTCTAAGGTCTCAATCGTGAAATAGTCTAAGGTTCACACTTCCATGCCCCCCAGGCTTACCCTTCTACACTTACCAGGTTTCTCAATCACATTTTAGCACAAAGCTATCCGAACATAACACTTAACACATTATATTAACATCAATACATACAAGTCTCTAGAGGGTTAAAGATATACCGCCTCTTCCGCTTCCTAATCACAAACCCTCGCAGGCGCCTAGCAGCGGCGTGATGAACCACCATCGATCCTCGGCCGAGTCAGAGCATCCGTATACCTTTGGCCTGACAGCTCGCAAATGGCCCCGCTGGCCGCAAAATAACAAGCTCTCGCACCACGACACCTTCGAATGCGGCTACTACATCGCCACACCGAGGTAGGGTGACCGTGATCCGCCAACACCCTTACTTCCCCGAAACTCAACCTCGAGCCCCGACCGCTTCCTCAAGACGAGGACCACTCAGACAAAGTGGGGTACAAAACTAGTTCGGCCGAGGCGGTCCGCCAAAGTCGCCAAAGACTCGATGTCCTCGCCTCTTCTCGCTGATCCAGTCATTCCGCCGACCTCTCCGCACTCACATCCTAGTGCACGAGCTCAGACGCGGCAATGTCCATGCCCGGCCAAGAGCTACACCAACAAGCCTCGTTAAGTAATCATCTAATCCGCGACGTAGCTGCACTCTATCCTCCATGGTTGCCACTAAAGCGGGACATACCGAGCCAACGAGTCAAACTCCACGCCAGACTTCTCGAATCAGACGCCTCTCTGCCTCAAAGATCATAAATTGTTTACCCGCGTTCTCTCATCCGCGAGGCAAGAAGGAGCGAGGAATGCCTCGAGAACTCGCCCCATACCGGAAGCGCATGCTCTCCCGACAACTCCCACGAATCAAACCGGGCCGATCGCGTATCGCGCACCGACGCGCACCTAAGACCACCGACTCGGTCTCCAAGCCTCGATCACTCATGATCCAGAATCGCCGATGAACTCCTCGCGATCATCCTCGTGCCTCACCCATAAAACTCGCGGGCTACAACTCGTAAAGTCCCGTAGCCTCAAACTATCTTCTGGGGTAACCATCGTGCTATCGAATCGAATCGAATCGCCGTGATCCAAATTTATCCTCATATCTCGCCACGACTTCGACCAAAGAATCGGGCCATCTCCTTGTAACCCATCTCCTCTCGCCTGCATCGGACCGAGGCTCAGTATCAGGTCTCAGCAGCCACCGCCGCGCTCTAAACTCGCTGGGCCGGGCGGGCGCTACAAAACCCGCTGGTCAAGCACAACCTCATCGCCCGGCTCGCGCTCGCATTCTCTCAGATCTCACTAGCAAGACTCTCACGCTTGCCCTCCCGGGCTCGCTGCTTGCGCGAGGCATAATCGTAAAAACGAGATACGCCGAGGGTCCAACTTACAACACAATCTAAGGCACGATCTCGTAATGAGAAGAATGGAAACCAATCCTAAATGTCCTATAGCCTCGATTATAGACGTGGTGCACAACACACCGATAATCAAGACTCTACTAGACACGGTTCAGACACTTTCCGAGGATTAATCGCTCGATACTACTTTTGTAACGACTGCCCGCCTCACATCGTGCCTTACCCCGCACCCTAGTGATACAACATCGAGAAAACCAAATAAAATAAAACACGAGTCATGAAACAAGAGATATAATAATAAATAAAGCAACTAAAACTGGTTTTCAAGATATACATAAAACTCCGAATAGTTTAATCTTTACAACCCCGCCCACAACAAAGATTACATGCACTTAAGATTTACAACGACTATGACGGACAGGCCCCGCCATACCCCGAATGTACAAGAACCTACAACTCAGTGGAACACATACTAAAAGATAAGCCTCAAGAAACGAGCTTCCCAATACGCAATCGTGATCCTAAGAATGGATCCACGATCGATGCACTCTACCATGCAGATGAACGCAAATTTCAAGGAGGTCAAGACAACAGTACCAAATATGTGAAATCAGAAAATATCAGAATGAAATCATACTAGTCTATATAAAGCAGAGACATGATGATAACCAAACTACGCTTCACAACATAAAAGCAAATATATCCACTGTGACTCACGCCTCAAGTCATCACTCAAATATAACTACGGGTCTCACGCCCACAACATCAATCATGTTCGTGATCACGGCCGCATGCCCCTAATTCTCGCATCGGTGTATACGTCCACGATGCAACAATAATACCAATGCCCTACGGCCACATGCCCCGAATTTACCCTGCAGACACGCCCATGTGACATCAACAATAATATATCGTGATCAACCCCGCCGCACGCCACATGCCCCTAATTTACCTCGTAGACATGTCCATGTAACCACAATAACAATATATCGTAATCAACCCGACCGCACGCCACATGCCCCTAATTTACCTCGTAGACATGTCCATGTAACCACAATAACAATATATCGTAATCAACCCGACCGCACGGTCGCGATGCCCCTAATATCGCACGGTAGACATGCCCATGTGACATCAACAACAAGACAAGAATCAAAATGGAAACATACCCGTGAATTCTCCATCACCGCCAAAGACGCTCCAAGTAAGTTCTCAATAAGTCGACCGCCTCTATCGAGAGACGCCAGAATACGTAAATACCACACTTGCACAACAAAGGCTATCATCACAAGATAGGCAAGTTTCACAACAACAAGCATAGGCAAGTTTCACACCAACAAGCATAGGCAAGTTTCACACAACTCAAAGTACTTTCATTTTATGCCAAAGTCCGGGTTTTTAATCCCAAAGTACTACATACATTAAGTTCTTTTAAAAGAGATCCATTACTTTTATAAAAGTCACCCGATATCCGTAGTATTAGAATGACCAACCCACATTCCTTTTCAAAATCAAGTAACAACATTCTTTCCTAAGTTCCGCTTGCCTAGTTTCAATTACTCAAGCTTCTCATTTTCAAATGCTCAAGTCACTTATTTTAGAAAGGTTTCATAACTCATAGTCTTAATCTCTTTTAAAACAATCGAGTAACATATGTCATATATGTTAGTAGTTTATTCTTGTTTATAACGATCTTAATACAGCAGCAATGATCTAGAAAATGTAATATCATTTTGTATCATCTTAGCTTCTATGCAGATGGAGGTTTCTACTGGTTTTAATACATCATTATTCAATACATTTTCCTTTATTAACACTGCAATGGTCTGTCGATACACATTCTGATTTCCAAATCAAGAAACATTATCCCTTTAAAACCAAGTACTCATTACTCACGAACGAGGTTTCACACAAACATCCACATTAAAACAAATAAGTTAAGTCTCTTATCTTATAAGATCAAGTCTCTTAACTTCTAACATCAAGAAACCATTTTCACTTACATAAGGTCGTTATAACTAACTTCCCATAAAGCTATTATAACACCCTATGTTTTAAACCAACCAAATCACTTAGCACATGTACGCTCACCGCATTACATAGTTCACAACAATCATGCTAGAAAAGATATAAGAGGTTCACATACCTCGCGCATTTATCGACAATAAGAAAATGCTCCAAGTACTACAACCTTGCTAGCCCTTTCCACTCCTCGAGTGTAATACGCTACTCTTAGTACTTTCACCTATAAAGGTCACAAACGCCTATTAACCCCAAAACACAAGTTCCCATTTTTCTACGTAAAATTCAAGAAGACCTCCCCGCCACAACAGAAATCTCCTCCTCTATCGAGGCCGCTACCAAGCCAACCAGTGGGGGTTTACACGCCTAACCTGACGTACAATTCTACACAAGAATACTACACAAGTTCACCGCAATACACCCCTATGTAAATACAATAGCTTCTTTATTCTTCAGGCTTAAGTCAAAAGACATTGCCACAATAAAGTTCAGTTCTATATATAGTATACTTCAACTATATAATCGTACAACATGTAATCTCAAATTACAATAAGGGGACAAGAATATTTACATCGACAAGCCCAAAATTATCCGATATAAAAGTCGATCCTGAGCAAGGTTTAGCTCCTACTCCGTGCGCTCCAATCCGCTCCAAACAACCCTTAGAAGTTCTAACTAACTTCTACTCAAATACTTCAACCAACTATGAAGATTTCCTTAGTGGTTTCGGCTGAGACTAAAGGACAAACGGGAGTACTTCCGGCCTCTACGTATAGAGGTATCTTTGGAATACTACAAGGTACAAGGCTAAGGTATTTTGGGCATTCTAACAATACTAGGAGAAGTATTTCAATCCCACAAGGGAGGGGTATTATACGACAACAACTAGGCAGTGGGTACCCTACTAGCCAAGACCACAGTGAGGTAAGACTCCTACCACACCTCAAAGGAAGAGGAGGGTTTCGCCAAGGCCAATTTGCTGGGAGAGGGATTCTCGACGAGAGTCAACAAGAGGGGAGGAGGGGTTTCAAGACTTGGAAGATTTTTGACGAATGAAGTCTTCAAGAGAGTGGTATTTATAGAGCCAAAGGCCAACCAACGGCCAAGATCAAGCCACGCAAGGCAAGTTGTACGGCCTTGATCAAGCCAAGCGCACCCTAGCCCCTACTCCACAAAACAATGCACAAAACATGGCACCAAACAAGCCACAAAACAAGGCCAAAACAAGGAGCCAATCGCCAAGAAACGTGAACCAATCGCCCGCGGTTGCTGCCCTTGTTTAATGCGAGGTGACATACGCCACCCTCCCGCTGGTCCAAAATGTTTCGCTCTAGGAAAATCCGCAAAAATACAAAACGACATAGCCGAATTTTCCTTCGCAGTTACGCGAAAACGCTTCGCCAAAAACGACTTAACCGGCACAGGACAAAGGTAACTTCTGGCCAAGCCACCTAGGCGGGTGACACGTGTCACCCTCCTATCGCCCTCATAAAACGCCTTCAAAAATATCCACAATACCGGAAATCTCAAAAACAAAGCGGGCCCCACAAAACCGTAAATTTCTCCTGTGGGCCCCACGTGACCATTTCCGAAAATAAAATCTCAAAATTCTAATATAATTTAAGAAGCCCAAATTCCAAATCTGGGAACCCAATTCCCATCAACGAACATTTTTCTTTACAAAAACCGGAAACTTTTTCCGTGGAAAAATCACCTCTTTCTTCCTTTCCAATTTTCTGTCGCTCTCGTACGTACGTCCTCGCATACATACCCTGAGAATACGGGGTATAACACATGGTTCGTGATTTGCACCAGTTAGCGAGCCTTGGTGTCCGTTTGATTGATTCTGATAGCAGTGGGGTTAGAGTTCATGAGGTTTCCGAGTCTTCCATCGCCGGCGAGCGAAGAGGCAATACCGAGGATCCAGCCTTGATTCGATATCGTGATACAGCCTCTTCGCAGGCGCGGTCCTTTGAGGTAGCACCGACGGGTGCTAAGGTTTCGAGGCGTGTCAGGTGTCCCGCATGTTTCGTGACTTCGCAAGTTCTGGGAAGCACACACAAGCATTTATCCATCCGTGGTCACTCAAGATGTACCACGACCTTAGATCCGTGGTATCGCGGATGGCTTGCAGAGGACGCTGCAGCAGTTCGTAGCTCGCGCCCGTGGTTGCCGCGAAAAGGCGTAGAGCACCAGAGGCCCGTGGTTTGTTACGCATTTACAGATCCCGACCGAAGCCGGAGGCATCAACATGGACTTCATCACAGATTGCCTCGCACTCGCAGGAGACATGATTCTATATGGGTTATCGCCGACAGTCGATTTAAATCAGCCCACTTTCTTCCCGTTAGGACGACTTTCTACCGAGGATTATGCCGACTTTACATCCGAGATATCGCCGATCGCATGGAGTCCCTATTTCGATCATATCGCATGCAGGAGCCCGCTTTCGCTAACTTCCGAGGTCCTTCCAGGGGTTTAGGACGCAGTGAGCCCGAGCATCGCATTTCATCCACGCATGCATCGACAGCAGAGCGCACCATCCGCACTTCGAGGATATGCCGCGAGCCCGGTTATTGACTTCAGTAGTTGGGAGGATCATTTGCCTCTAGTTGAGCTCATGTGATAATAATAGCTACCACCCAAAGATTCGATGGCGCCTTATGAGGCCTTGTATGAGGAAGTGCAGATCGCCTATAGGTTGGTTCGACGTGGGCGAGGTGCAAATGGGACCAGACGGCGCAGCAGCAGCCGATAAGGCGGCTTATCCGAGAGCGCTATCGATACCGTAGTCGATGGTCGATGCAGATCATCGACGCCGACATCTTGAGTTCGAGGTTCATGATTGGGTTTTCCTAGCGCCACCCATGGCGGTGTGATGAGATTCTAAGCAGGGGAAACTCACCAAGGTACATCGCCATTTCAGATTGTCCGCAGGTAGTGCAAGGTTGCCTACGAGTCGATCCGCCGTCCGATCCGGAGGCGGCATCCGCTTTTCACGATCTACGCCGGCGAGATGTATCGGGATCCATCTAGTACACCCGATTGACGATGTCCAGTGACCGAGGGTTATCGTATGAGATTCCCATAGCGATAGTCGATCGCCGTGTTAAGGCTCATGACCAAGGACGACGGGCTTCCACAAAGTTCCGTATGAACGAGCTCGTGAGGAGATGACGGAAGCCGGAAGACATGAGGTAGAAGTATCCTCACCTATTCCCCACACCTCCAGGTAATTCACTTTCCTACTTGTAAATTTCCATGTTCATATATGCCTAAGGGTTATTTTTGTGGCCGTGTGTGGCACTTACAAACTGCTTAAGCTTCTTCGATAATCGTTTGGTAGGAACATTCGACGCATGTTTCGGCGAGGAGAATGTTATACCTCAGATTTCCGCAGTATGTACGTAAGGGTATACGTGACAAAAAGTTTAGCCTTAAAGCTAGCCTCGACGCTTTTTTGTACACAACTCGCTAAAAGAATCGCTTTCCGATTTAAACATTTCCACGCCTTTCGTAGGAAAATTCCGCCATGCCATTACTAATTTTTATGGATTTTTCCGAGAGACGAAACATTTTGGACCAACGAGGGCTTACACTTGTCACCTCCAATTGATGGATTTGAAATCGCCCATTTGGACGACCGCAAAGCGCGAGCACGCTAGGCTCTCAGGCACAAGTCAAGGAGTTGGTAGGATATTTGTGTATAGTTAATCCTCACCCTACACTTGCCTTGCACTTGTCTTCATCTTGGCCCTTGGTTGGCCAAGGCTTGAGCTATAAATACCCCCCTTTAGATGACGAGTTCGACATCCACACAGTGATCGTCCACGTCTTGAAAAATCCTCTCCACTCCCAGAAGCCGTTCGGCCAACACCTCCCCCCCCCTTTGAGCGAGTTTGGCCGAGGGCCTCCCCCCCCTAGCCGAGCCGAAATCTACCCCCTTCCCTTGGTAGAAAAGTTGTCTTCTAGTATTGTTATAATGCCCAAAATACCCTAGCCCAAATCCCTTAGTCCTTTGTAGAAGTCAAGAACTTCTAAGGTTTCGAGCTACCTGAGCGCATAAACTTAGAGCTAAACCTGCTCAGCGCGACTTTATCTAGGATATTATCGCTTACCGAGGTAACTAATCCTAACCTCTTTTGAATTAGAGAATACTTCATCGTAGTAGTATAAGAATAAGTATTAAATACTTGTATGATATTACGTAATAGAATTGAACTTTACTCACATAGACTGCTTACAAGAGACTTATATAGCTCACCGCAGTTGTGCCGCCCGACTATCCGTAATTGAACCTCTGCTTAGAATGACCTTCAGAGTAGTCTTTGATAGATGTCCTGACTATTATAGGTCGATCACAAGGCACATATCCAACTCGCAGTGGTTTTCACGGTATGTATGCGATTCTTCCTAAAGCATGATATTTTACAATATATATATAGTACGGTAGACGCATACGTGTTAATCAATAATAACTACGTGCAATGTCTTTGACTTAAGCTCGACAATACTTACAGAATGCCACGCTTAAGCTCGAATAATACTTACGAATGCCACGCTTAAGCTCAATAATAAAGGATCAAAGCATTTCAAAAGAATATCAATCATTTTTTAACAAGATAAATATTTGGTTTTAAAACAAAAGCTTAAGAGTTATACTAGCTTTATGGGAAGTTAGGTATAACAACTTAAGAAAGATAAAAAGGAACTGTTTACTTGGTTGTTTATAAAAGCCTTGTATTGATTTATGTTAAGTGTAGTAAGATTTGTTTGATAAGTAGACATATTATGATGCTACCTGTGTTAATATCTTGAAACGCCGTAAAGGGGTCATTCTCCAGGCTTACGCTGTTAACCTAAGTCCGCTTGATCGTTATTGTATCACCTACCCTCGATCGCATACCGGTGGCTTGCCTCGATGCGCGGTCTATACGCCTACGCGGTCCGCGAGACTACGCGAGCAGCAGATGCTCCGTGATTGATCATTCCGGTGTTTAGCCCGACGCGGATTTTACGCGTCCGCTGAGACTACGCGCTTTGAGGCTACGCGGCCGCGAGCTCAGGCGACGCCGGGTTGGCTGCCCCGACGCGAGGAATACCTCACGCGGGTCCGCGCGACCGACGCGGCCGCTAAGTCCGTGACTAGGCACGCAGAATGATACTACGGGCGATCGCCTTGCTTCGATCATTCGCGCCTAGAATAGACTGCATGCTTTTCCTATTATCGTTGTTGTTTGGATGTGGCACTATGTGCAATTGAACTGATTGTATTTGTGAAAAGGTTTTAAATACTTTGATTTTATTTAAGTACTTTATAGTTTCACATACTTGGTACCGCCAGATCGACCTCTGGGGCCGCTCATGCCGCAGGTAAGGGCAAGCAGTGCTAGATCCGCATCCTTAGATCTTTGCGCTGTGTCGTGAGCTCCATCTTCTCCGAGGCTCTACTTTCGGGTACGATCTCCCGTATCAGAGATAGTTTTGTATAGCCAGTGTATGGCGGGCCCCGTCCCGCCATAGTTGTTTACTTCCTGTGAGGTCCAGAGTACTATTGCAGACACTGGGATGAATCGCAAAACTCGAAAGTTATTTATATTACGCCGTAAGGCAAGATTTTCATCGATAAACTTCGCTTTTACTATGTTTCCGCCTTGTTTTATATTTCACGTTACTCGATGTATGACTACTGGGTGCCCTTAAGGCACTACCACGCCCCTAACGGGTCGTGACAGAGCGGATTCGAGCCAAACGCTGCTCGTGATCGACTTATAATCTTCGATAATTTTGGGCTTATCGAGGTAATGATCCGTGTCCCCTATTGTAATTGGATATTACACGTCGTAGTAGTTTAGAATCGAGTATGTTATATCGGGAGGATGATTATAAAGCGATTGAATGTATTTACATCGACCGTATTTACAGAGACTTGTGTAGTATTATCGCGAGATGAGTCAACACGCCCTGCTAGACGGTAATCCCTCGAGTTGTCGCTTCGCAGCGTGCCTTGTTGTGGGAGGTTATTTATGTGCTCATGTGGGGGGAGGCGCCAATTTTCCGTGAGATCAGGAACTGCTTACTTAGAATATGCTACAAGAGAGCTGAGATTGATAGATATATCAGGTTGTTATAGTGGATCTTCTACGCACGCATACTTGACTTGGCTTGTGGTTTGCTAAAAAGGTATGTGATTCTTCCTATACTCTCGAGCACGATTGTTGTGAACTATATAGTACCAGTAGACGACGCAGGTGAAATGAATTTTGTTGTTTAAAACATAAAGTGTTATAATGGCTTTATGAGAAGTTAGTTATAACGACTTTATGAAGATAAAAGAAATAATTGATTTTGAAAGATAAACGACTTGATTTTGAAAGTTAAGAGACTTGATCTCGAAAGATAAGAGACTTGACTTATAAACGACTTGATTTCAGAAAAAGGAGAAGTAACTTGATTTAAGTATAGGTTACTTGTTTTGAAAAGAGTAAGTATTTGAGTTTTAAAGAGTATACTTGATGTTGTTTTAAAAGAAAGGCACTTGGTTTAAAAAGTATAGAGTACTTGATTTTAAAAGTCTTGTAAAGGTTTTTACGAAAATAAAGTAATTTGGTTTGAAAAGGAAATGTGTTTTTGATACTACGAGTATTAGTATCTTTACGTAAAAGAGGTCTTTTGAAAGAATGAAAGTAGGTATTATTTTGGGTTTGAAACCCGTATTGCTGACATAAAATGAAAGTACGCTGAACTTGTCTATGCTTGTTGTGATAGCCTTTGTTGTGCAAGTGTTTGATCGTGCGCTACCGCGTCTCTGGAGGGCCACTATCCGATTGATTGCTTGACATACCGACACGCTGACGGTCCACGCAGTACGCGCCCACTATCGAGTATTATCCGGTTATTTCTTTCGACATACCGACACGCTGACGGTCCACGAGTACGCGCCCACTTCTGGGTATTATCTTGTTATTTCCTTCGACACGCCGACACGATGGACGGTCCACGCACGCGCCCGAGGATGGTTTCACGCCATGCTTTCCGAGGTAAGATACCGGCACGCGGTCATCGCGAGGGTTTTGTTATTAGTCCACGGACCGCTAATCTATGGCTTGCCGCAGCCGACGAGCGATCACGCTTGATTTGTACACGTGGTTCTGCACACTTTAGATACTTGTCCCGGCCATTTCTCGTATCGCAGTGCTCGTAGATAGCTTCGAGATACTTGCCTCTGGCCATATCTCGCGAGACCAGAGGCTACGGCACGTTAGCTTATGGTACTTGCCTCGCCGCCATGCGTGGCTAGCTTTTGATCTCGTAGTCGCTTCCGCATTTCTGCCCGTGAAGTTTTATGACTAGCTTTTGAACCGGTATGGCTATTCTACTGCCCGATCAGTTTGACGACGCAGCAGATCTAGTGTTCGTGTTCACATACGGGTGTTGTTTACATCATCGCCGCAGCGAGGAACGAAGTTCCACGCATGATTGATATTATGGGCGCGAGACCCATAGTTACGCGAGTGATTATTCGGGATACGCGCCCCTTACTTGACCTAACTGCTTATTTATTGCGAAATGGTTTTATAAAATGATGAAATGTGATTTCATTACGCATTTTCGCCACATACTTGGTACCGCATCGACTCTCCTTCGGGGCCGCGTCATGCCGCAGTGAGGTACACCAGCTTGTCGATCCTCGCCACGTGATCGCAGTCATTGGAAGCTCCGCTTCTCCGAGGCTTATCTTTTCGTATAGTCCCCGTCAGTAGGTACTTGTACATCTGTGGTATGGCGGGGCCCCGCCCCACATAGTTGTTGTTACATTCTGTGAGGTCCGTAGCACCGCTGCAAGTGGGTCAGAAGGATTTTAACTGCTCAGCTTATATGTATATACGGCGTGACCGCTTCGTTGACCTGCTTTTCTTACGTTGTCTCTCGCTTCTCGCTTAAACTTTATTTCGCTGATTTTCTCGATGTTGTTATCACTAGGTGCCCGGTAAGGCACCAGGCCGGCCCGAGATCGGTCGTTATAAGTATCTTGAAAGTTTTATATGAAAACGAGTCATTTTAAAAGAATAGTACGTAGTACTTGGGTTAACTCCTGATTTATAATGACATGTTAGTGCTTTAAGTAAACTAAAATGAGAGTGTATATGAATAAGGTTAATAAGGTTGTGATTTCTTAACTTGCTTATCAGATGATGTTCTGCAGTGTTTATGTTATGCATGATGTTGTTTAGGGCTTATGTTATGTATGATGGCCGCTCAGATAGTGGTAAGAGTATATCCGGCGGGTAAATCCTCAAGATAGTTATACCACCTTCTCCGTAAGAGTATATCCGGCGGTAAATCCCCAAGATAGTTATACCACCGCCTGTGGTAAGAGTATAATCGGCGGGTGAATCCTCAAGATAGTTATACCACCGCTTCCGTGATTTGCTACCCACGACGCGGGAATACCTCACGCGAGTCCCATGGGCCTACGCTGGTGAAATAGTCCCACGCGGCGAATACACCTACGCGAGGAATACCTCACGCGGATCCACACGACCTACGCGTGAAATAGTCCCGTGAGTAGGATTGCTTAACGACATCGCGCGTGGTCCCGCTGATCGCGAGCTTCCTATTTTTATGTAAGATACTTTGATTACTCTCATCATAGTAAGGCACCGTGGTACTATTAATCGAAGTTATCATACCGCCTCCGCTTTATTATAGACTTATGATTTCATTACAAGATTTCGGGCCACATATTTGGTACATATTATACCGACTTCTCGAGGTCGCGTCATGTCGCAGTAGTACACGTTGTCGATCCTCGCCTTGTGATCACTGCTCACCGCTGGAAGCTCCTTTATTCCGAGGCTTATCCTCGGTATTGTCGCTGTTGTACATTCGTGGTATGGCGTGGCCCCGTCCCGCCAGAGTTGTTATTCTGCAGGTCCAGAGTCACAAAGTGGTTTGGGTTGTAAAGAAAAAATGTACTGCTTTATTTGTTTAGTTTACTGGCGGCCTTATCGCCAGCCTGTTGTTATTTTATGTTTAAGAATATTATCGCGAGTGTGTTCCCGCTATTCTCCTCGATGTATACCAAAGGGTGCCTGTGCAGGCACCAATCGCGCCCGGGTCATCGTGACAAAAGTGGTATCGTGAGCGCTTAGTCCTCTGAAAGTGTCTGCATCGTGTTCAGTAGTCTGATTATCGCGTGTCGCGGCACCACATCTATAATCGTGAGGTCGCAGGACATTTAGGATTGGTTTCCATTTTTCTCACTCAGATCGTGACAGAGCTATACGGTTAGGTCGCCTTTCCCTAACGAAGTTATGATTGTTTGCAGCCACGAAAGGCAGCAGACTCAGAAAGATTATGGATTGCGATCCAGTTGGTAATGCTTGTAGTATAGTTGGTATCGGGACATACAACTATACAGATTTATGTATTGGGTCACATATGTGTCGCTTAGGATGATTTTAGATTACCAGGTCACGACCGACCCTGCTCGCGATCGTGCCCTACCCGGCACCCTTATAGGTATACATCGTAGATAATCACGAATATATATGAAACTTAAAAATAAATCATCAAAGATAAAATCAACAGTTAGCCGATAAGGCTACCTTCCCGGCTAGTAAATACATACGGGCGCTTGCCTTTTTTTTTACAAATAGACTCCACAATACGTGACTACGCACTTCTAAGAATTTTAACAGAACAATCGTATGACAGGCCCCGCCATACCCCCGAATATACATGAATCTACTACCTCGTGGAAACTGCACAAGAGATAAGCCTCCGAGCAAATGGAGCTTTTTCAAAATCAACCGAGATCCTAAGAGCAAGGATCACCAACTCGCACCTAATACCGCGGCATTTAACGCAGCTTCGGGCGGGGTCGCATAACAAAAATTTAATATGGAATGTAAATAACGACAAGAAATGTGATCATCACAGCATAAAAGAATGACAGAGACAAGTATAAAAATACATACCGCATCCTCGCCGTGTCATTACCACTTATGAACTAATTTCACCTCATTATCTTTTCCCATTCCCAATAAAGATTATAGCCACATTCTTACGCATACGATTAGGAAAATCATTAAGTTCATTATCAGATAACTTACTTATCTTTCATAAGTATAATCCGGCCCTTTAAGGAGGGGCACCTATACTACCCGACCCAATCTGGGACGCGATCAAGGTCACATAGTCTGCCTATACAGTATATCGCTCGCCCATTTTCGACGATAATGTCATATAGTCCGCCCGAAGGTATACCGCCCGCCCATTCTCGGTCGATAATGTCATATAGTCCGCCTGCAGGTATATCGCCTGCCCATTCTCGGTCGATAATGTCATATAGTCCGCCCGTAGTATACCGCCTGCCCATTCTCGGTCGAGCAATGTCATATAGTCCGCCTGCAGCGTATCGCCCGCCCATTCTCGGTCGATAATGTCATATAGTCCGCCTCAGAAGGTATATCGCCCACCCATTCCTCGGTCGAGCACGTCATATAGTCCGCCCGCAGCGTATACCGCCTGCCCATTCTTGGGTCGATAATGTCATATAGTTCGCTCAGAAGGTATACCGCCCAGAAGGTATACTTCCCGCCATTCTCGGGTCGATAATGTCATATAAAACCCGAATTTAACCCAACGATTACGACCTCTACTCCTTTAGAAAGACTCTTTTCAAATAAAACTTCCTGATACTAACAACTATAATATCAAGTCCTATCCACCTTCCGCATAAGTCACAATACCTTTTTAGAATTTCAATTACCGGCTTCTAAATCAAGTGACTTCTTTAATAAAAACCTTAAGCAATTGGTACCTTTAAACAATTTGCCCTTCTTTATTTCAAATCAATTCTTTGTTTACCTTATTAGCGAAAATCATTCTCTTAACCTTCCATAAAGCCGTTATAACCAACTTCCCATAAAGCCGTTATAACCCTTTATGGTTCTACACAAAACTCATTCCTTTTATAACCAAGAGACTTCTACTTTTTGAAACCAAGTATTAAATACTTTCAAATCAATTCTCATAACTTTCAAAAATACAATTAGTCTCTTAACCTTTAGAAAACAACTGACTCCTTTTATTATAAAACCTTAGGCAATTAATTCCTTAAAAACAAGTTGCCTTTTCACTAAAATCAAGTCATTTATCTTTCCATAAAGCAAATATAACTAACTTCCCATAAAGCCGTTATATTCACTTTATACCTTAGCCAAAAACAATTTCCTATCCAAGGGACTTATACGTTTAAAACGGAACAAGTATCACATACTTTAAAACTCTTCAAGTCCCTTAACTTTGATAAAACTTAAGACATCCTTTATACTTTCAAAGAAGTGAGTTAATCTCCCAACTCACCCGACTTGGCTATTCACAAACTAGTAAAGGATATCAAGGTGTCAGACGCTCACCGCACTACATACGTGCAACTAGTCATGCTCAAAGATAGGAAAAGTTCTACATGTAGTAGATCACACAACTACCTCTTAACTTCTAAGAGTAACAGAAACATGAAATGATACCACGTATATTCCATACATGTAATCATGCCAAATAAGGAAGAGGTTCACATACCTCGCGACGATTGTCGACAAGTAGCAAAATGCTCCAAAGTACTTCAACCTTGAGATATTCCATTCTTCAAGTAGGATACGCTATACTTAGTACTTCAACCTATAATGGTCACCATACGTCCATTAACCTCTTATTTCAAACGTAGAATATTCTAAGTGCTAAGTCACTAAATTCTACTTTAAAATCTGGACAAAGACTCTCCTTTGTTTTTACTTACTTTGCCAAATTTTTCAAGGCCGAATACAATAACCAAACACGCCACATTTAAGGCCCAATCAAGGCAATCAGCAATAGGGGATTACACGCCTACTAGACGTGTAAAATTCCGCCCCACAAACGATATCAAATTAATACAACTTGCTAGGCCAATTCGCTAACTCAAGTACTACAACATCAATTTATCCAATTTCCATTTCAATCCAAGTTATTAGCCTAACATGATATCAAGTCGCAAACGATAATAACTACTATAATCTCCAAGTAATTAACATGCGACGATCCTAATAAACGACCAAATTGTAATCCAACTTAACATGGCTTACATTACATTTTGGATTTTTCAAGGCTACAATCAATCCATAATCCTTACAAACTTCAACACATATACTTCATGCTAGCAACAAGTAAAGCTAACAACAATATAAATAATCTTGTAACACTTTCAAAGAACAAGATTATACCTCAACGAATCTTAATCCAATCTTCAAATCTGAAGTCGCTCCGTAGCAACTTAGAGCCTCTTCAACACACTCCAATCCGCTAGTTGAGACTCTTAGAACCACACCAACAACTTTCCTTCAA
The DNA here is from genome assembly GCA_029844215.1 of Przewalskia tangutica. Taxonomy (NCBI): domain Eukaryota; kingdom Viridiplantae; phylum Streptophyta; class Magnoliopsida; order Solanales; family Solanaceae; genus Przewalskia; species Przewalskia tangutica. Next base: position 48,716,859 of record CM056719.1, read on the forward strand.
ACTTTCAATCCAAAACCTAGAAAGCCACTAGGTTTTCACTTTGCGACTAACCCGAAAACTATCTTTTTCTGAGATTTTTCTATTGAGATATTCTTACAATACACTTAGGAACCTTGGTTTAAAGTGGTAAGATTATTGGACAACAAACAAAAAAATTTCTTTCTTCTTGTTGGTAAAGCCGAGAGCACCATCTCATGTTCATCCAATTTCTTTAAAATTTGGCTAAGTATGGGACTTGTCTCACTACTAGTAGTATTATTATGGAACATGGAGGGTCATGATATAAACAAATGGGTGGTTTGGATGAGCTCTTCTTTAAATATCAAGACTTGGGACCTTGACTTAGTCAACTTTCTCAAGCTCACATTTGCAAGACTTTGTCATCTAAAGACTATGGTCAATGACCATTTTCGCCATGCCTATTTCGACTAAGGCATCAATAAGGGGTGACACGTGTCGCCTCCCATTCACACAATAGTACGCTTTCCGACAATTTCATAATTCGATAAAATTTTACAAGTCTCAAATCTTAACACTGTGAGTTCTTACCGTTATACTCAGATTTGCAGTATGACGCAAGTGGAATACATAAAAAGTTTGTCACGACCAAATCGGCCTGGATCGTGCCTTACCCCGCACCCTAGTGACACAACATCGAGTAATCACGAACATAAAACATATACATGAAACAAGTGAAGTACAAAACAAGAATTGAGGAAAACTTGCCTTTCTAAGATATATAAATAATAACTTTTACAATCGAATGCTTTAATCTTTTTACCAACCCCGCCACAACAGACTACTGCACTTAAGAAATGATATTGACAACAATGGCGACAGGCCCCGCCAGACCCCAGACCGTAAACACCTACCACAACACGCGACTATACCCAGATAAGCCTCCGGAGAAACGGGGCTTCCCACAAGTCGAATCAGACCCTAAGAGCGAGGATCAACGATCGCGTACCTTTACTCGCAGATGAACGCAGCTCGGGCGAGGTCGCATAACAAAAATTTAGTATGCGAATCAAAATACATATCAGAAATGAAATCATAGCACTATATAAAGCAGTGAGACACGATGATAACCAAACTACGCTACAACAAAGCAATATGTCAAGTCGTGGACTCACGCCTCAAGTCATCACTCAAGTATAACAACGGGTCTCGTGCCCACAACATCAATCACGCCCGTGGAATACCTTCCTCACCGCCGACGCCTATGATATAAAAGCACTAAGGAACACATATGAACACTCAGTCCCACTGTGTCATCATAAAACCGCACGGTAAGTACGTAAGGCATAGCCGACTACTAAAAACCTACAAGCATCAACAAGGCCGCGAATCAGATTATAAGATCCGCTTGCAGACCGCCACATGATCAAAGCCGCCACTTGCCCACAAGATCACGTACGCTGCCTAACCCCGAACTCCCGCAGCCCGCATAGGCCAATCTCATCGCCCGCATGAGGTATTCTCGCATCGAGGGTAGCTACTTCCTGCAACGCCCCGACTTCGCAGCCGCATGCCACACGGACCGCATGCCCATAAAGGACGAAACTAACCTCGAACTCTCGTAGCCCAAGATAAAGCCCTCGGACTCGCATGAGGTATTCTCGAATCATAGGTCCATCGACCCGCCGAAGTCTACCCCGCACGGAGGGCGCTAACTTCCTAATCATCTCAAGAGATGAGTGATGTAAAATACTAACACAACAAATTATCGTTAAGCAACATAAGCACAACGGCGAAACCCTTTACACAACATCACAAGATACTAACACACGTAGATCCTAGCATGTTTACTTATCAATCAACAAGAAAGTATTACTGTGCTATCACAACCAACACAATCAAGTTATACACACAAGGTACTTTCTACTATATGCCAACAAGTTCGGGTTTTATCCCCAAAGTACTTCATACGCTAACTCTTTAAAAGATATCGCATTTCACAATGTCACACAATACCCGTAGTATAAATAGAGTGACTATCCTTTTAAAGTAAATCAATTTCTCTTTGTAAAATCAAGTAGCAACATTCTTTTCCAATGATCAAGTTTGCCTAATTTCCAATGTTCAAGTTTCTCATTTTAGAAAGGTTTCGTAGTTCATAGTCTTATTCATTTAAGAATATAATTCTCCTTTAAACTATCCGAGAAACATAAGTCTTATGAGTAGGATATTCTTGTTTATAACAATCTTATTACCAAAGCACATGATCTAGAATATCATTTTGTCTCATCTTAGCTTCTATGCAGATTTAAGTTTCTACCGGTTTTAATAATACTTAATTATTCAAAACATTTTTATTAACGCCGCAGTTGGTTTGTCGATACACATCCCGATTTCCAAAATCAAGAAACATTCTAAGCCGTTATACCTAACTTCCCATAAAGCTAGTATAACTCTTCTTTCAAAACGATTTAGAAATCTTTGAAATACTTCAAGTTCTTTACTATCACACATAAAGCCGCTTATAAACAAATCATTTACCTTTTAAAACCACAAAGTATTTTGACCTACATAAAGTCGTTATAACCAACTTCCCTAAAGCCGTTATAACACTTTACGTTTCAAACCAATCAAATACATTTAACACACGCACGCTCACCGCACTACATAGTTCACACATATCATGCTAGAAGAGATATGAGAGGTTCACATACCTCGCGACGAGCATCGACTAATAGCAAAACGCCCAAGTACCTCCAACCGCTCGCCACTCCTGCCAAGTAGTAACGCGCCACACGTAGTACTTCAACCTATAAGGCCACAAGGCGCTTTATTAACATCAAGATCTTATCGAGAACATTCTACGTAAAATTCAAGAAGACCTCCCCGCAAATAAACAGAATCTCCTCCTCTAACTGGGCCGCTACCAAGCCAACTGTGGGTTATACATCTAACCCGAACTGCACAATTCTACTCCACAAGATTACTACACAAGTCATCAGAATACGCTTCAGCTTCTTCAGCTTAAGTCAAAAGACATTGCCAACTAACCACGCTCACTTCTATATATAGTATACTTCAACTATATATTCTAACAACATGTAATTTCCAATTACAATAGAGGACAAGATATTTACCTCGATAAGCCCATAATTATCCAAGTATAAAGTCGATCCCGGCAATCGCTTAGCTCCAACTCCGAGCGCCCAACCCGCTCTAAACCACCCTTAGAAGTTCTAACCAACTTCTACACAATACTCCAACTGACTATGGAGATTTTCCTGTGGTTTCGCTTTTGGACTGACTGAAGTATAATAGTATTTCCTGCTTTTCAGATAGGTATAACCTTAGAATACTACAAGGTATACTGCTAAGGTAATTGGGCATTATAACAATACTTTGTAGAGTATTTCTACACCACAAAGGGGTATTATACTAAAGCAACTAGCAGTGGGGTACACTCGCTAGCACCCCTAGAGGGGTGCTCTCGCCACAAGTGGGGAGGGACGAACCATAAGGAAGGGAGTGGGAGGATTCTAACACTTAGGAAATATTTAGACGAAGAAGTTCATCAAAGGAGAGTGGTATTTATAGACAAGCCAAGGCCAACCAACGCCAAGATCTAGCCAAGTGTATAGCAAGTGTAAGGCCAAGATTCACCCAAGTGCCCCTAGACCCTACTCCTTAAAACCCTCACAAATATCTACACAAATATCAACCAAGACTTGCTCATCCATTCGCCCTAACGCTCTTCAGTCCACCAACGAGAGGTGCTGTTGCCCTCTCGCTGGTCCAAAACGCTTCGCCTCTCGAAAAATCCGCAAAAATACTAAATGACATAGCCGTAATTTACCCTTCGCAGTTAGGTAACGCTTCGCCAAAAACGACTCTAACCGTGTCAGGCACAACGCCATTCACTAAGCCATAGGCGGGTGACACGTGTCACCCTCCTATTGGCCCAAAATAAAACATCTTCCAAAAATATCCACAATGGCCAAAATCTCAAAACAAAGCTGGTTCTACAAAATCAGAATTTCTCCCGTGGCCCCACGTGACCATTTCCAAAAATAAAATTCCATAATTCTCTAATATTCCAGAAGTCCGATACCAAACTGGGAATCCAATTCCATTAACGAACCTTTTCCTTCACAAAACCTAAACTTTTCCGTGGAAAAAATCACCTCTTTCTTCCTTTCCAATCTTTCGTCAGAATCTCGCACGCACGCCCTCGCATACATACCTCGAACTACGGGTATAACATTCTTCCTCTTAGAAACATTCGCCCCGAATGTTCCTTCTAAGTCCCCAAACATACAAGCGCCGATATGTACTCTACTACTATACTTATGAGAACAATCCTGCCACACCTGGCCATGGAACACCTGCGCAAAGACTTACATCCAATCCCACGAGGAAACACCTCAATAACACCACAAATAATACCACTTTTGTCACTTTGTCGCGAGCCTTGCTCCGACGCACCCAACAAATGGTACCGGCCGCACGCGATCACCGCCGCGACACTAACCCTTACCACATTTCGATATCGCTTAGTTTCCAAAACTCGGTTACTATCTCTTTACGCGGCATCATTAATCGGAACCTTCGACGGATCTTCGATACTTTCCGAACATAACAATACGAAGATCGACGCCCCGCCTCCTAAGTCTGACAAGAAAAGCTAACATATAGGCAACCCGCCTATTCTTCACATTGAACTCTTAAAGGCCCAAAGTAACTCGCTAAGTTCCTTCGCTTTCAAACTCGCCACACCGTCCGGTGGTACTTTCAAGAAGACCGACCACAACTCAACTCTAAGCGCTGCCGATTATCCGCACGATTCTCCGAGCCGTAACTTCTTCTAGATGAGCTTTTCCTATCCACACCGGGAACAAGCTCAACTAATCGTTCAACCTTGCCAACATCGAACCAATCGACCAAGAACTTACACTTCCGCCCCTACAAGGCTTCATAAGGCGACTCCGAACACCAAATGGTAGCTTAAACGCCCTCCACAGAGACAACAATCTTCACAACTACCCCGAATTCCACATCGCCCGAGGCGAACGCGACTCGAGACTCACCAGTCCTTAACCTCGCCGTAAAACTTCCAAACAAAACAGCCGAACTGGCTCCACTGTCGCTCTGGCGAAGGTAGGCACCCTGCAGCCTTACAACCTTCTCGATAAATCAACATCGCTGAGTGAACGGTCCCGATCAAGAACACGGCTGGTCGCTTCATCGACCACCACCGGTCGAACGCATCCACGAACTCGCAGACGCTAGTTAACTAAACTCGAGCCTAACACCCTCGTGACTTACCACAAGGCGACCACCAAAACCAGACCCCACCACCAACATGCCGCGGTTGACCCGCAACGCGGCCTCAACCCACCCAAGGCGCAAATACTATCTCCCGGCGAACAATCTCTCAAAACACGCTACTAAAACCTAGCTGCCTTCTTAGCTCAACTACCCTCTTCCTTCCACACTACTCGTGACTTATCCCACTAACATAGCTCACGTGCACTATGCACTCCTATAAGTGGTCAAACATAATATACGCCTTTACTCGAGACGGCTTTACCTCTAAGGTCTCTACGATAACACTCTAAGGCTCACACCTTCTCTATCCCCAAAATCTTACTCTGCTAACCCACCATGATTTCTAATCACAACTAACACACCGCCATCGTAACATAGCACTTAAGGTATACTCACCTTGAAAGTTACCGCGACCTTCCGCTCGCCCTCTTCTCGCCCTTGGTTAACCCGCCGATCTCACGCTACCACAGCATAGGCCCGCATACGTGCCATGCTCAAGCCCAATCAAGAATTACCCTTGCACAACCTCTCTTAGGTAGTCATCAAGACTCGTGGTACATCAGATAATCTTCCGTAGCCAAATCCATAGCTAGTAATGTGGTCGCTTGCAATCTATATTCATCGCTCTGGCCGTGGAACCAAGGTTCAAATATCACGGACGCAGTAGAACCGCCGCCGCCGCAAACTCACAAGCAGCGACGCCACGTAAAATCCCGAACGGCACTACCCTAGGTAATGATCGCATGTGCCCTCGCAACCTTCTCGAACTCAACTCAGCCTCCTCGGCCGCTTTGCCTCCGGGCCCTGGCCACTACGCGAGGCATAACGAGCAAGTGGAATGAATTTCGCCGAGGGTCCAACTTACAACACAAACTCTAAGGCACGATCTCAGAGTGAGAAGAATAGAAACCAATCCTAAATATCCTATAGCCTCCTCGACATTGGCGCGGTGCACAACACACCGATAATCAAGACTTCATCGATACGGTTCAGACACTTTCCGAGGATTAATCGCTTCGATATTACTTTTGTCACGACCAAATCGGCTCCGTGGATCGTGCCTTACCCCGCACCCTAGCGACACAACATCGAGTAATCACGAACATAAAACATATACATGAAACAAGTGAAGTACAAAACAAGAATTGAGGGAAACTTGCCTTTCTAAGATATATAAATAATAACTTTTACAATCAACGCTTTAATCTTTACCAACCCCGCCCACAACAGACTACATGCACTTCTAAGAAATGATACGATAACAATGGCGGACAGATTCCCGCCATACCCCAACGTAAACACCTACCACAACAGGACTATACCAAGATAAGCCTCCGAGAAACGGAGCTTCCCACAAGCCGAATCAGACCCTAAGAGCGAGGATCAACGATCGTGTACCTTTACTCGCAGATGAACGCAGCTTCAAGGAGGTCGATAACAAAAATTTAGTATGCGAATCAAAATACATATCAGAAATGAAATCATAGCAGCCATATAAAGCAGAGACATGATAACCAAACTACAGCTTACAACAAAGCAAGCCATGTCAAGTCGTGACTCACGCCAAGTCATCACTCAAGTATAACAACGGGTCTGTGCCCACAACATCAATCATGCCCGTGGAATACCTTCTCACCGCCGCAGCTTATGATATAAAAGCACCAAGGAACACATATGAACACCGTGTCCCACCTGCGTCATCATAAAATCAGACGGTAAGTACGAAGGCATAGCCGACTACTAAAAACCTACGCATCAACAAGGCCGCGAATCAGATTATAAGATCTCGCTTGCACCATTACATGATCAAAGCCGCCACTTGCCCAAGATTACCGTACGCTTCAACTCGAACTCCCGCACCGCATAGGCCAATCTCATCGCCCGCATGAGGTATTCTCGCATCGAGGGTAGCTACTCCCAAGAACGCCCCGACTTCGCAACCGCATGGCCACACGGACCGCATGCCCATAAAGGACGATACTAACTCGAACTCAGAGTTCGCAAGATAGGCCCTCGACTGCATTTAGGTATTCTCGAATCATAGGTCCATCGACTACCGAAGTCTACCCCGCATCGGAGGCGCTTAACCCCTAATCATCTCAAGAGATGAGTGATGTAAAATACTAACACAAATTTATCGTTAAGCAACATAAGCACAACGAATGAAACCCCTTTACACAACATCACAAGATACTAACACACGTATCCTAGCATGTTTACTTATCAATCAACAAGAAAGTATTACTGTGCTATCACAACCAACACAATCAAGTTATACACACAAGGTACTTTCTACTATATGCCAACAAGTTCGGGTTTTATCCCCAAAGTACTTCATAATGCTAACTCTTTAAAAGATACGTTACTTTCACAATGTCACACAATACCCGTAGTATAAATAGAGTGACTATCCTTTTAAAGTAAATCAATTACTTCTCTTTGTAAAATCAAGTAGCAACATTCTTTTCCAATGATCAAGTTTGCCTAATTTCCAATGTTCAAGTTTCTCATTTTAGAAAGGTTTCGTAGTTCATAGTCTTATTCATTTAAGAATATAATTTTCCTTTAAACTATCTGAGAAACATAAGTCTTATGTGAGTAGGATATTCTTGTTTATAACAATCTTATTACCAGCAGCCATGATCTAGGAATATCATTTTGTCTCATCTTAGCTTCTATGCAGATGGAAGTTTCTACTGGTTTTAATAATACTTAATTATTCAAAACATTTCCTTTTATTAACGCTGCAGTGGTTTGTCGATACACATCCTGATTTCCAAAATCAAGAAACATTCTTAAGCCGTTATACCTAACTTCCCATAAAGCTAGTATAACTCTTCTTTCAAAACGATTTAGAAATCTTTTGAAATACTTCAAGTTCTTTACTATCACACATAAAGCCAGTTATAAACAAATCATTTACCTTTTAAAAACCACAAAGTATTTTTGACTACATAAAGTCGTTATAACCAACTTCCCTAAAGCCGCTATAACACTTTATGTTTCAAACCAATCAAATACATTTAACACACGACGCCACCGCATTACATAGTTCACACATATCACGCTAGAAGAGATAGGAGAGGTTCACATACCTCGCGACGCAGTATCGACTAATAGCAAAACGCCCAAGTACTCTCCAACCGCGCTACTCCTGCCAAGTAACGCGCCACACGTAGTACTTCAACCTATAAGGCCACGCGCTTTATTAACATCAAGATCTTATCGAGAACATTCTACGTAAAATTGCAAAGACCTCCCCGCAACAACAGAAATCTCCTCCTCTAACGGCCGCCACTAAGCCAACCGTGGGTTATACATCTAACCCGAACGGTACAATTTACTCCACAAGATTACTACACAAGTCTATCAGAATACGCCTGGGCTTCTTCAGCTTAAGTCAAAAGACATTGCTAACTAACCACGCTCGCCTATATATAGTATACTTCAACTATATATTCTAACAACATGTAATTTCCAATTACAATAGAGGACAAGATATTTACCTCGATAAGCCCATAATTATCCAAGTATAAAGTCGATCCCTGCAATCGCTTAGCTCCAACTCCGAGCGCCCAACCCGCTCTAAACCACCCTTAGAAGTTCTAACCAACTTCTACACAATACTCCAACTGACTATGGAGATTTTCCTGTGGTTTCGGTTTTGTGACTGACTGAAGTATAATAGTATTTCCTGCCAGATAGGTATAACCTTAGAATACTACAAGTGTATACTACTAAGGTAATTGGGCATTATAACAATACTTTTGAGAGTATTTCTACACCACAAAGGGGTATTATACTAAAGCAACTAAGCAGTGGTACACTTCGCTAGCACCCTAGAGGGGGTGCTCTACCACAAGTGGAGGGACGAGAACCATAAGGAAGTGAGGAGGATTCTAACACTTAGAAATATTTAGACGAAGAAGTTCATCAAAGCGAGAGGGTATTTATAGCACAAGCCAAGGCCAACCAACGGCCAAGATCTAGCCAAGTGTATAGCAAGTGTAAGGCCAAGATTCACCCAAGTGCCCCTAGACCCTACCCTTAAAACCTCACAAATATCTACACAAATATCAACCAAGACTTGCTCATCCATTCGCCCTAACGCCTTTCAAGTCCACCAACGAGAAGTGGTGCCGCCTCTCGCTGGTCCAAAATGTTTCGCCTCTAAAAATCCGCAAAAATACTAAATGACATAGCCGTAATTTACCCTTCGCAGTTAGGTAACGCTTCGTTTAAAAACGACTCTAACCGTGTCAGGCACAAATGCCATTCTAAGCCACCTAGGCGGGTGACACGTGTCACCCTCCTATTGGCCCAAAATAAAACATCTTCCAAAAATATCCACAATGGCCAAAATCTCAAAACAAAGCTGGTTCTACAAAATCAGAATTTCTCCCGTGGGCCCCACGTGACCATTTCCGAAAATAAAAATTCCATAATTCTCTAATATTCCAGGAAGTCCGAATACCAAATCTGGGAATCCAATTCCCATTAACGAACCTTTTCCTTCACAAAAACCGGAAACTTTTCCGTGGAAAAAAATCACCTCTTTCTTCCTTTCCAATCTTTCTGTTGTAATCTCGTACGTACGTCCTCGCATACATACCCTGTAACTACGGGGTATAACAAAGTTTGGCCTTAAAGTTAGCCTTGGACGTTTTTTTTTGTACACAACTCTCTAAAAGAATCGTTTTCCGACGAAACGTTTCCACAGCTTTCGTAGGGAAAATTCCGGCTATGCCATTGCTAATTTTTGCGGATTTTTCCGAGAGACGAAACATTTTGGACCAACGGGAGGGCTTACACTGGCACCTCCCATTGATGGACTTGAATCGCCCATTGACGAAATTGAGAGGAAGTGCACGCTTTTTGTGCCTCAGCACAAGTCGCCGAGTTGGTAGATATTTGCGCGAGTAAATCTTCACCCTACACTTGTCTTGCACTTGTCTTAATCTTGGCCATTGGTTGGCCACTTCTTGACCTATAAATACCCCCTTAAAGATGAAGAGTTCTTCATCCACAAAGTTATCTTCCAAGTCTAAAAATCCTCTCCTCTCCCTTAGCCTTCGCCCAACACCTCTTCCCCTTTGAGCGAGTTTGGCCGAGGCCTACCCCTAGCCTAGCCAAATCTACCCTCCCTTGGTAGAAAGTTGTCTTCTAGTATTGTTATAATGCCCAAAATACCCTAGCCCAAATCCCTTAGTCCTTTATGTGTTGTAAAGAACTTCTAAGGTTTCTCGAGCCACCTGAGCGCATAACTTGTGAGCTAAACCTCGCTCAGCGACTTTTCTAGGATATTATCGCTTACCGAGGTAACTAATCCTAACCTCTTTTGAATTAGAGAATACATACCGTAGTAGTATTAGAATAAGTATTAAATACTTGTGTTAATATCACGTATCAATTGAACTGCTACCACAAGTAGGCGGTTTAAAAGAAGAATAATCAAACCGTGCTGCGGTTCACATAGACTGCTTTCACAAAGAGACTTATATAGCTCACCGCAGGGAAGTGTTGCCCAACTTTCCATAGAATCGTGAACCCTCTGCTTAGAATGACCTTCTGAGTAGTCTTTGATGTCTCGCGACTATTATAGTCACTCTCTCGCGACATATTCAACTTCAGTGGTTTTCAACGGTATGTACGTGATTCCTCCTAAAGCATGATATTTTATATATATAGTATGGTAGACGCATACGTGTTAATCGACAATACTTACTAGAATGCCTCACGCTTAAGCCCGACAATACTTACTGAATGCCAACGCTTAAGCTCAATAATAAAGAATCAAAGCATTTCAAAAGAATATCGATCATTTTTTAACAGAAGATAAATAATTGGTTTTTAAACAAAAGCTTAAGAGTTATACTAGCTTTACGGGAAGTTAGGTATAACAACTTAAGAAGGATAAAAAGGAACTGCTTACTTGTTTGTTTATAAAAGCCTTGTATTGATTTCCTCAAGTGTAGTAAGATTTGTGTGATAAGTAGACATATTACGATGCTACGGGTTAGTGTCTTGAAACGCCGTGGTAAGGGGTCATTCTTGTCGCTTACGCTAACCTGTAAGTCCGCTGTATCGTTATCGTATCACCTACCCTCGATCGTTATACCGCGGCTTCGCTCGACGCGTCTATACGCCTACGCGTATGCGAGACTATGCGAGCAGCCGTATGCTCCGTGATTGATCATTCCGGTGTTTAGCCCGACGCGGGATTCCTACGCGTCCGCTGAGACTACGCGTCTTTTCGAGGCTATGCGGCCGCGGAGCCCAGCGATGCCGGGGTTGGCTGCCCCGACGCGGGAATACCTCACGCGTCCTGTGTGACCCATGCGGCCGCGGAAGTCCGTGACTAGGCACGCAGAATGATACTACGGGCGATCGCCTTGCTTCGATCATTCGCGCCTAGAATAGACTCGCATGCTTTTCCTATTATCGTTGGTTGTTTCAGGATGCGCACTATGTGCAATTGAATCGATTGTATTTGTGAAAAGGTTTTAAATACTTTGATTTCATTTCGCTTTATAGTTTCACATACTTGGTACCGCCAGATCGACTCTCTGGGCCGCTCATGCCGCAGTAAAGGCAAGCAGTGCTAGATCCGCATCCTTGGATCTTTTGCGCTGTCGTGAGCTCCATCTTCTCCGAGGCTCTACTGGGTATGATCTCCCAGATTGTAGATAGTTTTGTACAGGTATGGCGGGCCCCGTCCCGCCATAGTTGTTTACTTCCTGAGGTCCAGAGTACTATTGTACACTGGGATGTAATCGCAAAACTTGAGTTATTTATATTATGCCGTAAGGCAAGCTTTTCACAGATAAACTGCTTCGCTTTACTATGTTTCGCCTTGTTTTATATTTCCACGTTACTCGATATATGACTACTGGGTGCCCTTGCAGAAGGCACTAACACGCCCTGAACGGTCGTGACAAAAGTGGTATCAAAGCGCTTAATCCTGGAAAGTGTCTACGCATCGTATCTAGTAGAGTTCGATTATCGCGTCGCGCACCACACCAATAATCGTGAGGCTATAGGATATTTAGGATTGGTTTCATTCTTCTCATTCCGAGATCGTGCTTGTAGCCGTGTTATAGGTCGACCCTCTAACGATTCCTTTCCTCGTAATGGGCTTATGCCTCCACGTAAGGCAACCCGCCTGTATGGGCAAGGCAGCAGGAGCCGCCAGCAGACACCCAGAGTCACGAGGGCTCGTGCCCGCCTATACCAGACGGCGAAGTTCTATGACGCCGCCGCCCCAACAGATACCACATACCCACACCTCCGTCCCACACCGCGAGGAGTTAGGGACAAGGAGACGGCCCAATATTGGCAAAGTCAGGCCCGACACGGAGAGGCCGACGCGCGCCTGGGCCTAGCCCACCCGGGCCGCACTCCAGAAGGCACCCGAGGCGTATAGTTTGAGACTACGGATTTCTTAGTTGTAGCCCTCCGCAGTTTTACGTCGAGGCCGGAGGATGATCCGCAGGAGTTCATCCGTCACCGCAGAGGATTACGCGTGATCGTGGCTTCAGATCGAGTCCGGATATTCGCTCAGATCGGCCGCGTGATACCGCAATGATCGTTTGATTCATGGAGCTTTCCCGGGAGAGCATGCACTCCAGCAGATGGGATGAGTTTTCAGAGGCCTTTCACACACTTCTTGCCTCCGCAGATGGCGAGGGCACGAGCCGATAGATTCTTGTTGCCGAGATGCGAGGACGCATGCCGAGGGAGTACAATGTCGAGTTTGATTCTTTGGCTCGATATGTCCTCGACCGTAGCGTAGATGGAGGACCGTGCATCGCTATGTCACTGGCTAGATGATTACATGGCCGAAGTCTTGGCGCGGCGTGTCCTTCACCAGTAATGACATAACCCGATGCAGACTCATGCACTAGATGCGGCGAGCGCAGAGACCGCCGGCAGAGCGACATCGCAGCAGGTTAAGGCCAAGACGGCCGGTTCTTTCGTGGTCCTCGTGGTGGGCGGCATCGCAGGTCCAGATTTACACCACACGCCAGCAGAGCGCCCTACCTCATTTTCTGATACAACAGAGCCGGCGTGTCGTGGCCCCTGTGACTTCTGATTTCCGGTAGCAGGGTGCTAACTGCTCGAGGTCCGCCGCAGTTCATGTGGTAGATACCATTCGAGTCAGATTCGAGCTCGCTATACTTGTGGCCAGCAGGTCATTTCGCGAGTTTGTCCGACCGGAGCGGCGCCGTAGTAGGCCTGGGCCATGTGGTCTCGCTGCCGCTTCATCCTCGACAGCATCGCCCCGAGGGCAAGGTACTCATGACCAGCGGTCGCGCAGCAGGTCGGGCGCGTCTCAGCTTCTAGCGGTCCTCGTAATCGCATTTATGCTTTGTCCACCGACAGATCGTGAGGCCTCACCGATGTCGCCACAGTACCTTATCGCCGGCTCACGTGGTATGCTTTGATAGATCCGGTTCTACTGGCCCCATATATCTCCCTCATTGCTAGTAGGATAGTGGATAGAGCCCGAGTCCATGACCCTTTCGAGGTAGATACGCCAGGGGTGATTCGGTAGCTCACGTATATGAGCTTGTCCCGTGACTATTTACAATGTTTGACCCAGCCGACTTGACAGAGTCGAGATGATTGACTTCGACGTGATCACGGGACGGATTGGCTAGCTTCGCTATGCCAATGTAGACCGCAGAGAGAGTAGTACGGCCCAGCTTCGGCGAGCCATTGTCGAGTGGGAGGAGCACGACGCCGGTGGTAGGTTTATTTCCTACCTCAAGGCTAGGAAGACGCGCAGGCGGTATATCTACCATCTCGTCGTGTTTGATATCAAGTCGCGTACCAGATTTTCCGCTGGCCCAGGGTCGAGTTCCCGCACGCAGTTTCCGCACGACTCCCGTATCCTCCCGAGAGGGAGATTGAGTTTTGTATTGACATATTGTTGCACACTCGCCTATTTCCATTCCGCCATACGTAACGGCACATGCCGAGCCGAGAGTCAAGGATCACCTTAGGATTTGGCCGAGAAGCGGCTTCATCAGCCTAGTGATCTCCCCGGGAGCGCCGTATTGTTCGCGAAGAAGAAGGACGACGCCGCGCACGTGTGTTGATTACGTGCACCAACAAGGTGACCATTAAGAACAGATACCCCTTCCTGTGATTGATGATTTGTTCGACTGGCAGGCGCGAGATGTTTCTCCAAGATTGACCGCTCGCTATCATCGTTCGTGTCGAGAGCGGATGTCCCTAGGATCGCATTCCTGACCAGACGCATTACGAGTTCGTGGTCATGTCTTTGGTCGACCAATGCTCCGCGTATTCATGGATTTGATGAACCGAGTGTTCAAACCATTTTTGACACGCTTGTGATAGTGTTCATCGATGATATCTTGGTTTATTCTCGCCAGAGCAGAGTACGCGAGTATTTGAGGACTGTGGCCGACGCTTCTCCGACCAGAGAATTGACGCTAAGTTTTCCAAACGTGAGTTTTGTTGACTTCGCGCTTCGCATATTGTCGGGCCGATGGTATTCGAAAGGATACGCCAAGATCGAGGCATTCGTGACTTGCCTAGACCTACTACTCCGGCTGCAGGTTCGCAGCTCGGGCCTTGCAGATATTATCTGCGTTCGTAGAGAAGTTTGCTTTATCTTCGCACCATTGACTAGGTCGACTCGTAAGGCAACCAAGTTTCGGGATCGATGCCAGGAGCGTGGTTTCCATTGCCGAAGAGAGATCGACGACCGCTTCGCTCTTACTTCTTCCGCAGGTCCGCATGGTTATGTCGTATCAGATGCGCCGTGCATCGGTTGGGACGTGTGTTGACGCAGATGGCAGGTTATAGCATACGCATCCCGGCATGAAGAAACACGAGAGGAACTACCCCACCCATGATTTCGAGTCATGGCCGTGATTCACGCCAAGATCCGAGGCACTATTTGTACGGGGTTCACGTGGATATTTTTACGCACCACAAGAGCCTCCAAGATATCTTCACCAGAGGAGCCGAACTTACGGCTGCAGACGGTTAGAGTTGCTTAAGGATTACGATGTTGATATCCCGCACCACCCGGGAAGGCCAATGTCAGGCGTACGCCTTAGTCGTAGGTCACGGGGAGCCCATCGATGTGCAACAGAGAGAGGGACATGATTCGTGATTTGCACCGCCAGCAGCCTTCGTGTCCGCTTGATTGATTCTCGATAGCAGCTGGGTTAGAGTTCGCGAGGTTGCCGAGTCTTCCATCGCTGGCGAGGCGAAGAGGCAACACCGAGGATCCAGCCTTGATTCGATATCGCGATACGCCTCTTCGCGAGGGCGCGGTCCTTGAGGTAGCACCACGGGTGCTAAGGTTTGAGGCGCATCAGGTGTTCCAGATGTTTCGTGACTTCTGAAGCAGGTTCTGGGAAGCACACAACAGACGCTACTTCATCCATCCGGTCGACTAAGATGTACCACGACCTTAGATCCGCGGTATTGGTGGGATGGCTTAAAGAGGACGCTGCAGTTCGTGAGCTCGCCCGTGTTGTCGCAGCGAAGGCAGAGCACCGCAGGCCCGTGGTTTGTTACGCATTTATCGAGATCCCGACCGAAGCGAGGTAATCAACATGGACTTCATCACAGATTACCTCGCACTCGTAGGAGACATGATTCTATATGGGTTATCGCCGACAGCCGACTAAATCAGCCCACTTTCTTCCCGTCAGACGACTTTTTCTACCGAGGATTATGCCGCACTTTACATCCGAGAGATCGCCGATCGCATGGAGTCCCTACTGATCATATCGCATGCAGGAGCCCGCCATTTCGCTAACTTCCTGAGGTCCTTCCGCAGGGGTTTAGGACGCAGTGAGCCCGAGTAATCGCATTTCATCCACGCATGACGGACAGCAGAGCGCACTATCCGCACTTCGAGGATATGCCGCGAGCCCGTGTTATTGACTTCAGCAGTTGGGAGGATCATTTGCCTCTAGTTGAGTTCGTGATATAATAATAGCTACCACTCCAAAGATTCGATGGCGCCATGAGGCCTTGTATGAGGAAGTGCAGACGCCTATAGGTTGGTTCGACGTGGGCGAGGCGCAATGGGACCGATTTGGTGCAAGATACAGCGGATAAGGCGAAGCTTATCCGAGAGCGCTATCGACAAATTTCGTAGTCGCATGTAAGTCGATGCAGATCATCGCCGCCGCATCTTGAGTTCGAGGTTCATGATTGGGTTTTCCTAGCGTGTCACCCACGGCGGTGTGATGAGATTTGGGAAGAGGGAAACTCAAATTTCAGTACATCGGGCCGCTTCGCATTGTCCGCAGGTAGGCAAGGTTGCTTATGAGTCGGATCCGCCGTCCGATCCGGAGGCAACAGCATCCGCTTTTCACGATCTATGCTGGCGAGATGTATCGGGATCCATCTGTGGTACACCCGATTGACGATGTCCGTGTGACCGGCGGTTATCGACGGCGAGGTTCCCATAGCGATAGTCGATCGCCGTTAGGCGCTCATGACGGCGGACGTGGCTTCCACAAAGTCTCGTGGCGAACGAGCTCGTAAGGAGATGACGCGAAGCCGGCGAGGACATGAGGCGTAAGTATATCTCACCTATTCCCACACCTCCGTAATTCACTTTCCTACTTGTAAATTTTCGCTATCGCTTTTGCCTAAGTGTTGTTTTGTGGCGCGCGTGGCTTTTGCAAACCGCTTAAGCATGAAGAACCTTATCGTTATCTTTTGAGAAGGAACATTCGACGAACGTGTTATACCTCAGATTTCCGCAGTATGTACGTAAGGAGATACGCATAAAAAGTTTGGCTTTAAAGTTAGCCTCGACGCTTTTTTGTACACAACTCACTAAAAGAATCGCTTTCCGACTAAACGCTTCCACAAATTTTCGTAGGAAAATTCCGCCATGCCATTACTAATTTTTGCGGATTTTTCCGAGAGACGAAACATTTTGACCAACGGAGGGCGACACTTGGCACCTCCCATCGATGGACTCAATCGCCCATCGACGAGATTGAGAGCGAGCACATTTTTTGTGCCTCGTGCACAAGTCAAGGAGTTGGTAGATATTTGTGCGAGTAAATCTCCACCCTACACTTGCCTTGCACTTGTCTTAATTCGCCATTGGTTGGCCACTTCTGACCTATAAATACCCCTTAAGACGTAAGAGTTCTTCATCCACAAATCTTCCAAGTCTTGAAAATCCTCCTCTCCCTTTGTGAGCTTTTCATTCAACACCCCTTCCTCCTCAGGAGTTTGGCCGAGGCCTAACCCCCTAGCCTAGCCGAAATCTACCCCTCCCTTGGTAGAAAAGTTGTCTTCTAGTATCGTTATAATGCCCAAAATACCCCAGCCCAAATCCCTTAGTCTTTGCAGAAGTCAGAAGAACTTCTAAGGTTTCGAGCTACCGGGCATAACTTGTGAGCTAAACCTTGCTCAGCGACTTTATCTAGATATTATCGCTTACCGAGGTAATAATCCTAACCCTCTTTGAATTAGAGAATACTTACTGCTGTAGTATAAGGATAAGTATAAATACTTAGAAGAATATCACGTAAAAGAATTGAACTATTACCACAGTAGGTTTTAAAAGAAGAATAATCACATCAGACTCACATAGACTGCTTTCACAAAGAGACTTATATAGCTCACCGGCAGGGTCATACGCCCGACTTTCCGTAGAATCGTGAACCCTCTGCTTAGAATGAACCTCGAGTAGTCTTTGATAGATATCCGTGACTATTATAGTCGACTCTCTCGCGACATATTCAACTCGCAGTGGTTTTCACGGTATGTATGCGATTCTTCCTAAAGCATGATATTTTACAATATATAGTACGGTAGACGCATACGTGTTAATCGAATAATACTTACGAATGCCTCACGCTTAAGCTCTAATAACAAAGAACCAAAACATTTCAAAAGAATATCGATCATTTTTAATGTAAGATAAATAATTGGTTTTAAAACAAAGGCTAAGAGTTACGCTAGCTTTACGGGAAGTTAGGTATAACAACTTAAGAATGATAAAAAGGAACTGCTTACTTGTTTGTTTATAAAGCCTTGTATTGATCTCGTTAAGTGTAGTAAGATTGTTTGATAAGTAGACATATCACGACGCTACCGTGTTAGTGTCTTGTAACGCCGTAGCGGGTCATTCTTGCCAGGCTTACGCTGCTAACCGTAAGTCCGCTGTAATCATATCGTATCACCTACCCTCGACTATTATACCGAGGGCTTGCCCTCGACGCGGTCTATACGGCCTACGCGGTCCGCGAGACTACGCGAGCGCCGTATGCTCCGTGATTGATCATTCCGGCGCCTAGCCCGACGCGGATTCCCTACGCGGTCCGCTGAGACTACGCGGTCTTTCGAGACTATGCGCGCGGAGCCCAGGCGACGCCGGGGTTGGCTGCCCCCGGCGCAGGGCTACCTCACGCGCCCACGCGCGACCTACGCGGCCGCGAAGTCCGTGACTAGGCACGCACGATACTACGGGTGATCGCCTTGCTTCGATCATTCGCGCCTAGAATAGACTCGCATGCTTTTCCATTTCCGCTGTTGTTTGCGATGTGGCACTATGTGCAATTGAACTGATTGTATTTGTGAAAAGGTTTTAAATACTTTGATTTCTTTTCGCCTTTATAGTTTCACATACTTGGTACCACAGATCGACTCCTTCGGGCCGCTCATGCCGCAGGTGGCAAGCAGTGCTAGATCCACATCCTTAGATCTTTGCGCTGTGTCGTGAGCTCCATCTTCTCCGAGGCTCTACTTTGGGTACGATCTCCCAGATTGTAGATAGTTTCAGATAGCAGGTATGGCGGGCCCCGTCCCGCCATAGTTGTTTACTTCCTTAGAGGTCTCAGAGTACTATTGTACATACTGGATGAATCGCAAAACTTGAGTTATTTATATTATGCCGAAAGGCAAGCTTTTCATCGATAAACTGGTCTTATTTTATAAATCGCTTCGCCTTGTTTTATATTCCGCCGTTACTCGATGTATGACTACTGGGTGCCCCTAAGAGGCACTACCACGCCCCGAACGGTCGTGACAAAAGTGGTATCGAGCGCTTAATCTCTGAAAGTGTCTGCATCGCATCTAGTAGTCTGATTATCGCTAGGTCGCACCACACCAATAATCGTGAGGCTATAGGATATTTAGGATTGGTTTCATTCTTCTCATTCCGAGATCGTGCTTTAGAGCCGTGGTTATAGGTCGACCTCTAACGATTCCTTTCCTCAGAATGCTTATGCCTCCACGAAGGCAACCCGCCCGTAAAGGCAAGGCAATGAGGAGTCGCTAGCAGACACCCAGAGTCACGAGGGCTCGTGCCCGCCTATACCGCAGACGGCGAGTTCTATGACGCCGCCGCCCCAAAGAGACAAGCACCACACCTCCGCCCCACACACCGGGCGGAGGAGTTAGGGTACAAGCGAGACGCCCACCTTTGGCTAAAGTCAGGCCCGACACGGTGAGAGACTGACGCGATGCCCAGCCTCCAGCCCGGGCCGCACCAGAGTGCACCCGAGGCGTATAGCCTGAGGTCGCGAGATTTCGAGTCAGAGCCCGCCAGAGTTTTACGTCGAGGCCGAGGATGATCCGCAGGAGTTCATCCGTCACCGCAGAGGATTATGCCGCGATCGTGGCTTCGAGACCGAGGTCGTGATATTCGGTTCGCAGACGGCCGCGTGACACCGCAATGATCGTTTGATTCACGGAGCTTTCCCGGGAGAGTATGCACTCCAAAGCAGATGGGATGAGTTTTCAGAGGCTTTTCTCACACACTTCTTGCCTCCGCAGATGAGGAGGGCACGAGCTGATAGATTCTTGCCGGCCGAGATGCAGGACGCACCGCCGTGGAATACAATGTCGAAGTTTGATTCTTTGGCTAGATATGTCCCAAAGATTGCAGCAGAGCATGAGGATAGGTACACCGCCACGCCACCGCTAGATGATTATATGGCCGAAGTCATGTGCGGTGTTTCTTCACCGTATGGACATTACCCGCACGCAGCTCATGCACTAGATGCGGCGAGCGCAGAGACCACGGCAGAGCGATATCAAGCAGGTTAAGGCGCCAAGACGCCGGTTCTTTGGTGGTCCTCGTGGTGGGCGATCGCCAGGTCCAGATTTGCACCACACCAGCCGCAGAGCGCCCTACCTCATTTTCAAAGACACCAGAGCAATGGGGCGTGTCGTGGCCCTGTGACTTCTGATTTCCGCAGCAGAGGCGCTAACTGCTCGAGGTCCGCCTGGCAGCCCGCTGTGGCAGATACCATTCTCGAGCCGCATCCGTGAGCTTGCTATACTTGTGGCCAGCAGGTCACTTTGCAGAGTTTGTCCGACCGGGCGCTGGTGGTAGGCTCACCATGTGGTCTGTTGTCGCTTCTTCATCCCCGACAGCCACTCGCCGAGGCAAGATACACATGGACCAGCGGTCGCGGCAGGTCGTGGCGCAGTCCCGCCTAGCGGTCCTCGTAACCGCATATATGCTTTGTCCACCGACAGATCGTGAGGCCTCACCGATGTCGCCACAGTACCTTATCGCTCGGGTTTGATGTGTATGCTTGATAGATCCGGTTCTACTGCCCCATATATCTCCCTTGTCGCTAGTAGGATAGTGGATAGAGCCCGAGTCCATAGACCCTTTCGAGGTAGCTACGCCAAATGGTGATCTCGGTAGCTCTGGCGTATATAGAGCTTGTCCCGCGACTATTTACGTTTGACCAGCCGACTTGGATAGAATCGAGATGATCGACTTCGACGTGATCACGGGACGGATTGGCTAGCCTCTTGCTACGCCAACGTGGACCGCAGAGAGAGTAGTACGGTTCCAGCTTCTCGAGGAGCCATTGTTGAGCGAGGAGGAGCACGACGCCGGCGGTAGGTTTATTTCCTACCTCAAGGCTAGGAAGACGGTGCAGGCGGTATATCTACCATCTCGCTCGTGTTCGACATCAAGTCGCGCACCAGATTTCCGGCCAAAGAGTCACGAGTTCCCGCACGTGTTTCTGCACGACTCCCGTATCCTCCCGAGAGGAGATCGAGTTTTGTATAGATGCCGCAGATACTCGCTTATTTCCATTCCGCCATACGTAACGGCACCCGCCGAGTTGAGAGAGTCAAGGATCACCTTAGGATTTGCCGGAGAAGCGGCTTCATCAGCCCAGTGTTTCTCCCCGGGAGCGCCGCATTGTTCGTGAAAAGAAGGACGACGCCGCGCACGTGTTGATTACAGCAATGAACAAGGTTACCATTAAGAATGTATACCCTCTTCCTGTGATTGATGATTTGTTCGACCAGCCGTGGCGCGAGATGTTTCTCCAAGATTGATCCGTCGCTATCATCGTTCGTGTCGAGAGGCGATGTCCCTAGATCGCATTCCGACCAGACGCATTACGAGTTCGTGGTCGCGTCTGGTCGACCAATGCCCGCCAGATTCATGGATTTGATGAACCGAGTGTTCAAACCATTTTTGGACACGCTTGTGATAGTGTTCATTGATGATATCTTCGTTTATTCTCGCCGAGAGCAGAGTACGCGAGCATTCGGCGATCGTATAACAGCTTCTCCAGACTGAAGCTTGTACGCCAAGTTTTCCAAACGTGAGTTTTGCTGACTTCAGGGCGCTGGGCATATTGTCGGCCGATGGCATTCGAGTGGATACGCCAAGATCGAGGCAAATGTAACTTGCCTGCACCTACTACTCCGGCAGAGGTTCGCAGCTCGGGCCTCGCAGATATTATCGCGTTCGTGGAGAAGTTTGCTTTATCTTCGCATTCATCGACTAGGCCGACTCGTATGCGCACAAGTTTCAGTGGATCGATGCTTGGAGCGTGGTTTCCAGTCGAAAGAGACCGACGACCGCCTCGCTCTTACTCTTCCGCAGGTCCAGATGGTTATGTCGGTATCGCGACGCGCCGCATCGTTGGGATGTGTGTTGACGCAAAGATGGCAGGTTATAGCATACGCATCCCGACACCAAGAAACACGCAGAGGAACTACCCCACCCATGATTTGGAGTCGCACCGCGATTCACGCCAAGATCCGAGGCACTATTTGTACGGGTTCACGTGGATATTTTTACGCACTACAAGAGCCTCCAGATATCTTCACCGCAGGAGCCGAACTTACGACAGAGACTGGTGGTTAGAGTTGCTTAAGGATTACGATGTTGATATCCCGCATCACCCGGAAGGCCAATGTCAGGCGTATGCCTTAGTCGTAGTCGACGGGAGCCTATCGACGCAACAGAGATGAGGACACGGTTCGTGATTTGCATCGCTTAGCGAGCCTCGTGTCCGCTTGATTGATTCCGATAGCAAGCGTTAGAGTTCGCGAGGTTGCCGAGTCTTCCATCGCTGGCGAGGCGAAGAGGCAACAGCTCGAGGATCCCGCTGACGCGATATCGCGATACGCCTCTTCGCGAGGCGCGGTCCTGAGGTAGCACCACGGGTGCTAAGGTTCGAGGGCGCATCGTGTTCCAGATGTTTCGTGACTTCGGCAGCAGTTCTCGGGAAGCACACGTACAAGCATTCTATCCACCCGGTCGATCAAGATGTACCACGACCTTAGATCCGTGTATCGTGGACGGCTCAAGAGGACGCTGCGCAGTTCGTAGCTCGCCCGTGTTGCCGCAGCGAAGGCAGAGCACCGCAGGCCCGTGGTTTGTTACGCATTTAGAGATCCCGACCGAAGTGGAGGTGATCAACATGGACTTCATCACGTGATTGCCTCGCACTCGCAGGAGACATGATTCTATATGGGTTATCGCCGACAGTCGACGAAATCAGCCCACTTTCTTCCCGCCAGACGACTTTTTCTACCGAGGATTATGCGCATTTACATCCGAGAGATCGCCGATTGCATGGAGTCCCTACTTCGATTATATCGCATGCAGGAGCCCGCTTACGCTAACTTCGAGGTCTTTCCAGAGCTTTAGGACGCAGTGAGCCCGAGTATCGATTTCATCCGCAGACAGACGGACAGCAGAACGCACTATCCGCACTTCGAGGATATGTCATGAGCCTGCTTTATTGACTTCGCAGTAGTTGGGAGGATCATTTGCCCCAGCCGGAGTTCGCGATAATAATAGCTACCACTCCAAGATTCAAATGGCGCCTTACGAGGCCTTATACGAGGAAGGCAGACGCCATAGGTTGGTTCGATGTGGGCGAGGTGCAAAGTGGGACCAGATTTGCGCAGCAGTGCTGGATAAGGCGAAGCTTATCCGAGAGCGACTATCGATACCGTAGTCGATGTAAGTCGATGCAGATCATCGCCGCCAGATCCGAGTTCGCAGCGATGATTGGGTTTTCCTAAAGCGTGTCACCACGGCGGTGCGATGAGATTCGGAAGAAGGAAACTCACCAAGGTACATCGGGCCGCTTCAGATTGTCCGCAGGTAGGCAAGGTTGCTCACGAGCCGATCCGCCGTCCGACCGGAGGCGCGGCATCCGTGTTTCACGATCTACGCCGGCGAGACGATCGGATCCATCTAGTGGTGCACCCGGCCGACGACGATGTCCAGTGATCGGCGGTTATCGATGGCGAGGTTCCCATAGCGATAATCGATCGCCGTGTTAGCGCCCGCGACGGCGACGGGCTTCCGCCAAGGTCTCAGGCGAACGAGCTCGTGAGTGAGATGACGGAAGCCGGCGAGGACACGAGGCGTAGTATCCTCACCTATTCCCACACCTCCGTAATTCACTTTCCTACTTGTAAATTTCCATTATCATTTATGCCTAAGTGTTGTTTTGTGGCCGCGTGGCATTTGCAAACCGCTTAAGCTTCTTCGTTATCGTTTTGAGAATGAACATTCGACGAATGTTTCGGGCGAGGGAGAATGTTATACCCGTATTTGCAGTATGTACGTAAGGAGATACGCATAAAAAGTTTGGCTTTAAAGTTAGCCTCGACGCTTTGTACACAACTCACTAAAAGAATCGCTTTCCGACGTAAACGCTTCCACAGCCTTCGTAGGAAAATTCCGCCATGCCATTACTAATTTTTATGGATTTTTCCGAGAGACGAAACATTTTGACCAACGGGAGGGCTTACACTTGGCACCTCCCATCGATGGACTGAATCGCCCATCGACGAGATCGAGATGGAGCACGCTTGTGCCTCAGGCACAAGTCAAGGAGTTGGTAGATATTTGTGCGAGTAAATCTCCACCCTACACTTGCCTTGCACTTGTCTTAATCTTCGCCATTGGTTGGCCACTTCTGACCTATAAATACTCTTAAGACGAAGAGTTCTTCATCCACAAATCTTCCAAGTCTTGAAAATCCTCCTCTCCCTTTGTGAGCTTTTCATTCAACACCCTTCCTCCTCAGAGTTTGGCCGAGGCCTAACCCCCTAGCCTAGCCGAAATCTACCCTCCCTTGGTAGAAAAGTTGTCTCTAGTATCGTTATAATGCCCAAAATACCCTAGCCCAAATCCCTTAGTCTTTGGTAGAAGTCAAGAACTTCTAAGGTTTCTTCGAGCTACCGGCGCATAAACTTGTGAGCTAAACCTTGCTCAGCGACTTTATCTAGATATTATCGCTTACCGAGGTAATAATCCTAACCTCTTTGAATTAGAGAATACTTATCAGAAGTATAAGGATAAGTATAAATACTTAGAAGAATATCACGTAAAAGAATTGAACTATTACCACAAAGAAGGTTTTAAAAGAAGAATAATCACATCAGACTTCACATAGGACTGCTTTCACAAAGAGACTTATATAGCTCACCGGCAGGGTCAGCCCGACTTTCCGTAGAATCGTGAACCCTCTGCTTAGAATGAACCTCGCAGTAGTCTTTGATAGATATCCGTGACTATTATAGGTCGACTCTCTCGCGCACATATTCAACTTCGCAGTGGTTTTCACTGGTATGAATGTGATTCTTCCTAAAGCATGATATTTTACAATATATAGTACTGTAGACGATACGTGTTAATCGAATAATACTTACTAAGAATGCCTCACGCTTAAGCTCTAATAACAAAGAATCAAAACATTTCAAAAGAATATCGATCATTTTTAATGTAAGATAAATAATTGGTTTTTAAAACAAAGGCTTAAGAGTTACGCTAGCTTTACGGGAAGTTAGGTATAACAACTTAAGAATGATAAAAGGAATCGCTTACTTGTTTGTTTATAAAAGCCTTGTATTGATCTCTCTTAAGTGTAGTAAGATTGTTTGATAAGTAGACATATCACGATGCTACCGTGTTAGTGTCTTGTAACGCCGGTAAGCGGGTCATTCTTGCGGCTTACGCTTAACCGTAAGTCCGCTGTATCGCATCAGATCACCTACCCTCGACTATTATACCGGTGGCTTCTCGACGCTGGTCTATACGCCTACGCGGTTCCGCGAGACTATGCGAGCAGCCGTATGCTCCGTGATTGATCATTCCGCGCCTAGCCCGACGCGGGATTCCCTACGCGGTCCGCTGAGACTACGCGTCTTTCGAGACTACGCGTCGCGGAGCCCAGCGGACGCCGGGCTGCCCCCGACGCGAGGGCTACCTCACGCGGTCTACGCGTGACCTATGCGGCCGCGAAGTCCGTGACTAGGCACGCACGATACTACGGGCGATCGCCTCGCTTCGATCATTCGCGACCTGCACTCGCCTTTCCATTTCCGCTGTTGTCAGGATGCGGCACTATGTGCAATTGAACCGATTGTATTTGTGAAAAGGTTTAAAATACTTTGATTTCATTTCGCCTTTATAGTTTCACATACTTGGTACCGTTGTATCGACTCTCCTTCGGGCCGCTCATGCCGCAGGTGGCAAAGGTGCTAGATCCACATCCTTAGGATCTTTGCGCTGTGTCGTGAGCTCCATCTTCTCCGAGTCTCTACTTTGGGTACGATCTCCTCAGATTGTAGATAGTTTTGTATGTCAGGTATGGCGGCCCCGTCCCGCCATAGTTGTTTACTTCCTCAGAGGTCCGTAGTACTATTGTACATACTGGGATGTAATCGCAAAACTGAGTTATTTATATTATGCCGAAGGCAAGCTTTTCATCGATAAACCGTGTCTTATTTTATAAACTGCTTCGCCTTGTTTTATATTCCGCCGTTACTCGATGTATGACTACTGGTGCCCCAGAGGCACCACACGCCCTAACGGGTCGTGACAGAATGTTTCTGCGAGGGGAGAATGTTATACCGTATTTCCGCAGTATGTACGTAAGTGAATACGCATAAAAGTTTGGCCTTAAAGTTAGCCTCGACGCTTTTTTTTGTACACAACTCTCTAAAAGAATCGCTTTCCGACGAAACGCTTTCCACACCTTTCGTAGGAAAATTCCGCCATGCCATTGCTAATTTTTGCGGATTTTTCCGAGAGACGAAACATTTTGGACCAACGGAGGGCTTACACTTCGCACCCTCCCATCGATGGACTCAATCGCCCATCGACGAAATTGGAGATGGCGCACGCTTTTTGTGCCTCGTGCACAAGTCAAGGAGTTGGTAGGATATTTGTGTGCGAGTAAATCTTCACCCTACACTTGCCTTGCACTTGTCTTAATCTTGGCCATTGGTTGGCCACTTCTTGACCTATAAATACCCCTTAAAGACGAAGAGTTCACATCCACAAAGTTATCTTCCAAGTCTAAAAATCCTCTCCTCTCCTTAGCCTTTCGCCCAACACCTCTTCCCCTTTGAGCGAGAGCCGCAGGCCTACCCCCTAGCCTAGACGAAATCTACCCTCCCTTGGTAGAAAGTTGTCTTCTAGTATTGTTATAATGCCCAAAATACCCTAGCCCAAATCCCTTAGTCCTTTGTAGAAGTTGTAAAGAACTTCTAAGGTTTCTCGAGCTACCTGAGCGCATACAACTTAGAGCTAAACCTTGCTCAAAGCGCGACTTTTCTAGGATATTATCAGCTTACCGAGGTAACTAATCCTAACCTCTTTGAATTAGAGAATACATACCGTAGTAGTATTAGAATAAGTATTAAATACTTAGAAGAATATCACATAATAGAATTGAACTGCTACTACAAAGTAGCGGTTTAAAAGAAGAATAATCAAACTGCTCACATAGGACTGCTTTCACAGAGACTTATATAGCTCACCTGCAGGGAAGCTGCCCAACTTTCCATAGAATCGTGAACCTCTGCTTAGAATGACCTTCGCAGTAGTCTTTGATAGATGTCCGTGACTATTATAGTCACTCACGCACATATTCAACTTGGCAGTGGTTTTCACGGTATGCATGTGATTCCTCCTAAAGCATGATATTTTATATATATAGTACCAGACGCATACGTGTTAATCGAATAATACTTACAGAATGCCTCACGCTTAAGCTCGATTAATACTTACTAGAATGCCTAACGCTTAAGCTCAATAATAAAGAATCAAAGCATTTCAAAAGAATATCAATCATTTTTTTAACAGTAAGATAAATAATTGGTTTTAAAACAAAAGCTTAAGAGTTATACTAGCTTTACGGGAAGTTAGGTATAACAACTTAAGAAGGATAAAAAGGAACTGCTTACTTGCTTGCTTATAAAAGCCTTGTATTGATTTCTCGTATGTAGTAAGATTTGTGTGATAAGTAGACATATTACATGATGCTACCGGTTAGTGTCTTGAAACGCCGTAAAGTGGGTCATTCTTGTTGCGGCTTACGCTGTTAACCTAAGTCCAGATCGTTATCGTATCACCTACCCTCGATCGTTATACCGCGGCTTGCCCCTTGACGCGGTCTATACGGCCCATGCGCGGTTCGCGAGACTACGCGAGCAGCCGTATGCTCCGTGATTGATCATTCCGGTGTTTAGCCCGACGCGGGGATTCCCTGCGCGTCCGCTGAGACTACGCGGCTTCGAGGCTACGCGCGGGAGCCTAGGCGATGCCGGGTTGGCTGCCCTCGATGCGCGGAATACCTCACGCGTCCGCGTGCGACCCATGCGGCCGGAAGTCCGTGACTAGGCACGCAGAATGATACTACGGGCGATCGCCTTGCTTCGATCATTCGCGCTAGAATAGACTGCACGCTTTTCCTATTATCGCTGTTGTTTCAGGATGTGGCACTATGTGCAATTGAACTGATTGTATTTGTGAAAAGGTTTTAAATACTTTGATTTCATTTCGCTTTATAGTTTCACATACTTGGTACCAGATCGACTTCTCCTGGGCCGCGCTCATGCCGCAGTAAAGGCAAAGCAGTGCTAGATCCGCATCCTTAGGATCTTTTGCGCTGTGTCGTGAGCTCCATCTTCTCCGAGGCTCTACTTTCGTACGATCTCCCAGATTGTAGATAGTTTTGTACAGTGGTATGGCGGGCCCTTTCCCGCCATAGTTGTTTACTTCCTCAGAGGTCTGTAGTACTATTGTACAATGGGATGTAATCGCAAAACTTGAGTTATTTATATTATGCCGTAGAAGGCAAGCTTTTCACAGATAAACCGCTTCGCTTTTACTATGTTTCGCCTTGTTTTATATTTCCACGTTACTCGATATATGACTACTTGGGTGCCCCTTCAGAAGGCACCAACACGCCCTGAACGGTCGTGACACTTACGCACGCTCTAAAGCATGTCCTCGTAAATACGGTGTAACAACCGTGATTTCGTAAGGACTAAATAAATACCGGAAGGTATGAACAGCTAAGGAACTCTCATCAAGGTTTTACGTGCTAATTTGAGATAATTAGGCGACGATGAGTCAGCGAGAATGAAATGGACCTAAGAGGTTAATTAAGGTACTTAATGGAAGACTATGTTAATAGATCGAGCTACGAAGGATTTCGAGAATGGTACGTGTCACGAACCGAACTCGTTCGGATCGTGCCTTACCCCGCACCCTAGTGATACAACATCGAGAAAATCAAAATAAAACATAAACATGTAACAAGAGATTTGATAAATAAACAAAGCAACAAAAACAATTGCCTTCTCAGATATATATAAATAAAAACCGAACAGCTTATCCTTTTTACAAACTCGCCACAACAAGATTTCATGCACTTAAGAAAGTGATAACAACTATGACGGACAGGCCCCGCCATACCCCTCAATGTACAAGAACCAACAGACTCGTGGTAACATACCAAAAGATAAGCTCAAGAAACGGGCTTCCTAACACGCCGAATCGTGATCCTATGAGCGAGGATCCACAACCGATGATTCTACTCGCAGATGAACGCACTTCAAGGAGGTCAAGATAACAGTACCAAGTATGTGAAATCAGAAATATCAGAATGAAATCATAATAGTCTATATAAAGGTGAGACATGTATGACAACCAAACTACGCTCACAACATAAAAGCAGCCATGTCAAGTCGTGACTCACGCCTCAAGTCATCCTCACGCTCGTGGAACTCCTTCCTCACCGGCAGCCTAGGAACAAATCGTGGAATACGTGTCCCGCCATCCCACGGGACTCTGTGAAAGAATCATGTGGAATACGTGTCCCGCCATCCTACGGGACTCGTGAAGAATCGATGAATACGTGTCCCGCCCATCTCACGGGACTCGTGAAGAATCGATGAAATACGGTCCCACCCATCTCACGGACTCTGAAGAATCGATGAATACGTGTCCCGCCCATCTCACGGGACTCTGAAGAATCGATGAAATACGTGTCCCACCAATCTCACGACCCTGGCATAGAAATACAACACTTGCACAAAAAGGCTATCACCACAAGATAGGCAAGTTACACACAACTCAAGGTTATTTTATGCCAAAGTCCGTGTTCGACCCCCAAAGTATTACGTGACGTTAAATTCTTTTTAAAAGATCCATTTCTTTATAAAGGTCACCCGACACCGTAGTATTAAACATAGAGTGACTCACATATTTAGGTAAACCAAAACACTTTCCTTTTCAACATCAAGTAACAACATTCTTTCCATAAGTTCAAGTTTGCCTAATTTCAAGTACTTAAGTCTCTTATTTTAGAAAGGTTACGTAGTTCATAGTCTTAGTCACTTAAGAATATAATTCTCTTTTAAACAATTTGAGAAACATATGCCTTATATGTGAGTAGGTTATTCTTGTTCAACATCAATCTTATTAAAGCAAACATGATCTAGAAATGTAATATCATTTTGTCTCATCTTAGCTTCTATGCAGATTGAGGTTTCACTGGTTTTAATAATACTTAATTAGTCAAAACATTTCCTTTATTAACGCCGCAGTTGGTTTGTCGATACTCATTCTCGATTTCCAAATCAAGAAACATTATTCCTTTTAAAACTAAGTACTCATTGCTCACGAACGAGGTTTCACACAAAATTCATATTAATTCATTTAAGTCAAGTCTCTTCTCTTTAGATCAAGTCTCTTCAAAATTAATAAACCATTCTTTTTATCTTCTTAAGTCGTTATACCTAACTTCCCATAAAGCTAGTATAACTCTTAAGCTTTTAAAACCAAGCATTACTCTTCTTTCAAACATGTTTCTTAATTCTTTGGAATACTTCAAGATTCTTATTATTCAAAACTCAAGTCAAAAGACATTGCCGCATAACCACGCTCGCTAACACACGACGCCACCGCATTATATATATATATATTCTTTAAAATATCATGCTCAAGAGGATAGGAAGAATCACATACCGCGACGATTATCGACTATTAGCAAAACGCCCACTCGCCATAACCCTACTAGCCTTGTCCACCTTTTTAAGAAGCACATGCTACTCGCAGTAACATTCAACCTATAAAGGTTATATCACTATCAAAGTCTAGACTACTCAGAATATTCTAAGCAGAGGTTCTCTATTCTACGGAAAATCGCAAGACTTCCCTACTGTTAAGCTACACAAGTCTACTCAGAAATACAAATTTCTATGTAAGTACAGCTCAATCTTCTTCTTTAATATTCTTCCGACGTGATTTCAGCTCAATTCTTTCTCAGAATATCCTTCTATTACAGCTCAATTATCTTCTATGAATCTTATATTCATTTCTATACTACAGTATGTAATTCCCAATTACAATATAAGGACAGTAGTATTTACCTCGATAAGCCCAAAATTATCCAAGTTTAATGTCGATCCTGAGCAAGGTTTAGCTCCTACTCCGCGCTCCAACCCGCCTCCAAACAACCCTTAGAAGTTCTAACTAACTTCTACGTAAATACTTCAACCAACTATGAAGATTTCCTTAGGGTTTCATTTAGTGACTAAAGGAAAGTATAGTAGTATTTTCCTGCTTTTCAGATAGTAGGTACTGGAAATACTACAAAGGTTTTGGGCTAGAGTATTTTGGCATTACAACAATACTTGAGAAGTATTTCTCAACCAAGTGGGTAGTATTTCACTAGAACAACTAGAGGGGGTATTTCTCGCCAAGGCCTCAAAGGGGAGTGGACTGGACGAAACTACACTCAAGGAGGAGAGGATTTTTAGACTTGAAATGTCTATGTGGACGAAGAAGTTCATCAACTAAGGGGGTATTTATAGGCCAACCAATGACCAAGATCAAGACAAGTGGTAGGCAAGTGTAGTGGATTTGACATGTGTGTGGGTCCCACTTGCTCATCAACTACACAAAATATCTCACAAATATCCTACCTAACCTTGACCAATGTTTTAGGCAACAAAATGGAAAAACGTGTGCCCCAAATCGTCCATAATCCGCCACTGAGGGTGACACTTGTCGCCTCTCGTGGTCCAAAATATTTCATCTCTAAAAATCCGCAAAAATAATAAATGACATAGCCGTATTTTTCCCTTCGCAAAGTTTGGAAAACGCTTCGCCTAAAAACGATTCTTTTTGGTAGTGCACAAAATTTCGTCCCTTAGTCTACTTTAAGGCTTAAACTTTTGACGCACGCCTTACGCATACTGAAATACTGGTATAACATTCTCCTCCTTAGAAACATTCGTCCGAATGTTCCTTCTCAAGACGTATAACGATAAAGTTCCTCATAACAAGTTGCCAATGCCACACCTGGCCACCAAATAACACATACGCAAATACTTAATTCAAGTCCACGAGGAATCACCTCTAACATCACAAAAACTCCCACCCAAGGGCTAAAAGATACTCCTTTCGCACGTTCACTTTACAAAAGAATGATCACATCTATGTCCTTAACACATGCTCGCTTCTTCCTTACTGTCAGATTCTTCTCGTGACACTCGAATTCTTCCTAATAACCTTACCACATTTCGCTATTGCTTCGCCTAAAATCTCATCACGCCTTCCGGTGATACCTTCAAGAGGACCCACCGCCAACTCCAACCTGTGTCGACGCCATCATCCGCACGACTTCGCTGTCTCGAGCCGCTAAAACCTCCTCCGATAAGCCTCACCTTATCCACATTCTCGCGGATCAAGTAGGGACCAACTATCCGAACTTTGCCAACATCGAACAAATCGACCGCAATCAATACTTCCGCCATACAAGGCTTCTAAGGTGACATCCGAATACCGAAATGGTAGCTAGTATAATACTTACTCAACAAGAGGCAAATAATCCTCACAAATACCCTCAAATCAAAACGCCGCCCGTGAACCTATCCTCAATCTCCTTTAAGGCTATTCCTACCTTCACGATCTGATTCTAGTCGAACACATCCGTGGAACTCGCACGATGGTCATCTAAACTTGGGCCTAGCACTCGTGACCCTACCAATCAAGTGACCACCTCGAATCGACCACCACAAAACAAAGCCGCGGTTGACATGTGAATGGTCCTCAACCCGACCCGCAATCGCGCAAACACTTGTTCCCCGATCCGATCAATCTCACAATCATGTCATGAAAACCTAGTGGTCTTCTTAGCTCGACTACCCTCTCATTTTATACCACTCGTGACTTATCACGCAAATATATCCCACGATACAATGCACCCCGACAAAGGTCAACATAAACATAAATCTTACTCAAGACGGCCTCGCATCTAAGGTCTCTACGATAAAATCGTTATACCCGTATTTCCAGTATGTACGCAGGGACGCACGTAGGAAATTTCAACTTCAAGTAGGCTTGGCCGATTTAATTTTGTGCACAACAATCCTGCTAGAGTCGCCGCCAAACGCTTTCACAACCAGATGGGAATTTCCGCTATGCCATATTTTATTTTTGCGGATTTTTCCGAGAGACGAAACATTTTGGACCAACGGGAGGCGACACTTTTCACCCTCCAATTGACGGACGCGAGGCGTTATTGTGCCGATTGGAATGGCTTTAGTTGGTAGGATATTTGTGTGTTAGTTGGTTAAGGGCACTTGGCAAGATCTCGCCCTACACTTGCCTTGCACTTGGCATGATCTTCGCCATTGGTCGCCATTGGTTGGCCTATAAATACCACTCTATGTGAAGACTTTCTTCATCCTAAAATCTTCTAAGTGTTAAAATCCCTCCTCTCCCTTCTTGTGGTTCTCGCCCAAAAGCCTTCCCTCCCCTCGTCGAGTTCCCCTAGCTGGTAGGCCGCGGGTATACACCCCTCCTGGGTGCTAGCCGGGTACCCCAGCCTAGTTGTTTTCAGATAATACCCCTCTTGGTAGAAATACTCTCAAAGTATTGTTATAATGCCCAAATTACCTTAGCCATATACCTTGTTGTATTCTAAGGTTATACCTATACGAAAGCCCGTAAATACTATTATACTTACTGTCAATACCAACCGAAACCCTAAGGAAAATCTCCATGGTTAGTTGGAGTAGTATGTGGTTGGTTAGAACTTCTAATGGTAGTTTGGAGCGGGTCGAGCGCACTGAGTCGAGCTAAACGATTGCCCAGATCGACTTTATACTCGATAATTATGGGCTTATCGAGGTAAATATCTTGTCCTCTATTGTAATTGGAAATTACATGATTGTTAGACTATATAGTTGAAGTATACCGTATATATAGAACTGAACGCTGTTGTCGGCAATGTCTTTCGACTTAAGCCCTAATAATAAGAAACCTTTTCAAGAAGAGTACTAAACTGCTTTTACATAGGTCAGACAAGAGACTTGTGTAGTAGTACCGTGAGTAGAATTGTACCCGTTAGGTTAGATGATAACCCCGGTCGGCTTGGCAGCCTACCTGACAGAGTGAGGAGATTTACGCACATGCGGGGGAGGAGGTCGAATTTTCTCAGAGAATGTTCTACTGCTAGACCTAAATGTTAATAAGCGCCTTGTGGCCTTATAGGTCAAGTACCACGCGTGGCGCGATCTACCGGCCAAGGAGTAGCCGACGGCTTGAGGTACTGAGCATTTTGCTATTAGTCGATACTGCCGCGAGGTATGCGAACCTCTTCCTATCTCTTCTAGCATGATATGTGTGAACTATGTAGTACGGTAGACGACAAAGCAAATGTATTTGATTATGTAAAACATAAAGTGTTATAACGCTTTATGGAAGTTGGTTATAACAACTTTACGTTGGTAAGAAAATACACGTGGTTTTTAAAAGGTAATCGATTTGAACTATAATCGCTTGTTATGTATTAATAAAGAACTTGAAGTATTTCAAAAGATTTTTGAATCATTTTGAAAGAAGAAGTAATACTTGGTTTTGAAAACTTAAGAGTTATACTAGCTTTATGGGAAGTTAGGTATAACCGCTTAAGAATGTTTTACGATTTCTAAATCGTAACGTATCGACAAACCACCGCAGCTACTAAAAGGAAATGTTTTGACTAATTAAGCATTATTAAAACCAAGAGAAACTTCCATCCGCATGAAGCTAAGATTAGACAAAATGATATTTCCTAGATCACTACGTAATAAGATTGTTATAAACAAGAATATCCTACTCACATATAAGGCTTAGGTTTCTGATTGTTTAAAGGAGAATTATATTCTTAAATGAATAAGACTATGAACTACTTAAACCTTTCTAAAATGAGAAACTTGAACATTGGAAATTAGGCAAACTTGAACATCGAAATTAGGCAAACTTGAACATTCGAAAAGAATGTTGCTACTTGATTTTACAAAGAGAAGTAATTGATTTACTTTGAAAAAGATAATCACTCTATTTTTATATACTACGTATTGTGTGATTTTTGTGAAGTAACGATCTTTTAAAGATTTAATGTATGAAGTACTTTGGGGATAGGTACCGAACTTGTTAGTAGAAAGTACCTCGTGTGAATAACTTGATTGTATTGGTTTGGATAGCCTTGTAATACTTTCTTGTTGATTTGACGAGTAAGCATGTTAGATGCTACGGTGTTAGTATCTTGTGATTATTATGTAAGGGGTTATTATTGTTGTGCTTACGCTGTTAAACGTTAAGCCGCTGTAATAGCTTATTGTATCACATACCCTTTGACTTATTATACCGAGGGCTTCACACCCGACGCGGTCTTTACGCCTACGCGTCCTCGTGACTACGCGGAGCGCAGAGTTCGGATTGATCATTCCGGTGTTTAGCCCGACGCGGGGATTCCTACGCGGTCCGCTGAGACTATGCGGTCTTTGAGACTACGCTGGTCATGGAGCCCAGGCAGATACCGAGGGTTACCGCCTTCGACGCGGGTATACCTCAGCGGTGGGACCATGATTCGAGGAATACCTCACGCGGTCCGCGTGTGACCTATGCGAGTCGAGAGTTCCAGATAGACGCGACATTGATATTGCGGCGAGGCCGCCTTCGACATGTGGTGCGGCCCAGAAAGACCTCGGATACGCTTTGTGGTATTTTTGGTACTGTGGGTCTTAGTAGTCCGCTATGCCTTCGCATTTACCGCACGGTTTTATTGTGATAACTTTGAGGCGCGAGTCCCCGACTTGACATGATCGCTATTTATTGTGAATCGTAGTTCGTTATCATACATGTCTCCTGCTTTATATAGACTACTATGATTTCATTTACGATTTATTTTCGCCACATACTCTCTGCCAGATCGACCTCCTCGGGCTGCGCTCATGCCGCAGTAAAGGTACACCGCCGCTGATCCTCGCCTTAGGATCACAGGTCACTTTTGGGAAGCCCGCTTCTCCGAGGCTTATCATGTATAGTCCTCGTCAGTAAGTGTTTACATTCGTGGTTTGGCGGCCCCGTCCGCCATTATTGTCGTATCATTTCTAGAGGTCCAGTAGTAATGCCGCGCAGAATTTGTAAGAGGTTGTAATCGTCAATTGCTATTTATATATACCGGGTAACCGCTTTTGGTTAGTCTGCCTTCTTATTTCACCGCCATTTTACATCGTTTCATGTATTGTCTTTATGTTCGATTACTCGATGTTGGTCACTAGGTGCCCGGTAAGGCACTGAACCGGCCCGAACGGTCGTTACAAAAGTGGTATCGAGCGCTTAATCCTCTGAAAGTGTCTACGCATCGTATCCAAGAGTCTTCATTATCGCGTTGCGCACCACACCAATAATCGTGAGGCTATGTGGTATTTAGGATTGGTTTCTATTCTTCTCACTCGAGATCGCGCCTTAGAGCCGTGTTGTAAGTCGACCTCTAAACGATTTCTTTCCACCGCTATGCCCGCAGGCAACCCCAGTGAGGCAAGGCACGGCGGAGTCGCGAGCAGAGTCCAGAGGGTTACGAGGCATAGCCCAATCATCACCGAAAGTTAGGTGCTTCATTCGGGATTTCGCGACATCACTAGCCCCAGAAAGTTTAGCACGGCGGCGGCGCTCCATCGCGCCATGATATTTGAATCTTCTGCCCACGATCGAACAGTGAATATAGATTGCAAAGAGGCCACATTACTAGCTATGGATTTGGCTACGAGAGTATACCGATGTATCGCGAGTCTTGACGACTACCTAAGAGGCGTCGTTGTGCGGGTAATCCTTCGCTTAGGCGAGCATGGCCTGCGGGCTTACGCAAGCAGCAGTCGAGAAACGTAGATCGACGCGTTAACGGGACAATGTAAGAGGCCAGAGCGCAAGGTCCTTTGGTAACTTTCGAGGCGAGCCACCTCACAGAGATTTGATTATGCACATCCACCAAACCGCAGTGGTCTTCCACGAATTTCGTGACGCTCGGGCGCGCAGGAGTCGCCGTAACTCCGTGGCTTCCGGCTCACACATGCACGCCATCCCGGAATGTCGCCTTTAGTCGGGTACTTGTCGCACGCATGACCGCCGTGGTCTAATGTCGAAAGAGTGTCCTAGTGCGAGGACTTAGCCTTCGTGATCGCTGGGTAGTTTGTCATCTCTCACATGCCTACAAGCGTGTTTGATTAGAACGACATGGAGTGAAACAAGAGTTACAGTATATCTTTAACCTCTGTAGTTTTGTTTACGTGATCAAAGAGTATACCTTAAGTGCTATGTTCGATAGCAGGTGTTAGTTTTGATTAGATCACGGTTGTTTAACCGAGTAAGATGTCGAGGATAGAGAAAGTGCGAGCCTTAGAGCTTTATACGCAGAGACCTTAGAGGTGTGCCATCTCTGCAAAGGTGTAGTGTTATGTTTGATCCTTATAGGAGTGCATAGTGCACGTGAGCTATGTTTGTGGGATAAGTCCCCAGTAGCGTGAAATGAAAGAGGGTAGTCGAGCTAAGAAGACCGCTAGGTTTTCGTAACGTGATTAGCGAGTTTTCCTTCTGGAGCTAGTATCAGGCGCGGCGCTGCCGGGTTGAGGTCGCATACGTCAACCCGCAACTCGCTTGTCAGCGGGTCACTTGTGGTGCTCCGCCGTGGTGGGATCACGAGGTGTTAGGCCCAAGTTTAGTTAACCAACAGACGAGTTCGTGGATGCATTCGACTAGCGGTCGGGCCGACGGGGCAGCCCATCGTGTTTTTCGTGACCGCGACTCTACCGGTTGAAGTTATCAAAAGGTTGTAAGGCTGCACGGTGCCTACCTTCACCTTATGGCGCATGCTGGAGCCTGTGTTACTACTGCTTTTGTTTCCGGAAGTTTTACCGTGCAAGGTTAAGAACTCAAAGTAGTCTCGACCGCATTCACCCTGCCAAGCGCGATTTGCGGTAGTTGCGGGATTGTTGTCTCCGTAGGCGAGGCGCTTAAGCTACCATTTCAAAGTTGTTCGATGTCGCCTTACGAAGCCTTGTAAGGCGGAAGTGTAAGTTGCGGCCGATTGGTTCATGTTGGCGTTCGCATACTGGTTCAGCTTGTTCCACAGACCGTGGATAGCGAAGCTTGTCTGTAAGAAGTTCCGCAGTGGGAAATCGTGCGGATGATCGGCGACGACGCTTAGAGTTCAGTTGACGGCCGGTCTTCATGTACCACCTGATAGGGTGACGAGTTTTGGAAAACAGAGGAACTTAGCCCGAGTTACTTTGGGCCCTTTTTGAGTTCATGTGAAGAATAGGCCAGTTGCCTATACGTTAGTTCTCGCCGTCCGACTTAGGAGGCAAGACGTCCTGGCCTTCAGATTGTTATGATCGGAAGTATCTAAATCCATCCAGAGTGTTCCCGCTAATGATGACCGTTAGAGATAGTAACCCAGTTTCCGAATCAAGATCAAGAGCTTGGGTGTACGATAGCCGCAGTTGATCGACGCAATCCGCATCATTTGTCGGGTTGCTCGGAAGGTTTACGCCTCGCAAAGTGACAAAAGTGGTATCACGTGGTAAGAATTCGAGTGTACGGAAGCGGTACGACACGTAAGGGAAGAAGCGCGGTATGGCGAGCGACGTGATCATTTCTTTTGTATGGAGAAAGCACGGGGAATTATATTTTAGACCTCGACGGGAGCGCTGCGATGTTAGAGGTGTGTCCTCGTGGACTCGAGGTAAGTATTTTTTTGCGCAAGTTGGTTCCGTACACGCGTGGCGTGATTGTTTTCGTAAGTATAGCAATGAGGACTATACCGCCGCGCTTGTTTTAAGATTTAGAAGGAACATTCGACGCACGTTTCTGCGAGGGAGAATGTTATACCCGTATTTCCGAGTATGTACGCAGGACGCACGTAGGAAATTTCGAACTTCAAGTAGGCTTCGCCGATTTAATTTTTGTGCACAACACTTGCTAGAGTCGTTCGCTAAACGCTTTCCACTTTCAGATGGGAATTTCCGCTATGCCATATTTTATTTTTGCGGATTTTTCCGAGAGACGAAACATTTTGGATCAACGGGAGGCGACACTTGTCACCCTCCAATTGACGGACGCGAGGCGTTATTGTGGCGATTGGAATGGCTTTAGCTGGTAGGATATTTGTGTGTTAGTTGGTTAAGGCACTTGGCAAGATTCGCCCTACACTTGCCTTGCACTTGGCATGATTCGCCATTGGTTCGCCATTGGTCGCCTATAAATACCACTCTATGTCAAGACTTTCTTCATCCTAAAATCTTCTAAGTGTTAAAATCCCTCCTCTCCCTTCTTGTGGTTCTCGCCCAAAGCCTTCCTCCCCCTTGGCCGAGTTCCCCTCTGGGTAGGCCGAGGGTATACACCCCTCCTGGGTGCTAGCCATGGTACCCCCAGCCTAGTTGTTTTCAGATAATACCCTCTTGGTAGAAATACTCTCAAAGTATTGCTATAATGCCCAAATTACCTTAGCCATATACCTTGTTGTATTCTAAGGTTATACCTATACGAAAAGCCCGTAAATACTATTATACTTACCGTCAATACCAACCAAACCCTAAGGAAAATCTCCATGGTTAGTCGAGTAGTATGTGGTTGGTTAGAACTTCTATGGTAGTTTGGAGCGGTTCGAGCGCACGGAGTCGAGCTAAACGATTGCCCGTGATCGACTTTATACTCTGATAATTACGGGCTTATCGAGGTAAATATCTGTCCTCTATTGTAATTGGAAATTACATGATTGTTAGACTATATAGTTCAAGTATACGTATATATAGAATCAACGCTGTTGTCGGCAATGTCTTTGGACTTAAGCCCGAATAATAAGAAACCTTTTCAAGAAGAGTACTAAACTGCTTTTACATGTGGGGTCATACACATGAGACTCGTGTAGTAGTACCGTGGAGTAGAATTGTACTGCAGGTTAGATGTATAACCCCCGTTGGCTTGGTAGCCTACCGATAGAGGAGGAGATTTACGCCGCCGCGGGGTGGGGAGGTCAATTTTCGTAGAATGTTCTACTGCTAGACCTAAATGTTAATAAGCGCCTGTGGCCTTATAGTCAAGTACCACGTGTGGCGCGATCTACCGGCCGAGTAGCCGACGGTTTGAGGTACTGAGCATTTTGCTATTAGTCGATACTGCCGCGGTATGCGAACCTCTTCCTATCTCTTCTAGCATGATACGTGTGAACTATGTAGTACTAGACGACAAAGCAAATGTATTTGATTTGTAAAACATAAAGTGTTATAACGCTTTATGGAAGTTGGTTATACAAATTTTACGTTGGTAAGAAAATACACGTGGTTTTAAAAGGTAATCGATTTGAACTATAACCGCTTGTTATGTATTAATAAAGAACTTGAAGTATTTCAAAAGATTTTTGAATCATTTTGAAAGAAGAAGTAATACTTGGTTTTTGAAAACTTAAGAGTTATACTAGCTTTACGGGAAGTTAGGTATAACGCTTAAGAATGTTTACCGATTTCGAAATCGAACGTATCGACAAACCATCCGCAAATACATTAAAAGGAAATGTTTTGACTAATTAAGTATTATTAAAACCAAGAGAAACTTCCATCCGCATAAGCTAAGACGACAAAATGATATTTCCTGTGATCACTACCAGAATAAGATTGTTATAAACAAGAATATCCTACTCACATATAAGGCTTAGGTTTCTCGATTGTTTAAAGGAGAATTATATTCTTAAATGAATAAGACTACGAACTACTAAACCTTTCTAAAATGAGAAACTTGAACATCGAAATTAGGCAAACTTGAACATCGAAATTAGGCAAACTTGAACATTCGAAAAGAATGTTGCTACTTGATTTTACAAAGAGAAGTAATTGATTTACTTTGAAAAAGATAATCACTCTATTTTTATATACTACGTATTGTGTGATTTTTGTGAAGTAACGATCTTTAAAGATTTAATGTATGGCACTTTGGGGATAGGTATCTAACTTGTTAGTAGAAAGTACCTGTGTGAATAACTTGATTGTATTGGTTCGTGATAGCCTTGTAATACTTTCTTGTTGATTTGACGAGTAAGCATGTTAGATGCTACGCGTGTTAGCATCTTGTGATTATTATGTAAGGGGTTATTATTGTTGTGCTTACGCTGTTAAACGTTAAGTTCGCTGTAATTCGCTATTGTATCACATACCCTTTGACTTATTATACCGAGGGCTTGCCACCCTTGACGCGGTCTTTACGGCCTACGCGGTCCTCGTGACTACGCGAGCGCGAGCTCGTGATTGATCATTCCGGTGTTTAGCCCGACGCGGATTCCCTACGCGGTCCGCTGAGACTACGCGGTCTTTCGAGACTACGCGGTCATGGAGCCTAGGCAGATACCGAGGTTAGCCGCCCGACGCTGGTATACCTCAGCGGTGGGACCATGATTCGAGGAATACCTCACGCGGTCCGTGCGTGACCTACGCGAGTCGCGAGAGTTCCGTGGATAGACGCGACATCGATATTGCGCGGCGGGCCGCCGACATGGGTGCGGCCTAGAAAGACCCTGGATACGCTTTGTGGTATTTTTGGTACGCTGGTCTTAGTAGTCGGCTATGCCTTCGCATTTACCCCACGGTTTTATTGTGATAACTTTGAGGCGCGAGTCCGACGGACACGATCGCTATTTATCGCGATCGTAGTTCGTTATCATACATGTCTCCTGCTTTATATAGACTACTATGATTTCATTTACGATTTATTTTCGCCATACTCACTGTAATCGACCTCCTTCGGGGCCGCGCTCATGCCGCAGTAAAGGTACACCGCCGATCCTCGCCTTAGGATCACAGTCACTTTTGGGAAGCTCCGCTTCTCCGAGGCTTATCGCCGTATAGTCCTCGTCAGTAAGTGTTTACATTCAGGTTTGGCGGCCCCGCCGCCATTATTGTCGTATCATTTCTTAGAGGTCTGTACCGCTTGCAGAATTTGTAAGAGGTTGTCGCTCGAATTGCTATTTATATATATACCAAGGTAACCGCTTTGGTTAGTCTGTTTTCTTATTTCATCGCCATTTTACATTGGTTTCATGTATTGTCTTTATGTTCCGCTGATTACTCTGATGTTGTGTCACTAGGGTGCCCGGGGTAAGGCACCAGTAACGGGCCCCGGAACGGGTCGTTACAAAAACTCTAAGGCTCACAATTTCTAGGTACTCAACCTTACCCTTTACTAACCAGGCCTTTAAATCACAATTTAACATAATGCTTAGCACATCATCATAACATCAACGCATACTAGTCTTTAGAGGGGTAAGAATATACCTGTATCAACTGCTTCATTTTCCCTTCGTCTCTCTAACCATAATCATGCCTCGCAGACGATAGCTATGTAAGGTGATTTAACTCGCCATCGACCGGAGGTCGAGTCATTCTCTCGCATCCTTCCTATTAGGACCGCTTTCACACGTTCTCGACGGCCGCAGAAAACAAGCACCGCAAAAAGACGACATTCCCGACGACGCTCGCCACATCGTGCACATAGAGGGAAACATGAATCCGGCCGCTAACCCATGTATACCGGGAACTAAGCCCCGAGCCCGATCAGCCCCGAATACCGAACGCCTCAAGATCATGGAGGACCACTCAGCCGGCGAGGTACATAACTAGTTCACGAGGCGAGGCGCCTCGAAAGTTACCAAAGCGACCCGCTGCTCGCCTCTTCGCGATCCCGCTATTCCGCCGACCTTTCCGTGCCTCTCATCCCGCCAGATGAGCCAGACGCGGGCAATGTCCATGCCCTACCAAGAGCTACACCCGCATGCCTCGCTAAGTAATCATCTAGCCCGTGACGTAG
Organism: Przewalskia tangutica; assembly: GCA_029844215.1. NCBI lineage: Eukaryota > Viridiplantae > Streptophyta > Magnoliopsida > Solanales > Solanaceae > Przewalskia > Przewalskia tangutica. The sequence goes on from CM056719.1 coordinate 48,759,865, forward strand.
CGGTGTACTGGCCCTCCATATCGCCTACTACAATGGGACATACCGAAGCACGAGTCGAACTCACATTGTATTCTCTAACCGCCCGCCCCGCCAACGCCAAAAATCTGCGCCGAGCCCTCTCATCTGGGGCAAAAATGTGCAAGAAAGCCTCGAGAACTCGCCCCACGCGGATGGAAGTGCATGTTCTCCCGACAGCTCACGAATCAAAACCACGATCGCAGATCACGCAACCGATGCGTAACCAATACCACCGACTGCCTCGAGGCTCGATCACTTACGATCCGCCGTAGGCTTGATAAACTCCCGAGGGTCATCCTCGATCTCAATCCATAGAACACCGGGCGCTATAACTCGTAAAGTCCCGTAGTCTCAAACTGCTCGCCGGGTGAACTACGGTGATACCGGACTGAACTGATGATCTAGCCTATCTCATATCTCGCTGCGACTCGCCGCGAATCGTCCATCTCTTGTATCCCATCTCATCCGCTTCCAAAGCTTTGGACTGAGGCTCGTGCATCAGAGTCTCAAAGCAGCCACCGCCGCGCTCTAAATTGCCGGCGCCAAGGCGCCGCAAAACTGCTGTCAAGCACTATCTCCGAGCGATCGGGCCTTCGCCAGAATCCTCCGTGTTTACTCGCAGCTCCTCGCTTCCTTGCCCTTTCGCCCGGGCGTTGCCTTACGCGAGGCATAACTGTAAAGGAAAGGAATACGCTGGAGGGTCCAACTTATCACACGGCCTAAGGCACGATCTCGTAACGAGAAGAATGGAAACCAAACCTAAATGTCCTATAGCCTCGACATAGATGTGGTGCACAACACACCGATAATCAATACTCTACTAGACACGGTTCAGACACTTTCCGAGGATTAATCGCTTCGATACCACTTTTGTCACGACTAACCCGAAGCCTGATCGTGCCTTACCCTGCACCCTAGTGATACAACATCGAGAAAATCAGCGGAAATAAAACATAAACATGTAACAAGAGATTCAATAAATAAACAAAGCAACAAAAATATGCCTTCAGATATATACATAAAAACCGAACAAGCTTATCCTTTTTACAAACTCGCCACAACAAGACATGCACTCTAAGAAAGTGATAATAACTATGACGGACAGGCCCCGCCATACCCCGAATGTACAAGAACCAATGCACTCGTGGTAACATACTAAAAGATAAGCTCAAGAAACGGCTTCCTAACACGCTCAATCGTGATCCTATGAGCGAGGATCCACAACCGACAGACTTACCGCAGATGAACGCAAATTTCCCGGCGAGTCGGTCAAGACAACTAAGTATGTGAAATCAGAAATATCAGAAATGAAATCATAATAGTCTATATAAAGCAGAGACATGTATGACAACCAAACTACGCTCACAACATAAAAGCAGCCATGTCAAGTCGTGACTCACGCCTCAAGTCATCCTCATGCCCGTGGAACTCCTTCCTCACCGCCAGCCTAGGAACAAATCGCGTGGAATACGTGTCCCGCCCATCCACGGGACTCTGTGAAGAATCATGTGGAATACGTGTCCGCCCATCCCATGGACTCTGAAGAATCGATGAAATACGTGTCCGCCCATCTCATGGGACTCCGTGAAGAATCGATGAAATATGGTCCCACCCATCTCACGGACTCGCAGAATCAGATGAAATACGTGTCCCGGCCCATCTCATGGGACTCGGTGAAGAATCAGATGAAATACGTGTCCCAGCCAATCTCATGGGACCCGGTGGCATAGAAATACAACACTTGCACAAAAAAGGCTATCACCACAAGCATAGGCAAGTTACACACAACTCAAGGTTATTTTATGCCAAAGTCCAGGTTCTGACCCCAAAGTATTACGTACGTTAAATTCTTTTTAAAAGATCCATTTCTTTTATAAAGGTCACCCGATACCCGTAGTATTAAACATAGAGTGACTCACATATTTAGGTAAACCAAAACACTTTCCTTTTCAACATCAAGTAACAACATTCTTTTCCATAAGTTCAAGTTTGCCTAATTTCAAGTACTTAAGTCTCTTATTTTAGAAAGGTTTCGTAGTTCATAGTCTTAGTCACTTAAGAATATAATTCTCTTTTAAACAATTTGAGAAACATATGCCTTATATGTGAGTAGGTTATTCTTGTTCAACATCAATCTTATTAAAGCAGCCATGATCTAGGAAATGTAATATCATTTTGTCTCATCTTAGCTTCTATGCAGATTTGAGGTTTCTACCGGTTTTAATAATACTTAATTAGTCAAAACATTTCCTTATTAACGCCGCAGGGTTTGTCGATACTCATTCGATTTCCAAATCAAGAAACATTATTCCTTTTAAAACCAAGTACTCATTGCTCACGAACGAGGTTTCACAAAATTCATATTAATTCATTTAAGTCAAGTCTCTTCTCTTTTAGGATCAAGTCTCTTCAAAAATTAATAAACCATTCTTTTTATCTCTCTTAAGTCGTTATACCTAACTTCCCATAAAGCTAGTATAACTCTTAAGCTTTTAAAACCAAGCATTACTCTTCTTTCAAACATGTTTCTTAATTCTTTGGAATACTTCAAGATTCTTATTATTCAGCTTAAGTCAAAAGACATTGCCGCACAACCACGCTCGCTAACACACGACGCTCACCGTACTATATATATATATATTCTTTAAAATATCATGCTCAAGAGGATAGGAAGAATCACATACCTCGCGACGATTATCGACTATTAGCAAAACGCCCACGCTTATAACCCAGCCTTGTCCACCTTTTAAGAAAGACATGCCACTCGCAGTAACATTCAACCTATAAAGGTTATATCGCCATCAAAGTCTAGACTACTCAGAATATTCTAAGCGTGAGGTTCTCTATTCTACGGAAAATCCAAGACTTCCTACCCGTTAAGCTACACAAGTCATCAGAATACAACTCTATGTAAGTACACTCAATCTTCTTCTTTAATATTCTTCCGACGTGATTTCAGCTTCAATTCTTTTCCAGAATATCCTTCTATTACAGCTCAATTATCTTCTATGAATCTTATATTCATTTCTATACTACAAGATGTAATTCCCAATTACAATATAAGGACAAAGAGTATTTACCTCGATAAGCCCAAAATTATCCAAGTTTAACGCCGATCCCGAGCAAGGTTTAGCTCCTACTCGCGGCGCTCCAACCCGCCTCCAAACAACCCTTAGAAGTTCTAACTAACTTCTACGTAAATACTTCAACCAACTATGAAGATTTCCTTATGGTTTCATTTAGTGACTAAAGGAAAGTATAGTAGTATTTTTCTGCTTTTCAGATGAGGGTACTTGGAAATACTACAAAGGTTTTGGGCTTGAGTATTTTGGCATTACAACAATACTTGAGAAGTATTTCTCAACCAAGTGGGGTAGTATTTCGACTAGAACAACTAGAGTGGGCTGGTATTTCTCGCCAAGCCTCTCAAAGGAGGGGGACTGGACGAAACTACACTAACGAGGGAGAGGGATTTTAGACTGAAATGTCTGGCGGATGGGGAAGTTCATCAACTAAGGGGTATTTATAGGCCAACCAATGGCCAAGATCAAGACAAGTGGTAGGCAAGTGTAGGGGATTTGCACACGTGTTGGGTCCCACTTGCTCATCAACTACACAAAATATCTCACAAATATCCTACCTAACCTTGACCAATGTTTTAGGCAACAAAATGGAAAACGTGTGCCCCAAATCGTCCAGTAATCCGCCACTGAGGGTGACACTTGTCGCCTCTCGTGTCCAAAATATTTCATCTCTAAAAATCCGCAAAAATAATAAATGACATAGCCGTATTTTTCCCTTCGCAAAGTTTGGAAAACGTTTCATTTGAAAACGATTCTTTTTGGTAGTCAGGCACAAAATTTCGTCCCTTAGTCTACTTTAAGGCTTAAACTTTTGTACGTATGCCCCACGCATACCGAAATACTGGTATAACAAAGACGCGAGATCCGATGGAGTAAGTATGGTTGTTGTGACAAGACAACCCGATTATAGTATATGAGAAGTTAAGCACCCGCACATGGGGCGGATCACTGATAGTATCCGCCACGCGACATGGTCACGAGGGTACAAGCCCGAGTCTAGTTAATCGCTTTACTGTTCGCGGACGTGTTCCACCTAACCAGCGAGAGCCGTAAATGGCCTTATGTTGTTTAAAATAGTAACTCCAAAGATCGAGGCCCAATCTATACGAAGACTATGTACGATGCTAGTATGAGTTTGGAAGTACGGAAAGAGTACGACCAAAGAAAAGAGAGCAACAAGTGTAAAGAAACGGAGCCCGAATCCACGGGACCTTTCGCGCGACTACACCCGCGAGTGTTGGGTGGTAGCCGAAAGGTAGATAATTGCTTGCGTAACGATACGCCGTTGACCCAGCAGACCCAGCAGAGTCGCGGTTATGCATATCGAGGTCATTATGAGATGGGCTAGTCAGCCTCTTGTTAGGCCAACATCGACCGCAGAGAGATTGGCTCGATTCCGCCGTGTCGATTATCCAAAGGTAAAGGAAGAGAAGTGGTAGTAACCAGTGAATTATCCTTCCTTCTTCGCATCATTGTTTTTCTTTAAGTCCGCGCGACTTGTTCACTCGAGGTAAATCGCACGTAAAGTAAGTAATAATCGAATTTGAAGGAATTTATGTTAAGTGCCTCGAGGTACTTCGAGTTGGTTCGTGCGGTCGGCCACGACCTTCCTGATAATTTCGTGAAAGTGTGCAAGGCATGAATAAAATAAGTGAAGTGGTGCCACAGTAAAGTCGAGGGCATCTTGGGTAGGTTTTGAAAATCTACATGACTTTAAGGCGCCGCGTGATGATTAGATAATTATCGATCCGCAAGAGAGGACCTGTGATTGTGTCGCGACTCCAAGGAAAGTTTAAGAGCGAGATAGTTCTTCCCACGAAAAGCGACGCTTTACGACATGGGTCAGGTGTACCCATGTTGTTAGACGCAGGATACGATCGTAAGGTCTTCAGATCGCCATGCCATAGGTTACAGCTGTAGATAAATCGCGAAAAGTGTCATGGTCAGTGATTAAGAACGACGCATTTAATTCGTCAAAGTATCATAAAGATATAAACGCAGTCAGACGCATGTATGAAATCGTGCATTATGAATCAAGATAGAAATACTTTACTAATAATAAGCCTCTGGCGCAGGATATGGCCTAATGATAAAGGAGAATACGACTATGGTTATGTAAGTCGCACGTTATGACTACCCTGCATTAGTAAAGACCATTAGTAAATAATCGGAAGTAAGAACATTTCGAGGAAACGTGGTAACACCTAGCTATAGGCTCTACAACCGGGAAAGGAAAATCGGGTTACTACTTTACGAGATCAAGAAATCCCCTAAAATGTGATTGACAGAACCATATGAGGTTAAGGATACCCGAATATTTCGCAGAATGAGAAAGGCTTCCACTATCGGAAGATAAGTTGACTGACTACGCTTCTAACACCTCCGAAAGCATTAGAGGTCAGGTTATTATGATAACACGCTGCGTCATTAGGCTAGGCCGACGCAACCCGATAGGATGTGAGCTTATGTTTTTCCTGTAGAGTTAGGAAGCAGGAAAGGAAATTACGCCACTCACGATTTAGAGTGGCGCGCTAAATCATGCTCAAGATTTGGGGCACGACGATATATAGACTTCATGTGGATATTTGTACAGACTCACAAAGCCTCCGATATATCTCGCAGATCGAGGCAAGAGAATTTGCGACAACGATCAGAGTTAGAGTTATTCAAGGATTGTGATATCGATATCCTATACCACCTGTGGAAAGCCAAGACGCTTAAAGATACTTTAGTCGCGATCATGGTAGTATGCCGACGGGCAGCCGACAGATCGACGTGGTCCGTGAGATTCTTCAAGATCGAGTTTAGTGTCACGACCAACCCGGCTCAGGATCGTGCCTTACCCGCACCCAAGTAGACATACATCGAGTAACCAATGAAAATAAAACAAGACATGAAACAATATGAAGGAGAAACAATTTATCTGAGAAAAGCTGCTTTTCGATATATATATATAAACTTGAACAAGCATATCCCTTTACAACCCCGCCAACAAGATTACATACCTCTAAGAATGTTATAATAACAATGGCGACAGTGGCCCGCCATACCCCGAATGTAAGTACCTACAACGACAGTGGACTATACCAAAGATAAGCCTCCGAGACACTGAGCTTCCCAAACGCCGAACCGGACCCTACGAGCGAGGATCAATACCGCGTACTTACCGCGGCATGAACGCAGCCCTCATGAGGTCAAGATAACAGTACCAAGTATGTGAAATCAGAAGTACTTTAAATGAAATCATATCATTTAAAACCAATTTTAAAAATATGTACGAAATAACTAATGTAACGCACATAGTGCCACAAAGATAACCAAAAGCAAAATAGATATAACATAACCGGTCTTTTCTAGGCCGCTAATGATCGGCAAGGCTAATCGCCTATAGTATCATTATGCGAGCCTAACTCGAACTCCCGCACCGCATAAGTCACACATAGACCCGCATGAGGTATTCCTCGTGACGGTAGCTAACAACAGTATCCTCCGACTCCCGCACCGCATAGTCACATAGACCACATAGTCACATTGCATCGCATGCAGGCATTCTCGACGGATAATACACCCTAATGATCAACTCGAACTCCCCCACCGCATAGTCACACAGATCGTGATAGCCGATAGACCGCATCAAGGGTGGCAAGTCCTCAGATAAATGTCGTGAGTATGTGATATAATAATAGTACACGGGCTTAACGCTTAACAACGTAAGCACAACAAGAATAACCCCCTTACACAACATCACAAGACACTAACACGCTGCGAAGATCATAACATGTTTACTTATCAAACCAACAAGAAAGTATTACAAGGCTATCACAAACCAACATAGTCAAGTTATTCACACAAGGTACTTTCTATTTTATGTCAACAAGTTCGGTTTTTATCCCCAAAGTACTTCATACATAAACTCTTTAAAACGATCCGCTTTTTCATTAAAGGCACACTAACTCGTAGTGGTCAAAAGTAGAGTGACTATCTTTTAAGTAAACCCAAACAACTTCCCTACCTTCTTTTTGACCAACTTAAGACAAAAGCACGCCTTCCTTTTAAACGAAACACTTCAAATTTTCAAGTCTTTGTCTTTTATAAAACAAGTCCTTACTTTGAAATTTTAAGAAAATCAAAACTTGTTTATTAACGATCTTATTAAAGCAACATGATCTAGAAATGTAATACAATTTTATCTTATCTTAGCTTCTATGCAGATGGAGGTTTCTACCGGTTTTAATAATACTTAATTAGTCAATACATTTTCCTTTATTAGCGCAGTTGGTTTGTTCGATACTTATTCTCATTTCCAAATCAATACAAGGCTTTCATAAACAATTAAGTAAACCGTTCCTTTTATTTCTCTTAAGTCGTTATACCTAATTTCCCATAAAGCTAGTATAACTCTTAAGCTTTTAAAAACAAGTATTACTCTTCTTTAAAAAACGATTCATAATTCTTTTGAAATACTTCAAGATTCTTATTATTTAAAACTCAAGTCAAAAGACATCAAGTAAAACCACGTCGCTTAACACACGACGCTCACCGTGACTATATATATTCTTTTAAAATATCATGCTCAAGAGGATAGGAAGAATCACATACTTCCTCGGCGAAATCCACCTGCCAAGTCGAATATGTCGCGCGCAGAGTATCAACCTATAATAGTCAAATACGTCTATCAATGTCTAGACTACTCAGAGAATATTCTAAGGTATGTTCTTAATTCTACGAAAATCACAAGACTTCCCTACCCGTAAAGCTTCACAAGTCTACTATAAATACAACCCAATGTAAGTACAGTTCAATTCTCTTCTTATATACCATCCTTCTATATATTATACTCAATTCTAAACTACTATATGTAATTTCCAATTACAATAGAAGGACAAAGATATTTACCTCGATAAGCCCAAAATTATCCAAGATTAAAGTCTATCCTGAGCAAGGTTTAGCTCCTATTCTGTACGCTCCAATTCGCTCCAAGAAACCCTTAGAAGTTCTATACAACTTCTACTTAATACTTCAACCAATAATGAATATTTTCCTTAAGGTTTCGTTTTGTGACTAATGGATATAAGGTAGTATTTCGGGGCTTTTAGTGTAGAGGTAACTTAGGAATACTACAAGGTATTTTGCTAAGGTATTTTGGCATAAGAACAATACTTGAGAATATTTTCTACAAAGTGGTGTCACGACCGACTGGTCACACGCCGGTGCCCTACCCGGGCACCCTGCCTGTGTATACATCGAGAATAGCAAATGAACATACACAATATAAACACATGTGTAAATAATATAACAACACGTGCTAGCCGATAAGTGCGCCTTCCATAATATAAACAAAGTCAAAAGTACAACTTTACAACTCGCTTCTACAAACAACCACAAAGGTGAATACGCACTTCTAGAATAATAATTGATGAGTGACAGTTCCGCCATACCCGAATGTACAAAATCTACAACATCGTGACAAGATCAGACTAAAGAAAGACAAGCCTCCGAGAATGGAGCTTCCGACGCCCGATAAGCGATCCTAAGAATGTGGATTCGCGCCATACCCTTTCCTCAGATTAACGCAAATTTCGAGAAGGGTCAGACACACATGTACTAAGTATGTAAATCTGAAAGTACTGTAATTACAACATAAGTTTATAAAAAGCCGAGACATGTATGATAACAAAATTACATACAAGTTTGCTAACAATGGGAGTACATCAAGAGAATACGATAACATCACAATAGCGCTTCCGATCATACCACGGTAGCGAACCCATAAAAACAGTGGTATAACGCCTTGGGGTGTCTACCTCATTTATACTCTTACCAAGCTGTGGTATAACGCCTGGGTTTGCCCTCATTTATACTCTTATCCTCGTAGAAGATAGTAACAGTGGTATAACGCCTGGCTTCCTCATTTATACTCTTATCCTCAAGCATGTATAATGCCTGGGTTTGCCCTCACCGATACTCTTACCCTACCTCAAACCTGCCACATATAATAATTAAGCAAGTTAGCAATCCCTAACTTCTTATTAGTCTTATTCATCTACACTCTCATTTTAGTTTACTTAAGGCACTTTCATGCCTTTTATAAGAACTGAATTTAACCCAAAGTACTACATACTTCTATTCTTTTAAAACAAATGACTCTTTTAGTAGAAAGCTTCCAAGACACTATTAACCATAGTATCAAGTCCAAAGTACATTTCAAGGCAAGACACAATACCTTTAGAAATAAAGTTAGGTTTCGAAATCAAGTGACTCCTTTTCTTATTAAACCTCGGGCAATTGATACCTTAAAATCAATTTGCCTTTTCGTAACACAAGCTATTTACCTTTGCATAAAGTCAATATAACCAACTCCCATAAAGTCGTTATATTCACTTTATACCTTAGTCAAGTACATTTTTTCCTATCCACGGGACTTATACGATTAAAACGACACAAGTATCACATACTTTAAATCTCTTCAAGTCCCTTAACTTTACTAAGACTTAAGACATCCTTAATATTTCAAAGAAGTGAGTTAACTTCCAACTCACCCGACTTGGCATTTTATAAGGCTAGTAAAGAATGTCAAAGGCTCAGACGCCCACCGCACTACATACGCTAACTAGTCATGCTCAAAAGATAGGAAAGTTCTACATACCTCGTCTGGGTCAAACCACTTGCCAAGTACAAAGTCCCGCCCAGAAGACGCCAACCTATAATATTCACACACGCCTATTAAAGCCTTACTTCAATCGTGGAATATTATAAGTGTTAAGTCTCTATATTCTACGTGAAAATCTGACAACACCTCCTTTGTTTTTACTAACTTTGCCACCTTTTTCAAGACCTAAAATACAACAAACTAAACAGCCCCAATCGCTCACAATTTTATGTAGGTAGTCCAATACAATGACTAACTAAACATTTCCAATTGGCTCACAAATAAATAGAAGGTAGTCCAAAATCGCTATCTGAGTTCGTTATACCTCGTATTTCCGCAGTACGTACGCAAGGGAATACGCAAAAGTTTAGCCTTAAAAGTTTGGCTCGACGAAAATACTTGGGCACAACTCACTAAAAGAATCGCTTTCCGACTAAACGCTTTACACAACTCGCGTAGATAAATTCCGCCATGCCATTTCTAATTTTTTATGATTTTTCCGAGAGACGAACATTGGATCAACGAGAGGCGACACTTGTCACCCTCTCATCAATGGATGCGAGGCGGAATTGGGACGTAATTGATAGCCATTTTTGCCAAGTAGTTGGTAGATATTTTGTGTGCGTTGCCAAGGTACACTTGCCCTAATCTTGACTACACTTGCCTAGCACTTTAAATCTTGGCCATCATCGCCTGTCTTGACCTATAAATACCCCCTTAAGACGAAGAGTTCTTCATCCACAAATTCCTTTCCAAGTCTTGAAAATCCTTCTCCTCTCCTTGCCTTTCGCCCAAACACCTCCCCTCGGTAAGCTTAAGGCTAATTCCCCTAGCCTAGCCGAAATCTACCCCCTCCCTCGTAGAAAAGATGCCTCTAGTATTGTTATAATGCCCAAAATACCCTAGCCCAAACTTTAGTCCTTAGTAGAAGTTGTGAAGAACTTAAGGGTTTTCGAGCTACCTGAGCGCATAAACTTGAGCTAAACCTTTGCTCAAAGCGACTTTATCTAGGATATTATTTGGCTTACCGAGGTAAATAAACTTGTCCTTCTTTTGTAAATACATACCGTAGAAGTATAGAAATAAGTATAAATACTTGTAGGATATTAAAGAATAATTGAACTCATATCACAGCAGAAGGGCTTAAAAGAAGAATAATCAAACTGCATTTACTTAGGACTGCTTTCACGAGACTTCGGTAGCTCACCCGTAAAGTTTCGCCCGATTTTCCGTAGATATAGAACCCTCTCGCTAGAATCAGCATGAGTAGTTCAGACGCTGATAGACGTGTCGACTATTATAGGTTGATTCTTCACGCATATTCAACTTCGCGGTGGTTTTCATTGTATAGCGTATGCATGATTCTTCCTAAAGCATGATATTTTAAAATATATATAGTACGCAGACGATACGTGTTAATCAATAATAACTACGGAATGTCTTTCGACTTAAGCCCGACAATACTTACGAATGTCTCACGACTTAAGCCCTAATAATAAGGATCAAAGCATTTCAAAAGATTAATGAATCATTTTTAATGTAAGAGAACTAATTGGTTTTTAAAATGTAAGACAAGAGTTATACTAGCTTTACGGGAAGTTAGGTATAACCACTTAAGCACGATAAAAGAAACATTGTCTATGTGTTTATAAATGACTTATATTGATTTGCAGAATAATAAGATAGTTTGATAAGTAGATACGATATGACGCTACGTGTTAATATCTTGAACATTTGTATAAGCAGAGTATTCTTGTCAGGCTTATGTCGTTTAACGATAAGTGTTATGTTAGTGTAATATCACTCCTCTTGACATATTACCGGGGTTGCCGCCTCCGACGCGGGTAGACTCAAAGCGTCCGGGGACCATGATTCGAGAATACCTCACGCGTCCAGTGGACCTACGCGAGCTACTGGAGTTCCGTGTTAGCGGGTTATACCTCACGCCTACGTGGCCACGCGACTACGAGTCCGTGACGACGCCGAGGAGTAGCACCCTCGATGCGGGTTATATACCCACGCTGGCCTACGTGAATGGTCATGCGGACTACGGAGTCCGTGATGAGGCTTCAGATGGTGATTACGCAATCGCCCTCGCTTCGATCATTCGCACTTTCAGAAAAGACCTGCATGGGGCTTACCTATTGTTGCTCTTGTTTATACGTGGCACTACGCGGTTATTTGGTTGTTACATATATGTAAACCGATTTTAAAAATGATATGTTTTCATTTAAGTACTTTATTTCGCATACTTAGTACTCATTGTCAGATCGACTCTTTCGAGGCTGCTCATGCCGCAGTAAGGGCAAAGCGCGCTAGATCCACATCCTTAGTATCTCTTTGCAGACGTGTCGAGCTCCATCTTCTCCCGAGGCTCTACCGCTGGGTATGCTCTCCCCGTTGTAATTAGTTTTGCAGCTGTTGTATGGCGCGGCCCCGTCCCGCCATAGTTGTTTACATTCCTGAGGTTCAGTAGTCCTATTGTACATTTGGGATGTAATCGCAAAACTTCGTTATTTATATATATATATACGTAAAGGCAGCTTTTCATCGATAAACCGTGTCTCATTTTACAATCAAGCTTACGTCTTGTTTTATATTCCGCTGATTACTCGATGATGACTACTGGGCGCCGTAAGGCACCAAACACTTTAACTCTGAACGGGTCGTGACAAAGTGGTATCGAAAGCGCTTAATCCTGAAAAGCGTCTAGGCATCGTATCTAGTAGAGTCTGATTATCGCGTGTGCGCACTACACCAATAATAAGGAGGCTATAGGATATTTAGGATTAGTTTCCATTCTTCCCATTCCGAGATCGCGCCTTAGCGTGTTATAAGCTCCGACCTTTCTAACGTGTTCCTTTATGTACGCTTATGCCTCCACGCAAGGCAACCCTGCCCGTATGGCAAGGCAAATGAGGAGCCGCTAGCGGACACCTAGAGTCACGGTGGCTCGCCCGCCTATACCGTAGACTACGAAGTTCTACGACGCCGACCCTGTGGATTGTTTAGGTCGCAGCGAGCCGGGCCACAGCGAGACCACGCACTACACCTCCAGCCCCACACCGGAGCAGATGAGACGGGTTACAGAGAGATGGTCGCCATCGCCGTGATCGCGCTACATACGGATACCGACGCTTAGCCCAGCCCCACTTCATGCGGGTTCACCCGGTGGCGCAGGAGTTGAGGCCACGAGACTTCCCGAGTCAGAGCCCGCCAGCAGTTTTATCGTCGAGGCCGCGGATGATCCGCAGAGTTCATCCGCCGCCTATGTAGGATTTTGAGAGCGATCGTGCGCCGAGACCGAGTCCGTGATCTGTTCACATAGGTCGCGTGGATACCGCAATGATTGGTTTGATTCGGGAGTTATCCCGGGAGAGCACGCGCTCCCGCCTACTGGGATGAGTTCTCGAGGCTTTCCTCACTCACTTCTTGCCTCCACAGATGGCGAGGGCGCGGCCGAGCAGATTTTACCGCTGAGGCAGCAGGACGACCGCCGTGGAGTACAATGTCGCAGTTTGATTCATTCGCTCGACATGTCCCAAATGGTTAGTAGCAGAGCATGTAGGATAGTGCACCGCCACGCCACCGGCCAGATGATTATAATGGCCGAGTCACGTACACAAGCGTGTTTCACCGCATGGACATTACCCCGACGCAGCTCATGCTCTTGGATCCCGAGGCGT